>MU004346.1:0-184821 GCA_010405375.1 Lophiostoma macrostomum CBS 122681 | reverse complement strand
AATAGATTAGCCTATTACAATTTTTAAGAAATATTTATAGTAGTTCTATACTATTGTGTATAGTACGGATTTTGGTGGGGTCTTGGCAGAGTGTCCGACTCGCTTGCCTGTCCGACTCGCTATGCAAGTACGTTAATAAGTTTTCAAGGACAGTAACGTCATCGGCCATCTGGACCGGGTCTGTGGTACTCGGTTATCTTCTTATGCATCTTCCTGACGATCACCGTTCTGCTTCACAGTTACAATGCGAGACTACTCTTCCCGAGCTATGGTAGGCATCAACAGCGCTTAGCGCAGCGAACAGAAATAACATCACGAATCACATCACGGTCGCAATGGATTCCTATCCGAGGGAACACCTCAATTCTATCAAATGGTATGTCCCGCGTACAGCATCAAGGGCTCTTCGAAACTGCTTCCATCCGGCGCGTCATTCTTCCTGAAAATCTTGGGTTCGACTTTGGTCCCTCTAGCCTCTAACTAATGCCTTCAGAATGGCTGATGAAGTCGCCACGGAAGTGGTTTAGAAACCATAGGTCGGAGCATCGGCACTAACATCGTCGGGAGTGGAGTCCTCTCCACGGCGGCGAAAGCCATAGGTAGGAGCATCGGCATGGACATCATCGGATGTATCCTCCTCTTCACGAGGACGGAAGCCATACGTGGGAGCATCAGCGTGGACGTCATCGGAAGAATCCTGCTCTTCACGACGACGAAATCCATAGGTGGGAGCATCGGCATGGACATCATCGGATGTATCCTCCTCTTCGCGAGGACGGAAGCCATAGGTGGGGGCATCAGCATGAACATCATCACTCTCTTGACGACTGACAAGAGAATTGATGCCCTCTGACCCAGCCAGCAAACTCCGGACATGCTTTCCTTCATTTTGGGCGACAGCTTTGCCTTGATGCGGTCAAAATTGACTGCAAAAGAGGCTGTATGAAGACTTACCTTGAACCGGAGCACAACTGGTAATAGTAGCCAGAGCGACAGTCAACATAGCGAGATTAAGAGTGAGGTACATTGTGGGAGGTGATATATGGGAAGCTGCTACGGAGAATAGTATATTGAAGTGAAGTGATGATCTGGATGTCGAAGCCGAAGATGCGAGCTGTTTCATCAACAAAGAGCACTGCGGACTCCTTTTATATCATGATCATGGCTGGGTCCTGCTTTATTGCTACTCCTCCGCCAAGGCATCTCTGTGATCTAGACTTCGTACAGTGTCGAACTGCTCAAGTGATGAAACCTGTGATCAAACTTGCAGACTCTGGACCCCCAGTACAAACAAGCACATGATAGTCAGCCACTCTATGTCGCGATTGTTACGGAAGTTCGTATAATGCTTGAACCGAACAACGGATTGGTGTCCTATTCGAGGCTCCGGAGTCTACTTGCATAGTAATTTTGAATCCGCAATCACTCCGTCCCGCATCTATAATGAGTCTCATGCTTTGGAGTTCGGGTTCAGACCACTGTGAGATCTGTGCGAGGTTCACGTTCGAGTGAACGCCGTTTAAGCGATGCCACTGAGCAGAAGAATTATCTCTCGCGCGAGCAGTGGTTGCTTAATACGAGGACTTTCCCTTACAGAATAGAAAGCCTGCGCAAGCGTACTTTTGACGGTACTCGACATGTAGACTAGTTGAAAGCCACACATCATCGATAGAACGGCCTCGACTCGCGCATGTCCTCAAAGGGTAAAATGACAAGGCTTGGAATCTCTGGATGGAACACTATAGCTCATTTCGACCGTAAGCTCCGTACACGACAGCCGAATGACTGGACCTTTTGGATACGAAAGGTGTTCTAGTTGCACCAGTATCCCGTCGGATGGATACAACCGCAGAAGGTCGGTTAGTCGAGTTATCTCCTGTCCCATTACCTTGTACACACTGCAGATGTTAATATTATCATAGGTCGAGCCGTACCCAAGTCGTGTGGCTTACGCGCGAAAAAACTTGAAACACGGAACAGTCACGGAGCCACACGTATGGGGTAATACCTACCGCTGGTACAGTGATTAAAAGGGTAAACGTGTCTTGTCATGTTTCTATCGTGACGAGGTCGCAGCCAATACGTTCAGGGGTGGTCGATAATGCACGTTTTGCGTTTGTCTAGAACGCTGTCTGGAACACCAGAGGAGTCTCATCACACCGGCAACTCCGAAAGATGTGCATGGATGATGGTGTATCACGGTGTTTAGTTCTTAAACTAAGTTCCATTGGGACCGTTGCTCGCCCTTCCTACATTTTTTCTCGCTACAGTATCCTCCATACCTTCCCATTCACACCCAGGCCGTGTATTCACATTTCGAAATTACTGTTAGCCACACCTCATACTCTTGTCAACATGTTCAAGATAAAGACACTCACCGACACTTACTCTGAGCCTCTGCTCACCAAGACTGACACCGACGAGTACGATGGTTTGCCTGCAGACGAGGATATGGTTGGCTTAGAGAGGTCTGCGTCACAACACCGCACACCGCCAGTCATACAACGGTATTTCAGTACCCTGTACTCAATTCTGTTGCATGTTATACTCGTTAGCCTGCTGTTCTTGGTTCTTCATCGTTCAGCTCAGGGTGTAGGTGCTCTACAAACCCTAAGTAAATGTCAGTACCTACTTTGAGAGACGCTAGCGACATAGTTGACAATGAAGAACAGCCCCAGCAAATGAGGCCTTGACACGCGAAATTATCTCGACTTGCAAGTGGCCAAGAAATGACAGTGTTCACACAATCTATTCCGGACCGCCTAACATTGTGCAAAATGTCGCCTGGGATGCTTTGATGGGTCGTGAGTACATGGATCAGAGAGACAGCTCTAACATTCTCACCGGCTAATATTGCATACAGCACTGTACTTTAACGTATCGAAAGAGGAGCTCCTGGGATCTGGAGAATCGGTACACGACTCGGTACAGCTGCACGATGGAAGCTACGTCGCTTCGACACGCGTATTCCACGATGTTCACTGCTTGGTATAGCTCACTCCTCCAGACCCCAGATGTACGTTCCCAATTGACCTCACACAGAGGATGCTTCGCCGCTATCTTTACAAAGACGTATACTATCCAGATCTCACTAGAACTCAAGACCAATATATGCTCGACCATCTTGGTAAATGCAATTCCGGCTTTTTTTTATGCCATCATGATGGGACGAAGCTAACAGGAGGGTTACACGAACAGATCACTGCACCGAGTCTCTTCGTCTCTCGATTATGTGCGCTGGAGACGTAAGCCTGATAACTTTCGCCGAGCATGACCCACCCCGGATGAAACTGCAAACGAAGTCGAATGCGATGAAGTCATGCGTCGTATGGGAAAAACTTGAAGAGTGGAGTGATCGACGATTTCACCCCCGTAATGAGGATCTTGTAAGACTAGCTCCCTCAGGGAGATGAGGCGCGTTAAAATTCAGTATGGTACTCTTGCATCTACACTCCAGCTTGATAGCCTTGTAGGGTATCTGATCTACTGGTCAATGTGTTCTTTGTGAACTGGTATTCTGGAAAATAGATACGTACGAAGCATGGCTATTCGAATGAAATCTCTGCGGGTTGTTCGGTTGCCACGTGTGGCTCAAGCATGTATGAATCTGTACGAAAAGAGACGAGCGCGGTTTTTGTAGAGTCGAGGTCAATGGATCGAGGCTATGATCGACTAAAGGAGTTGCCTTCTTCGTAAACAGAGGGGGCTGGTTTCCTACGTCGCGAGCCGTTCGCTATTCTTCTCCCTTCTGACGCGCGGCTCTACACATTGAGTGCTACAACTTGCTTAGACGCACGATCTGATGATAATTGCGATAACGAGCACAAGTTCGGTTATAAAGTTGGTTATTTCGGGTACACGATCCTTCCCCGCTCCTCGGGACCGCGACCTCCCTCATGCGGGTTAGCTTGGTACCTCTTTTCTTTCTCCAGCCTTCTTTCATCGCAAGTCATTGGGAAGAAAAACAGTCAAATATCACACCCAATGTCGCATCTCTGCCGTCGATTGCTATCAACAACACCTTCAAGGCGAATATCGGCAGCCGAGGCGTGTTCCGAGATTTTCGAGCGCTTTGGCGCTAAGCCCGTCTCGGTCCGCAAACAGCTTTTCGACGCAAATCAAGTACAACAACTGTCCCTAACCCTCGGACGACCGAATCTTCACAGAGAAGTGTCCATTACGGAAGATGCACCCAAGGATGGAACACCAATACCGCCTGGCTATCATCTGGTCTACTTCACACCAACGATACTAGAGCAAGATCTAGGCAGAGACGGCACAGACAGGACGGTGAATCCGCTTTCGCCATACACACGACGAATGTGGGCAGGCGGCGAGCTCAAATGGGCCCAAGAACCCGACAGGTTCCTTCGAGTGGGGCAGGTAGTGCAAGAGACCACCAGAATGCTGTCCGCGGAGCCCAAGAAACTGAAGACTGGTGCCGAAATGCTCGTAGTCGGCGTCGAAAAGACATACGAAACGGAAAAGGGCGTGGCGCTTATCGACAAGCGCAGCTGGGTCTTCCAAACAGATATCTCGGAGAAGAAGCAGGCACCACCGAAGCCGGAAAAGAAGTCGCTACCCGAAGGATCGCACATGCGCGATTTCAAACAGTCAGACGTTACACTGTTTCGCTTCAGTGCGCTAACCTTCAACGGTCACAAGATACATTACTCGCCAGAGTGGTGTCATGAGGTGGAAGGACACCGTGACGCAGTGGTTCACGGCCCGCTAAACTTGATTAACATGTTAGACCTCTGGAGAGACACTGCTAAAGATGCGAGCGAAGACGCCGTTCCGAAATCCATCGCATACAGGGCAATGTCACCTTTGTATGTCGGTGAACAGTACAGGCTACTTTTGGAGCAGGACGCCCGGCGCGACCAGGGTACAGGGTGGAACGCAGAGATTTGGGATGGCTTTGGCAAGCAGAGCATGAAGGGGACTATCATTGAATGACAACCGAAAATGCAAAGTCTACATCGCATGCGTGTTGGTGCGGGTGACCAGTGTCTTACAGGTCTGATATCAAGGTATGCTACGCCTTGGGCACTTCCGTATGCACATATCGACCTCTTCTCACTCTCGCTTCTTGGTATATCCGTTTTCGTCTGAGCCAGCTGGACTGCTTTTCTAGCAGCACCAACAAAGTTCGGATTTGGTATACAGACCGATATTTGCTGCTTCTTCCTGTACTACCGCGGTAGTCAACACACAAGGTTTCCAAGAGTGCATTTACCATGTATAGACCTTCAACTCTTCCTTCGAATATGTGTCCTGCGGTCTGACAACAAACGGAACTGTTAACCGTTCTGCAGCGCCCGAGGGCAAGATCATGATCATGCAGGACACTGTTGTCGCAGGGAGACGCCGGCGCTGATGCGAAGGCCAAGGCATGGGAGGCTACTGGTGCGGTAGTTGTGCCGCACCCAGGTTCTATGGGAAGTGGGAGAAAGAGGGAAAGAGGAATGATCTGCTCGTACTTGTCCTTTGGTTCCTTGGGTGTCGTGGGTGAGGATTCGCGAAGAGTCTGTTGGGGATGTGAAGAGACTCGATGAAATGACAACTCCCAAGGGCAAGAGGTATCATTATTGTCAGTCTGTGACGACAGGTGTTGTGTTGCTCTTATATTAAAATTTATGTTGACGGCCTGCGAGGCTGCAAGGGGAAACGGTACGTGATAGGGTTTTCCATCGAATCTTTCGACATTGGATGTGCAGCGACTAGATGTCCTTTGTCGATTCCTACAAAAGCTAAAGCGAAGGCCTCGCATGGTATAGATGCTGCAGCGGCAATTAACTAGCTCCTTCTCACGTCCTACTCGCTTCCCATGCCTTCTCACCGAAACGTTCTAACGCGCGTTCATCACCCTCACCAAGAATAAATTGATCTGAAATCCACTCTATAGATTTACTACAACGGAAATAAGATCTTGCAACCACACCATTACAATCCTCCTGGGTCCCTTGAACGTCTCGAATTATCAACGGTACGTAAGACATCATCCGCATTCATACATTTCTTCCTGAAAAGTACTTGTCCAAGGGTCTTGGGTCAACTTCTTTCTGAAAGACTCTCACAATGCCTGTTACGGCGGGCCCACGATCAACTATTGAAAGTGTGGGCTACCGAATCCCTCCCCCTACGGAGATGCCTTCCTTGGTGGACAGAACAGCTTTCCCGGCTCTACCCACGCCCGGTGTCGCAGATGGAAAGACCCAGTTAGTGCATAACGAAAGGCTGAGATATGTGGCAACATACGCAACTGTTACTACGCTAACGTCTGGCTCTGGAAGGTCCAAGAAATACACAATGCTTCCCATTGTAGCTGTAGGCCGTCATGACGAGGTCTTCAGTTACTTCTTCAGCTTTCCAAAGGAGATTCGCGAGATGATCTACGAGTATGCTATTGAGGTTTACCGTCCTAAAAATATTTTTTGGGGACCGGTGGAATCATGTGTCTACCAAGGTGGTATGAAAGTGCTTGGACAGAACGGGACACGCACTACCGTCTCGCTCGTAGAACATAGGCATCGAGTGTGGTACCTCAACCAAGACATACCTCACTACCTCCCTCATATGTGCTGGGTAATTCCAGAAGCGATACCCACCTTCATCCGGAAGTCAAGTTACTGCATTGCGACAGAGAAACAGTGTAAGCGGCTCGTGGGTTACATGGGATCGATCGAAGGAGGGTTACAGTCGATTAGAGAGCTGCAATTCGAGGGAGTCTCTGGGTCATCCGGGTTAAGAAGCGAGATCAAGGATTACCTGGAGATAGTCAAGCGCTGCCCAGGACTTCAGAGACTATGGCTCAACATTGATGGCGGCATGTGGCGAACCCACGTTGATAGAGACTGTGATTCCGAAGAGAAGTTGCTGGAGAAACTTGTGTCTTTCTACTCCTTCAAGGAGTTGTTTCGATGCAAGAATCTTCAGACCATCAATCTCGTGATCAAAGACTTTGAGCAATATCCAGGTCTATATTGCGATCGTCTGGTCAAAGGCTTGTTTCACTGGCTGAGGGATGAATTTATGAGACGCAACAGGCAGGCTGTGGAAGTAAGGCTGTTGGAAAAGATGCCGTGGGAACATAGTTACTGGATTTTACCCGAAGAGTAAGTCGAGGAATGTTTCATTTCATGATTACAAAGCTGATGATCTTAGTGGGCTACACATTGGCTAGTTCCGAAAGTTCTCAAGGCTCGAACTTCATGAGGCGGTCAAATCAGAAACGGGATCTGGAAGGAAATAGGCTACGGATTCGTCAGGACCTCAGGGAAAGATCTGGAGCATCCAAGATTGCGCCATCATGAGTTCACAGTTTATAATCAAAACCTTGAGCATCAACAAATGTCAAGACGAAGCTGCCCTAAAAGAACGTCGATCAGATTGAGGCTTGAGATACTGGAATCAATCACGGAGGAGCAATCAGCCATCAAGCTAGATCAACTGTGCATGTGCAGTATTGCTTTGTCTGCACATGTAACTACTAGCTTTATACGACCCGGAAGCAGAGATTATCTACGAGCCTTTATGGAATCATGAACACCATTTCAACTCTTCCACTATAGTATCCAGACGAGATTGAAAAATTATCAAAATCTTCGTGCCGCACATGGAGCGCCTTTCCCTAGGACGGGAGTGGGTCAGGAATTGCAATGTCCTAGCTGTTATTTGGCTAGAGTGAATCCTGCTGTGTAGTCACATTCAATTCACATGGGGTATATCATTCTCGCGTCAGAGGGTCCTATTTCATCGCTCTTGGGCAAAGTTTAGAAAAGAAGTAACCATGATAAAGCTTTCCTTTTTGACTCTTTCTAGACAGAGGCTATGCCCCGGTATTGTTTACTACTCCACTTCTACAACACGACAGCTAAAGCATTGCATTCCTAGATCAACAAGAGATGGAGGGGCTAGGAGTCAAGGTGGGGGGTCAAGGCGTCGGCCTGCGAATACAAGGCAGTGAAGTCCACCGCAAATGACTCTTACGACGCTTTGGTATAATTTCCGCAAGAAAACCCGGAACAGGACTTGCATTGGATATTGAAACGTATCTGCAGCCCTAAACTCTATTTGTATTTACACGACGCCATTGGGCACAGTATTACGGATCTCCCCCTTCCCTACGACTTGGTTTACAGTCTCAGATTCCACATCGATTTCACTCCGGTCAAATCCTTCCTCCTCCTTCTGCTCCTTCCCACCCCTCCTCACCAGCCTCATGAGCTTATCTTCAAAATCAATCCCTTTACTCTGCCACTCGACAGCCTCATGGAAATCATCAAAATTCTTCCCCTCAGCCCTCGCCCGCTTCCGGATTCCGCGCGTGCGGAGTGCCCACATGAGATGCGAGGCTACCATGCTCATCTCAATCGCACAACTGCATCAAGTCAGCAAACTATTCCTTTCTCTTTTCTTTCTCGCTCGTCCCCATTTTTACAATCAAACACAAACCACTCGAAAGGGACTCGCCAGGGACTCGACTGACCAAGCCGCATACATGCTCCCAAATAACGCGTCAAACTCGGTCTGCGCAACCAGACTCATGAGGCTGAAAAATGCACCAAACCAATCAATCGCCAGGAACACGAAGTCGATGCCCACAACGCGACCCCGGCGCTTGATGAGTTCGAATGGAATGGGGACATATCCCGCGAGCAGCATAATGAAAGCAATGATGCCGATCAGGGTGACGGGCCAGGAGGTGCCGCGGGAGTAGGGACCTTGAATCGCGAAGACGAGACCGGTCTGGATGCCGCCAAACAGGAGGAAGAGCGCAGTTAAGAAGAGGGTCGTTGGAAGGGCTCGCCATTTGCTGGTGTGGATCAGTATGTACACCGAGGTCGATTTTTAGAGTATAAGTGAGGACACGGATTCAAGTTCGTATTTCGGTGTAGCGAATGTGATGTTGAGATACGTATGTTAAGGAACGCATCAGTTGCTGAACGTACCGTCCGTAATATAAGCATTGTCCCCAACTCACCCCACAGAGCACACAAAAACACTGCGGCTGCACAATCAATGGAATATTGAACCGCTGCGCTATTGCATACGCCCCAAACGGGACTCCGGAAGCTGACCACATGAACATCATCGTTGCGGGGAGACCTTCAGTTGTTTTCGTGCGATAGTTGCGCCAGATTTGCGGCGCGAGCTGCACACACCAACAGACTGTTCCAATGGTACCTAAGACGTTGGCTGCGAGCGGTATCGAGTCCTGGGGCGCCATATCGAACCGGTCGGTAGGAAGAATGTCGAGGGTGAAGGAACTCCTAAGACGTAGAAAAATGAACAAGAAATCCTCGAAGACTGCATGATGAACCGTCGATCCAATCCAGCGGCGGAAAAGTTTGAAAGCACGAAATGGGTCCGCGGGGTGCTGCTCTACGTAAAAAGTGGGGACCGGAGGCGCCCTAGCCAAGCTGGTCAGGGTAAGATGGCCCGATGCGGCTTGAATAGCGATATTTTGGGAAGGCCGCTAGCATGGCATGCAGCGAATGCCCAGTGGATGCCTGAGACGAGCGTCCTGCCTGCTGACCCTTATATGAAGTATAAGTTCGATAGTTCGATTCCGATAGCCGCGATCTTAGTCAAACGTTGATAATGCTTCATTGCGTTAAGCTCCGGATCAAGCACTGGGAAGCAGCACGTAAACGTATCGTGGATGCGAATCTTTACACGCCGCTGTGTATCGTCGAGAAGAGAGCGGTAAATAGCTTGAAAGGGGACTTCCTCCTCTTCCCTGTTCAATCAACTTCGGCAGCAAAGCCTATGTTAACTCAGACAAATTATGGACTTTGGGCTCAAAATATCGAATAAAGTCAGCCTCTGTGACCTCCGCCGTAGGCTAGTCCTCATAGCTGGTGCTTGCGTTGTTGACGCTGCTGGATCGAGAAGCGCGTGCCAGTCCAATTCTCGAGTCACATTTGTCTTGAAGACCGACATGCTGTCCGGGGCCGCGGACGCAACGCGTGTCCCGTTTTGTTCGTTGGTGCCTGCGATCATCACCCTGGCGCCTTCTTGAGCGAAGCGTCGCGCAATACACTCGCCATAGCCAGACTCGTCTCCTGTTTCTTGTTACTTTTGGGGAACAGAATTGATGATTCGTCGCACCTGTCACAATAGCTACCGTTTCTGCCAACCTCGTGTGCTTCGATTCGCGTCCGTGCAGGGCCTGGTCGGTTATATGCATGTCGGGAATGGCCGACTGCTCCTGGTCTGCGAGCTTCGGCTATATGACATCTATATCTCACAGAATCAATCTCCTTCACTTACCGATTCGGAGTGGAGATAATTGATGTTAAGTGAGTTTCCACCGGAGGTTCGCAGAAACGATGCCATTGCCACTGTCGAGCTCCGCCGAGGTGATCTCTGCGACCACGCAGGGGGCTGGAAAAGCGCTGAGGACCTACAGCTCCGAAGCTGGCAAGCTTGAATGAAGGAAACCTGGATTGGATTGCCCAAATGGCTCCTGAGGAACACAAGTTCGATACAAGCTCTAGGATCCATCAACATTGCGAGCGCGAGGAAGCTTACATCGGCGGAGGATGGACTGACGAACAAGCGCAATCGCACTTTGAGACACAAAGTCCTTGCGCTGTAGACGTAATCGCTGCCCCAATAGATTCGTGCGCTGTGCCTACGTTCAGGTTGTCTAACCTAGAATCGGACAGATCACAGAGGGGAAGCCAATACGATTCTTGCTGGAATCGCCGACAACAGGAAGCTGTTTGGACTGGGAATGAGGGCTGGACGTTTCCCTGGTGTTCAAGATGTCATCTCCCTGGTCGTCTAATTATAGAGAGAGAAGAAGTTGGCTCATGAGAGCTTCAGCTTGTTGTGTGCCATCGAGACAGCGCAGTATTCGTTCGGGTCTTTCCAACACAGCCCTGCACGAATACACATGTCAATACTGCGAGACTGGTTCAAGCCCATGCAAGAGCATGATAGAGACCTCGCAAGAAGCCTGGTCTCGAAAATGGGCGACCGATCGAAGCAGCGAGGGCAGAGAATAAAGATGTCTATGGAGCTAGGCGGCACCGCACATTTGTTAGTGAGTGCCACCTCTTGCATGCGTAGTATTTTAAATGTGCATAGCTGTCCCTACGGATGTTGATGGTTTTCGTAGTTCTTGGGAACGCGGATATTGAACAAGCGATAGAAGGCCTCTTAGCAGCCAAGTTTCGTGCTTATGATCAAACGTCTGTTTCGCAAGTTGGGTGTACATGCAAAGGGGCATCGGAGACAGATTTATTGGGCGATTCGAGCAACACACTCAGAAGAAGCTGGTGCCTGGCGATCCATCAGCAACGGGATACAATCTTCAGCCCCTTGATCAATGTTGCCAAATGGCAAAGTGAAACGACTCGTCCATGATGTTCAACGAAAGGACGTAAGCGTGATCAGTGATTGCCGCAGACTCGACTCGGATGTTCGAAGATGTTCTGTCCTGTGGCGTTCCGTGACAACATGACGCTTGCTATGCAATCGAGCCGTTATGTCGTTGCCCAGACGCTCCGCTTGTTGGGAAGGTAGCAGAATTGGGCTCGGAGAATTTCAGAACGTAAAAATCAGTATGAAATGACCGTGCCGAGTGCAAAGCTGACGATGTGCAGACTACCACGACAGGTGTTGGTGTTTGTTGGTGTTGGATACGAAGATCAAGGTGGAGGCTAGAGTAATACGACGTTTGCGGGGAAGGCGCGTCTGGTCTGCCGTAGAGATTAGTAATCAACATCAACCACTTCTCATGAGCATCACTTGATCATCCACTTCCCATCTCACCCCGAGATCCCTTCACGCTTGGCCTCTCTACTTACGCTGTTGCTCATACTCTTTCTTCTCACGGCAAAGGCCGTGTAAGAGGTGGACGTGTAAGAGGCGGACACCCGGGCTAGGATGGTGACATATATCTTCCCTTCTAACAACTTCTGACCAATGCCTCAATGTTCGTGCACGGGAATTCGGAGCCCATCGCGTTGTTGGGAGATACTCTGCCCTGACCACTGAAACCTGATTGTGGATCCCTGATTATGTGCTTCTTGGGGGGGTAGTCAGTCGCATTCATCCAATCGTACAGCTTGGACTAACCTCCGAACTCCCTTACCGCTACTTCGAAGATCACCGGCCATGGAGCTTCCGCTTGACCGTCTGAACTAATGGCTACTGGCCATTAATGTGTCACATTGCTTCTATGCTTCATTCGCGTCCAGCCATTGTCGTGGTATGACCTTAGGATCCAGAGAAATACCGATTGAGACCCATACTTGGGAGGAACACGAGAACTGAGTAAACTTGGCACCCGACGCTTGTCAACATCCTAGCTCCGTTCACCAGGGCTCTAATTGCAGATCGCACAGCCAAAATCGACATCCATGTGCAGAGCATCGGAACGACGAACATTTCTTCGCCCCACCCGTTCCCGTGTCCCCGCATCGCCCACACACGGTGCCAACAACACTTGCGACGGAACTGCGGCACCGCAAGCTAGTGATAGAGTCTGACCTTAAGCTCCTTGTACGTCTGCCGCCTGTGCCGGCTTATACATGCATATTCATGTCGAGCCGCCACCGTAATTCTGACTTTCATGGAATCTCTCATACCGCCACTCCCTGTCCTCACATCCTTTTGGACTCATCCCCGGGTATCGAGAAATTCTCCTTTATGAAATCTAGACTTACCACTGATATTTTCTGCCAAGATGGCTAACAGCATCGAAGGCGGGCTCGACAGTAGAGCGGGGGGCCCTTTCATCTCGGAGAATTACCAACGCTTGCCTATTTCGCGACTGGATATCATCTTCGCGAGCATAATCTTCGGACTCACAATATTGTTCGCTGGTCCAGCCACATATATCGGCGCCCGGCAGACACGCGCATGTCGGAGGCCATTGAACAGTGTGTATATTTGGATGATATGGCTCGAGATCGCGGCATGTCTAGCCATAGCGTTTCAATGTCTGTTCTTTCTCCTGAACTTGATACGCCCCAGCTTCTACTTCTATTTCTTCATATGTGAGTGTCATTTTTTAAGTCTCAACTAGAATGCTACTAAGGTATCCTAGTGGTATGCTGGTCGATACAAGTGCAATGCTTGCTTCAGATCATTGTCAATCGCTTACGCGTCATTCTTCCCGATAAACAGAAGGGCAAGAAACTGGTGATTGGGGTTGCTGTTTTCGTAACCCTCATCAACATTAGCGTCTTCTGCATTTGGTTGCCTGCACGTCTGCAGATCAGTAGAAGGTATCAGGCCCCTTGGCTAGACCTTCTTGTACGAAGAGGTCCCCGCTTACACTTGAACACAGGTTTATTCACCTCAATGAGATATGGGATCGGATTGAAAAGGTCCTCTTCTTCCTCGTCGATGCAACCCTGAACTGGTACTTCATACGAGAGGTCAAGGCAAATCTCGTGCGCAACGGCCTTCATAAATACGATCGATTGGCCCGGTTTAACCAGCGCATTATCATTGTCTCGCTCCTGATGGACATACTGATCATTGGCGCCATGAGTATCCCAAACGGCTTCGTGTATGATCAATCCTCAGCATCTTGTGTTCACAGCTAACGAGTCCCTAGATATGCAATATGTCACCCGTTGGCATATCTCGTAAAGCTTAACATTGAGCTCGTGATGGCAAACTTGATCAAGAAGATTGCAACTGCTGACTCCCAACACGCCGACGACATATCCGTCCTCTACGAACGCGCGACATCTTTCTTCTCCGAACAAGGTGATACAGGATTGGCGCTCGAAAAGCGACACAGTCTCCGGAGGCTGTCCAGATTTATGCCCATGGGCTACCAGATCAGGAAAACACAAGAATACTCAGTGCACAGTATGTCGAGACTCGACAGTGACTCGGGTACCACAACGAGACTCGGAGGCACAATACTCCCTGAGACGCGTCCACGGGACGTGCAAGCCGAACAGGATGCGCTTCCTAAGATAACTGTAAACACCGCGAGAGGTAGTGTTATGTTGAAATCTGGTCTAGGCTGCGACCGCGAAGCAATTCCCGCTAGGCCAGAACCGGTCTTGAAGCACAGGTACGATCGCCAATGCTCTCAACATCGCTAAGAGTGCGCTTACGAAACCCCTTAGCAATCGCGGCTCCGTAAAATAGCGTTAACTGGATGCGGTAAATTTCAGTGGAAATACTCTTTGAAGTTCGAGGTATTAACGTCCTGCATCGAATTGGCAATGACCATATGCGGTAGATTTCAGCAAATATCGTCTTGGAAGTTTGTCATAGTGCATATAACCGTCCCGACCACACCGGGCAGGCTTATTACGACGGCCGAGGAACCAACGAACAATGCTTCAAAGAACATGCAACCAGCTGTCTACCTCCAACATTCAGTGCGCTCCCACGCTTCTACGCTACGCAGCCAATCCAAAGAAATGTCGTTCCTTCGCGCAGTACGAGTTACCCAAGCGCGACCGGTTCGCAGCTGGAAACCATCTACAGCAATATTTCTCTCTCCCATTCGATTCGCCAGTACATCACCTTCGCAGACCCTGAAGATCGCCGGACGCGACGTTTCTGTACCAACAGGTATCTTCATCAACAACGAATTTCACAAATCATTGGCCAACAATACGTTTGGTGTCGAGAATCCTTCAAATGGGCAAGAAGTTCTGCGGATCCAAGAAGGTCGCGAAGAAGACGTCGACGCAGCTGTCACTGCAGCACGAAAAGCGTTCGAAAGCTCGGAATGGGCTAATTCGGATCCTGTGTGGAGAGGCGAGCTCCTGAACCGGTTGGCGGAGCTCATGGAGCGGGACAAGGAGGACATCATTGCGCTGGAGATGCTAGACACGGGTAAGACATACCGCCAAGCAAGTACCCTGGATTTTCCAGGCAGCGTGGGACCCTTGAAGTACTACGCCGGTTGGGCCGACAAGGTGCTTGGCCTGACATCGTTCAATATCCCCGGGACATTTGCGTATACGAGGAGGGAACCTGTTGGTGTGTGTGGGCAGATAATTCCGTGGAAGTAAGTCGCGCCCTGCCTGGATATCAAAACTCTACTGACGAGACAGTTTTCCCCTACTCATGTTCATCTGGAAGATTGCGCCAGCCCTCGCAACAGGCAACACGATCGTTATCAAGTCCGCAGAAGCAACACCACTTTCAGCCTTGAAGATCTGCGAGCTCATCAAAGAAGCTGGCTTTCCGGCCGGTGTTGTCAATCTAGTCTCTGGGTTCGGAAAGACAGTCGGCAATGCTATAGCGTCGCATATGGATGTCGATAAGCTTGCATTTACAGGGTCGACAGCTACTGGACGGACGATCCTGAAAGCCAGCGCGTCTTCAAACTTGAAGAAAGTAACCTTGGAACTTGGTGGAAAGAGTCCGGTAAGATTTACTCCAACCATTTTCTGCAGGGTCGTTCTAACCACGCCCTAGAACATCGTATTCCCCGACGCCGACATCGAAAAGGCTGTAGAGTGGGCCGCGTGGGGTATCAACATGAACTTCGGCCAGACTTGCCACGCCGGGACACGCATTTACGTGCATGAGGATATATACGACGAGTTCGTGTCGGCATACGCAAAACGCCTGTCCTCGCTCAAAGTAGGTGACAATTTTGATAGCTCTGTGGACCAGGGACCGCAGAATAGTAGAATGCAATATGAGAAGATCCTGGGATACATCGAGAGCGGGAAGGAAGAAGGTGCCAAGATTGAGATCGGCGGAAAGGCAGCGAAGACAGGACCGGAAGGCGGGTACTACATCGAGCCGACTGTCTTCACGAATGTGAAGCCAGACATGAAGGTATGTTTCAAGTGTCATCTTTGAGGGAACCTCGTTAGATAAGTCCTCACTCCTCTGACTTATTCACCAGATCATGCGCGAAGAGATTTTCGGTCCCGTAGTGTGCATCGCGAAGTTCCGCACCGAAGAAGAGGTCCTGAAGTACGCCAACGACACGACGTACGGTCTCGCTTCCGCCGTGAATACAAAGGACTACGAGCGCGCTCTCCGGATCACAAATGGACTGAAGGCGGGCACTGCTTGGGTGAATATGTATAACTTTGTACATTGGACTATACCATTTGGTGGGTACAAGCAGAGTGGTTTTGGACGGGAGTGCGGAGAGGCGGCGCTGGAGAATTATACGGAGGTGAAAGCGGTCTATTATAACACTGGACTTCCGGCGCCCAAGTAGGAGCGTATAGCATGGAGGGCGTGGGAAGGCAATCTGCTTCAGCAGTACGTGGTCCTACCATATCCTCGATATCTTTATCAGGATTGCGATACTTGCCATGTTGGGGCAGGAACGTGTTCTTGAAGTTGTGTAATGGGCTTTTGGCATTGCGACACTAACACTATCACTAAGGTCTGATAGATGTCAGCCCCATACTTCCTTCCTCATCACCAGCTCTAATAATGACGCAAAGATCTGCCGTGGCTCACGCAGAAGTAGTCCGGTTTGACGCTACAGATAAAGGAAGCTGGCGTGCGGGGTTCGGCTGCCCCCGCCCAAGTACCCCAATCACAGTGACCCAGCAGATAGCCGACTTGCCCTCCTGGAGTTGTCCAACCGACATGACTGACAACAAGGGTTCAACGCGTCGGAAGCGTGCTCGACTGGCCTGTACAGTCTGCAATGCGAGACGCGTCAAGTGTAACGTGACTGAGAGTCGACCGTGTAACAACTGCGTTGCCAGTGGCACAGCTTGCGAAACGAGAGAATCCCGTAGAGGGAAGCATCCCCGCAAACCACGAGACGTACTTGCAGGAACCCAAAACAACCAACGGGAGGGTATAGACCAGGAGCCTGGCGCAATGTACGTACTCTCATTTTCACCGGTTGTCAAGCAAACTCTGGCGTTCATTCGCAAGGCTACATATACTAGAGATTACCAGAAGTCATTGCACACGGGTCATAGCCTCATTGGGAGCGATGGGTTTCCTGGATATGAGACATCGACAGCCTATCGAAGCATGCTTGCGTAACGTCACTAACAATGCAGTAGCAGCTCTCCAGAGCATACCATACCTCAAAACGACGAAGGTGAGGTGCTAGCGTCACGGATACTTACCTCGCTCTCGTCCACATCCAAAGACTCTATATGGATAGTTCAGCAATACAACCTGAACCGTCATCTCTACCTAATACAAACCCTCCGCAGGATATAGCTTCAATCGCGATAGAGACAGAACCAGAGGATGACGCAGCCGTGTTCTTGGGTGAATCAAGTTCTTTGCGATATGTGCCCGACGAAAGGACACCTATCATTCCGTCACCTCGGCGCTCTCAGCTCCGTCACCCAGTTCCGAATGCACTCAAAGCGGCTGCATTGATGCCACAATGGGAGACTGAACGTCGGCAATCAAGAATTAAGACACTCCAAGCAGACGGAGCGTTCTCATTTCCTACTGGAGCCCTTCGCCAGGAATTACTTGAGGCGTATTTTCAGTGGTTCCATGCTCATTTTGCCATCGTTGACGAACCTGATATCTGGACCTCTCATTCAAGCAGTACTATATCGCCACTACTACTACAAGCGATGCTATTCATTGGCGTCATTCACTGCAACGAGTCAGTCCTCGTGTCTCTAGGATGTGGAAACCGACAAAGAGCTAAATATCTTTTCTACACGCGAGCAAAAGACATCTATGACTCGGAGTACGAGACCAGCAAACTCACAGTCATACAGTCCCTTTTTCTTATGAGCTTCTGGAGAGCCGGTGCATTATTGGAGAAGGACGCCCGGCATTGGTTGGGTGCCGCTATAAGCCTAGCTCAAACAATAGCCTTGCACCGATCCGCTGCGCATCTCGACAAGTCCGCGGCGAGCTTGCGAAGACGAATATGGTGGTCGATATACATTCGCGAGCGGCAATGTGGATCTGCGTTAGGACTGCCAAACCGGATTCGCGACGAAGATTGCGACGTCGAATGGCTGTCACCGAGCGACTTCCAGAATGCATTTGATCTTGCCACGCCGAGTGACAAGACAGAAAGATACATCAGCTATATGCTCGGCATCACAGAATTGGCTCGAGCGCTTGGGAGAGTCGTCGATGCTGGCTATCTTCCGGATCGGACACTGAATGCACAAGATCGTGCCGAAATTCGAGAGGAGCTATACCATTGGAAACTGAAGTTGTCTCCAGCAATGGAGTTGTCTAGTGACGCAGGAGGGACGCCCGATCTCCTGGCCAGCATGCTTCATCTCGTCTACAACAATCTGCTCATTCTGCTTCACCGCTCGAGTTTCATCAACAATGTGGACGACAATGGGAACGTTGATGGGAATGTCGCTTTGCAGGCCGCAGCGCGCAATTCGCGAATTATGGAAGATCTGCTATCGGACGGCAAAATCAAACATGCTCAGATACATGTCATCACGAACCTCTTCAACACCCTCTGTATCCACGTCGTCCATCTCAAACGTTCGACTGGTATCAACCGGACCATTGCGGAGCATAGAGCGAAGCTATGTCTTTTAGGTCTTCAGGAGCTCCAAGTAACGTGGGACGTCACGAATTGGGTCCTCCAGTTGTTCTTCCAGTATCTGGATCGCTCGACTGCGGCGAGGCTGGCTACCGAGGGCGCTGATACTGGTATCATAAGTGCGGAAACGCGTCAAACAACTCCGATGCGTGCAACAACCCAAGAAGTGGTAGATACAGGATTGATGGGCAGTACGGGAGGAGCTGTTGGTACCAACACCATAGACCCAGTAATGATACCGTTGTCATGGACTACCGACGAAGCGAATAAGTACCTATTCTCTCAAATCAAGAACGACTTTGCCTTTGGCGAAGGAGGGATGCTCGAATGGAGTTCTGATGGACTACTGACCGATAACGGTAGCATGATCTCTGAATTTGGACTCCCAGGTCTCGGCCAGCTACCGTAAACGCTCTGTCACATCTCTCGAGAGGCTTCATGTTTGATATCACAGCTGGACCGTATCTCGAGTACAGGAATTTATTACGGTCGATGAGATCATAGGTAAGGTATCATCTACGGACATAGATTTCCCGTAGTTGATCGTCCTGATAGTACGATAGAATGAGGCACTCCGGAGCAATCTTTGCCCACGCTTACAAGCGCCCGTAATCCAGCGCAGCGATCTCTCCACTGGCAGACACACCTTTACGCCTACAGGACGCCTTGCGAAAAATCATCCCCAGTTTCATTGACCGTAGGTCTGCATCTGTTGCGAGCTGCGACACATAAAATGTTCTATTGGTGGGCAAGACGCCCAGATTTCAGCCTTGGGGCGCGACCGCCAAATGACGGGCTACGACAAGCGATTACGACGTGCCACTCACGTCGGTGTGTGATATATCTCCGTGATAGCTGAAATTGGCAAAGTGAGGCTCAAAACGCAGCCTTTTCAAGTGTCGCGTGCTGTCCTGTTACCTACATCATCCTTGACGATCGATTTCTCAAGTATCACTCCACGTTCAGCAAAGTCTGCACATCCGCTTCTTCGCATTCAATTACAGACCAGACTCCGCTTGAGCTCTCCACGATGCTGTCAATACCAGCCTCATGGACCTTGCTCGTGCTCGCCGTGCGTATCTACGTTCTTTCCCATTTCGCATTACTCCGTTCTAATAAATCATTACTGATTCCGCTTTCATGAACCAACGCCTGCTCAATGGTTGTATTGTATGACTCGCTACTGCATCTTATTCTCGGTACCAAAATTGCTCCAACGCTGACCAAACGATCAACAGATCTCCATGCAAGCATCCTGCGACGAAGACGAAGATGACCACCATCTCTCCAAAGGGGCCATAGTAGGCATCGGTGTCGGGGCTGGGATTGGCGGCGCCCTGCTCATCGGCCTTTCCATATATTTGTTCGTCTGGGGAGTACGGCGTTCCAAGACAAGACAGCAAGCTCAGACACAGAACGTAACCGACGAGCCATCGCCACATATGCAAATATACGGGGGCAAAGATACTGCACTCGCCGAACAAGCCGCCGAAGCAAACCAGGCAGGAAAGACACTACCAGAGTTCGATAGAGAGGAGAGGAAGGCGCATGACAGGCCGAAGCCGGTGGCAGATGATGAGATCAAAGGTACTGACCAGAGGGATGAGAAGACGTCGTTTGTTTGGCGAAAGACGAGTGCTAGAGGGATGCCTACGAAGTAGTCGATAAGGGAACGAGGACGTAACATCACTTCCCTAATCATGGTGTCAGTTGATGCTCAGACTCCGCTCATAGACTATCTCATGGCGCGGTTACATTGATTCTTTTACTTGGATCGGTCTGGGTGGGGTCAGTGACGTAAAGTTTCCTGGTCTTCCTTCATACATATGGATGGTTGATCGAGCGTGTTGGGTTTTTTTACCATGGAACCCGTCACGAATCACAAAATCTTATCAAACAACCGAGGAGTTTAAGCATCAACAAATGTCAGTCTCTGATAAATTGGAGCAGCCCGCTCAAATTTCTTTGCTCTCTCCCTCCCCTAAATCTGACCATCCATCCATCCATCTATCCAGCCATCATCACAATCAGTACAAGACCACAATCAGTACAAGACCACAATCAGTACAAGACCACAATCAGTACAACTCCTCCATCACCCAGTTATCAAGCTGCGGTGCGGTCGTCAACATGAACCCCATCTTTATGCCCCCAGTACGTCCAACTACCGTTCCAGTTCAGGTCACTAGTAGCTCTACTAACACCCAAATGAGGTCGTCTCTTCCGTCCCCGTTTCCGATCACGGTGATCACTCACCCGAGGACCCCAGGGCCCTCATTATCGCTGCCACAACCATCGGCGCAGTCATATTTATCGTGATCAGCGGCTGCATTATCGCTTGGGCACGTATGCCCAGGGTGGAAGCAGTGCCCTGGCCCCAAGGTTCGAGGACATACTACTACTATCCCACGTCTCCGATATGATTGAGTAGAGACAGAGGAAAGACCGGGAAGAAAAAAGCGTGGTGGCAAGGAGGGGGAAGATTTGTACCGGTGTTGGAGAGGCAAATTACGCGCAGAACCATGGGAGGTGATTGGAAAACGAACCAAGAAATTTAGGTCTTGATGCGACGGATATTCAACAAAGCTGTAGTAACAAGACCTGACTGGATCCTGAATACATTTCATCTATTCATCCATCCACGATCGTGATTAGGAGCGTACTGTAATTCATCCTTCACTTACCTGTCGATCGATCTTCACCTTGTCTTTCTCTCAACATGTAGGATGTTGGTGTAACCTTGACTAGACCAATGGCCTTCAATTTTTTGAACGATATCAATACGAAAAAATGGGTTATAATAGACACATGACCTCACGCAGGGTGATTTTCATTGGCTGTGCTTCTCCCTGCCAGCTTGTGCTTCTAGGAGGGATTGGATCATTCATTGGATCATTCATTGGGGCGATCATCGTGAGATGATTCTATCGTGATTCCGATCAGAACAGATAGAAAGATGCTCAAGCCATGTTAGGAAGCCTGTGAGGCTTTTGGGAATGTGTCTCTTGTTCAGCATCTCCATGCATGTTCTATCTCTAGTAATGTGATGAAGAGGGGAGAGGGAAATGGGGTGAGTTGCTATGGATGCAAGAGGGCGTACAGGCGACGCTAGCTATGGGATCGATGGAGTGGGAAGGAAGGCGGAAGTGCACCTTTTCAAACGCTCTACGCACTAATAACCGGCGTAGGACCAAGAATTTTATTTTTATTTTGAATTTTGTCCACCAACACTATCGTAAAAACTCTCACACTTCCATGCATGCTAGTACCGCCCCTAAGTGTCTACGCCTTCGGCTCCTTTCCCCCAATATCCCCACTACTCCTCGCAGCATCACTCGGCCGACTATTCGGCAAAATAACACTGTCATGATCCTGCTTCGCCGCAAACTTCTTCAGCGTCGCAAAGTCCACCGTATCCAACGCCTTCTCATGTGTAGCCTCCAGCTTCACTCTCGGTACATCGTCGCCCTTGTCCATAGCCTCCTTCCACTTCGCCGCCTCGACGCAAAAGCGTTGGCCGGGGCCTACGCCCTGTTTGCGGAGGTCGGTGCCGGATTGCGAGATAAGGTCGAGGAAGGAGTTTGTGATGGTTGCGGCGATGGGGGAGGATTCGTTGCAGAAGCCGATTTTGAGGGTTGAGGGGAGGGAGGATGATGGGAAGGATTTGGGGCTGGAATGTTGGTGGAGAGGTTTGGCCCACACTTCACGAGTTTGTTAGCTTGGTCTCGAGACGGTACGTGTTCGGATTGTACCATTCTTCTGCTTCACATCCATGCCACCCTGCTCGTTTTTGTTCGACATGGTCTCTGGACCGGGTCCTTTAGTTTCGATTCGCGGAAGTCGACGTTGAGGATATGTTCAGAATGGGATGAGTGCCAATCAAAGAACTTGCAATCCAATTAAAAATTGATAATCTAGTGACTGAAGAATATCGAAGCTGGATGTCGAAACTACGGACTGCGTCCTCTCTATACACCATACCTAATCGCTACGATGTAGTCACTCCTCTAACATCTTGACGTCATTGCTCGTCTTTGATGTTGAGCGACAGCTTCCACGTCCATCTTTTCAGAAGCGCCATCTCTGGGTAAGAACATCTATTCATGAATTAAACGTCCATCAAGAACGCCTGGCCACGATCATAACTGTTATCTACCCATCTATCGAAAGATCCGAACAACAAGCCCTATCGATTCCCATGCATCCAAAAGACGCTAAGGCTAAACAGCTAATAGCAGCCAGCCAATCAACGAGCTTTCGCAATTTGAAGTGAATGCCGAGTGCGCCGCGATCGATGGATTTCAAAGTTCCCCGATGGGGCAGTTTGACATCTGGAATCTCAAAAACAAAGCACACATGTACCTCAACGAAACCGCCTTTCACCCTTCCGTGAAAGAAACCCGATCTCCAAGCGACTTCACGAACGACCATCTTCCCAACCTCCTCTTCCCTGCCTCCTCTCCTCTGCTCGCAACATGCATCCATCTCTACAACGGTGATCCTTCCACCACGCAGCCTCAACCCAACAATCCAGACCAGATCTACCTGCGAACGCACAAGATCTTCGCGTCCCTTTCCCAACCTTCGTCACTCACTCGCTCGTTACATGTCCCTGCCCTGCCTTGCTTTGCCCTGTGCTGTTCTGCCTTGCCTTGCTCTGCTTTGTTTTGCCCTACCCTGCACCACGATCATCACATCGGCAAGTCGGCATCTGCAAATCCCGACCATCAAACACCACCACCACTTAAACTTCACGACGGACGCATCACTTGACGGTCTTGTTGACCGTTGCAAGTCACAGGGTTTACCCACGTGCCGGCAGCGGCTAAGTTCCTAGGTACCTAGGCTACCAGCCTCCTCAAATGCGTGGTGAATGCAGGGCGTAGCGTTTGGCGCCGACGACGTCAGTAGCTCGATCAAAATTTATCATGCGTGTACCGTTGAAGCTTAACCAACAAGCGGGTGGCAGGGCGAGCGAGCGACAGGCGAGGAGCTTACGCGTACCTCGTGAGCCAAACCAAGCTGCCGAGCCCGCTGCATACCGTGACCCATTTTGGACTCTGGACTAGGACGGGGCGGTGAGAGACTCTGGTAGAAGTCATGTTACCTCCACCAGGCCCTGGTGCAGGTGGCAGGGCGATGACCAGTCGAGCACGTGGGATGTCATGATCTTCAAGAATTACGGCTACGTTCGCCGTGCACGTCTAACGAAGTCACCTGGTCAAATGTCCCATACATACTCATACGTCAGACGCGCATACAGCATAGTAGCCCTGGAGAATGCTGATGCTGTGTAATGATGTCTATTCATGCTAAGATGCCAAGCTTTGCAACTAAGCAGCTTCCCCGCCACCAAGCTTTTCAGCTGCCTGCACCGACTAATAGACTAAGTCCGCTGAGCGCTCGCCAGCACGCTTCAATCTCAGCACGCTCTAGAGAGCTTCCCAGCACCACATTCGCCATCCTCTAGTCCGCAGTCCTCCAGCCTGAACTCAAACAAGGAATCAGCTCTCGCCTGCTCCGCGCGCGCCTCGATGAGTTTCTAATTACATTGCAAGTCTACTGTCAGCTCAGCCGCATGCTACTCGTTTTGAAAATCCAAGATATCCAGCTCGCAGCCAACGTTACGAACTGAGCATCTTCTGAATGTCAGCAACGACGCTCTTGACCCGGGGTTCCCGGACTTTGTCCGCAGCGCGTGCGACCGCTGTATTCAGTTGGAAGACGTCGCGGCCAGCCTCACAATAGTCCTCGCCGAGTGAGAGAATGGTGCCAGCAGCAACAAGGGCGCGGTAGACGGCTTCCGAATCTGTGGCGGTGTTCAAAATTTTGGTCAGGTCGTCGAGTAAAGTGAGAGCCCTGTCAGGGTTGTTGTTCGACGATAGCAAGACGGAGTAGTTGATGTATAGCGTTGTGACGGCAATGATGAGGTTGCGATTATTGGAAGCGATAAAGGGTGCCACGAAAGTGTGCAGCTGGTCGAATGAATCGTCGGCCACGGCTCGGCCTTTCTCAGTCTTGAAGAGATTGCCTAAGGCACGTGTAGCCAGCATGGTATTGTTGGCGAGTGACGTACTCTCGAAGACCCCAGACTGCGCGAGAAGATCCAAAATTGATTGTTGCGAGGCGAGGTAAGTGACGGGCGTGCTGTAGGCTGTAAGAAGTCGAAGGAGATCCAACGCTGGCAGTCGCTTGTCGGCAGGCCATTGTGTTGCAGCCTTGACAATGAGATCGATTCCGGATGTTTCTATCCCTTTCTCGTTGCCCTTCTCCAAGGCGGTCACCGTAGCCTCAAGTTGCTCGAGGTCTGACGGGTTGAACGATACATCCTTCCGCCCTTCGTCAACGAGAGTCTGGTTGAACTCTTTTAGTTTTTTCAAGATAACTTTTCGATTTGCAGTCGTGATGTCGAGGTAATCTTTCTGCGGAATAGCCTTTGGTTTGGGAGGAGGAGGTTGTGAGGCGGCAGGATTAGCATCTCCAGGGCGGTACCGCGCGTCGGTCCCCCATGGATCCGCACCCTGTGATGTTGATTGACCAAGCGTAGCTCCTTGGGTATTTTGAGTGATGAAATTCGTCACCTGATCAAGGTACGTGATTGGCAGTTTGTTGTCTTCGCAGAATTTTCGAGCCACCTCATACGGATTTTGCGACGCGTTGTATGGCAACTTGAGGGGTGGTTTGCCGTCTTCAATGTCAACGTCAAAGACATAGTCGTACTCCTTGCCGTTGTGGGAGATTTTACGGCCGCTGCTGCCGGCCTGGTCTACCACTGTCCCGATGTTCACCCACTGCTTTGCACCCTCAGACCATTGATATGCGGAGATGTTGCCATTCGGCTCATTGATCATTTGGACTTGGCCCTCCTTGGTGCCCGACTTCTGAGTGAGGAACTCTGGACCGGGCAGCTGCTCTTTGTTGATGTTGCCGGCCGTCTGTTGCGGGATAGACGAGCCTCTGACATCGTCGCTGAACTGCTCGATCGCCGCGGGATCGGCATGCCGTTCCGCCGCACGGGTGAATATGCGCACAATGCGGTCGCTTGCTCCCGTCACTATATCGCCGTTTTCCTGGCATGCAGCGACCGTCCAAACCGAGATGGCAGGATGGGTGATGGTCTGCACGCACTGCCGGTCCTTCCAGATGCGCACAGTGCGGTCTTCGCCGGAGCTAACCAGCTGGCCGTCGGGCAGAGCAGCCAGGGAGTAGATGAAGTTCTCGTGGCCGTGCAGCTCGTACACCTGCTGCCCGTCCAGTGTCCAGAGGCGAACGACTGCGTCGTTGCCAGCTGACGCAAACTTTGCGCCCGAGGGGTGGTTGGCGGGCAACCTGCACAGCGCCCGCACAACGTCACCAGTCTGTATGGTCTTGACGAGCTGTCCTGTGGGCCGGAATATGCGAATCTGCTGGTCGGCGCATCCTGTAGCATGTGTCAGTCGTGCCCGACGTGCGCGGCGGAGCTCCGACGGCGAGAGACTCACCTGTTATAATGGTGGTGCTGTCATAGGCCAGGACCGCCCACACAGATGCCGTGTGACCTTGGAGCACCGTTGAGCTCTCCCACTTCCCCACTTGCCAGACGCGCGCATCTGTGTCCCAGCTGCCGCTGATGACGAGCTTGCCGTCTGCGCTGGCGTCCAGGGCACACACGTTGGACGCGTGTCCGAGCAGCAGCGCGTCTGCATTGTCGTCCAGCGCCTTGCCCGGCTGCCGCACGTCGATGATCTGGTCCTTGCCGCCCGAGACGATGAGGCCCTCGGGGTGCTCCGCGGACGGCGGGACCGTGGTCAGCGCGTTGACGAACTCCTTGGTATGCGTCTTGATGGTGCTGTCATATGAAGGCGGGCTCTGCGACTCCAGCTTCCACAGGCGTACAGTGCCGTCGCGCGACGCAGAGACAACGGTGGTGGGGTGGGGGAACGCAACGCTTCGAACCTGGGTACGCGGCGGGTCAGCCCATGCTCGCGCAGGAAAATGGTCAGAAAAGTCAGGCCACGGTGGAGCTTACATCGTCTTCGTGGCCTCTCAGCGACGCCGACAGCTTGAAGTCGCCCATGGTTGTCGCGGGGCTAGCGGGAGCGGGCGTGGGCGGGGAGGCGGCGGCAGGGGAGAGCCGCAAGGGGGAGCTGGACAGGGTCTGGTTGCATACAGCAGCAGTAGGTAGAGCGGCAGGCGGGCGAGTCCCTGCGTTGGAGAGGCAGTATCTATGGGCACTTGTGGCGGGGGGGTTGAAATTATTGTCTGGTGAAGCTCAGATCAGCTCGCAAACAGGCATGTCAACACCACCACAAAAGTCGCCGCCGCGGCTCTGCCCCGGTCTCGCTTGCCGGCTCTCGGGCGCTGACATAAGGCGATCACTGCCCGCGGGCGAACATGGGAAGACGAAGGCAAACCTCAACACCATGCCGGGGCATCGTGAGAACTCGGTGGACGCACGGCGGCGGAGCATGCTGGTGCCACCTCAGCACTCAGCACTCAGCACTCATCACTGCTCGGCGCCGACCCCCTGCGCCTCGCTGTCGTGAGCTAACTACCTACTGAGCTTGACACCACAGTGACATGTCTCCGACTGCTGTCCAGGCTGCTTGTGGCGCGACGCCGCCTTCGCTTCTTTCTCGCTTCTCACGTGAAGTCCAGCCCTCGCCTCGTGAGGTCTGCAGACCAAAACACCTGCAAACTGCTAGATCGATCGACGATCGAAGCATGGCAACGGCCGGAGAGGCCGCCAGTCACCAGCCAAGAGCATAGCAAAGCTGAGAATCGAGATGGCTGAGCGGGCGACGATTTCCAATACCATGTCCCTCGCTACGCAGCCGCGCGTAGCTTGCTTTTCTTTGTCGAGCGGCATCTATTGATCGCGTCGTGGTTCCATGGAGACGCTCAACAGCAGCTCGATACGGCTTTGCCGTCCTTCGAGAACATCTGAAGTGTGTGACTGCAAGAGGCAGTGATCAGCGTAGAACCAGCGGACGAGGCCCAGAACCTCTGCCCTCTACCTCCCCCACATGAGACTCTTGCACGACGACGAAAGCCGGCACACTGCCATGGTGGGACAATGGTTTCCTGCTGTGGTCCAACTTTGCTTTCCCCGCAAAAAAGGTGGAACGTGACGCCTGCTCCTTCATCACGGTGGCCGGCGCTCCAGTTTCGCCGACTGTTTGGGGAATTGTTGCTGTTGGGTCGAAGGCTACATGCGCGTTCACGCTGGTAGACTACCAGGCCATCTCTGGTGTTGCGACTCATCAGCGTGCGCACGCATCTCGCCAGGCCACCTTCTCCTTTGCGGCAGTCGGCGTCCAGCCAGTAGTCTACGAGGCCAGTCTGAGGCCAGCCTGCTGCCGCCAACAGCTGCAAGCAACCTCGCGTGCAACGCCTCTCTTTCTGTTGTGCTGTCAGCCATCCTTTTTCGCTCTAGGGCCCGCCTGCCTCGCACGGCCAGAGTGGCCCGCCGCGTATGGGCACTTGGCTCTGGGCTACTGGCGGCAACAATGGCAGCCGTGTGACTCGTCTAGATGCGCTGGGCATGGTCCGCATGGATGAAAGGCCTACGCCGTAAAATTGCTGAGCCATGAGACCAGTGACATCCTGGCGCGCCTGCAAGAATACAAAAATTGCGCGCATCCCTCCCTGATGTGTTTTCCTTTCCGCTAGAGTTCACCCAGATTGCAAGTTTACAACCCTCGCATTAGGTCATCAGCCCCAGTGTTCCTCTTTCGGTACCTAGGTAGCTTCCCGCCTAAACGACCGTTCACAGCCGCGGATTCGGTCACTTTGCGTACTTCGGTGCATGACAACGCCTGCAGCCATCTAACCACGGATCCTGCCCTCGTACGGTGGCCTTTATCGCGTGATCGTCATCGGCCGCTACGTAAGGCGACGACTGCGTCCAAGCTCCCCTGACTACAACGCGTATCCTCTTGGGCGCGCCGGGATTGCAGGGTCTCACTGCAGCAGAATCTTATATATACCGACCTCTCTCGCACCCAGGTTCAGACTTCATTTTCACCAACCCATCTGCTCCTTGTCATTCGTGCTTCCCTCCCATACAAAACCGCAAACACATCACCACACCGCACACCATGGACTCACCAAACGTTGAACTGATGTCGGCGCTCGCATCGTATGTTCACACTTTCTTTCACTACTATCCTCGCTAAGTGCTCTTAGACTGTTTGAAAACGGCAAATACTCAGATCTGACTCTTGTCTGTGGCATGAAAAGATACCAAGTCCACCGCGCAGTCATCTGCCCCAGGAGCGAATTCTTCGAGGGCGCCGTTCGACACCCATTTCGAGAGTCAGAGACGGGAGTCATCGATCTGACCGAGGATGACCCTGAGGCGGTCGAGCACATGGTCAACTGTAAGCGCCAGTAATTCTCCTGCGGTGGTCAGGATGACGCTAATGGACCCTGATTACAGACTTCTACCATCTAGACTACCTGAGCAAGCCGCTCTCGCGCCGCTCATCACGACGGTCGTCTCGACCAATGTCACCCTTGTCACGGCGCCAGAGCAATCGGCGAAGGTCCACCAAGCTCAACCTCGCCCTGATTGAGGACCCGCTTGTGGCCATGATGGCCTCTGCAACTACTGCGGCCGGACCGCTGACGCCGCCAGCGGAGCAGAACGATCAATTCGAATCACTCGACACTTCGACCAAGCTCCCAGACACTCCCATGGCGGAGCAGATGGAAGAAGATCCGTTCGATGTCATTGAGGAGGAGCCCGAGGCGGATGTTGGCAAGCCCCACCTCGTCACACACGCAAAGGTCTACGCCATCGCTGAGAAGTAAGTCCATCTTTTTCCTGGTTGGTTCCTGATGTTCCTTTTGCCTGATTGCGCGCCGCGTGTGTACGTACCTCTCCCTGGGGCGTGCTGCAACGGCTCAGGCACTTTTTGGTGGCAGACGTGCATGCTGCCATGCATGGCCGGCGACAGAAGACACCGACCCCGCGATTTGCGGCAGTGGGGCGATCATCGTCGCCAATCAGGTCGCTTGTGCCACCCACCAACTTGGGCCGCCAAGCCGCGCGATCCCCTGCCTCTACCAATCTCACCGTTCCCTCTGTCTTCCAGACCTCTACGCATCCAATCAGCTCAGCACCCTATTCTGTTTCCCCTTCTCTTTGCAGAACCTGAGACAGCAGCACCGCGTCAGCTTCCAACCGTCGTCATCGTCCACCACTAACATGACTCTTCCAGATATGGCATTCCCGGCCTCAAGTCCCTCGCGCGCAAGAAGTTCGCCCAGCAGATGGAGCTGCACATCAGCAGCACCGAGCTCCCAGAAGCATGCCAAGAGGCCTACGAAACTACAGTAGACTCTGATCGAGGCCTGCGGGATGTCGTTATCCAGGCTTTCCGCGCCCACCCCGCGCTCTCACTGCGTAAGGATGTCGAGGCAGTCGTGCGAGACACGCCCGGACTAGCCTTTGAGCTCTTCAGAATGGCCAGCGGGTTGCCTATTACGTCTTGAACTTTCGACTAGCTTGCTGTAACATCCTCACTTTCTTCCACATTACCTTCGTATCACGGCCGACCATTTCCTGGAGTATCTCGCACGGCTGAAACTCGGTGCTACGAAAAGCCTCGACGACAGGCGTCATGAACCAAAAAGGAATGACTGCGGCGTCGGTTTGCATCAAAAATTTTCTCTAGGCTTGGGCTAAACATTCTTACGTCGGCTTGCGCCTAGGTGTCACTGCGGGCCTAAGCCTATCAACCTTCTCGGGCCGATGCATTATCAGGCGTTCTGGAACACGGCGTGCAGGAGGGATTGACGCTGGTTCGTCATTGTGCGCGCCCAAAATTTTCACGACGCGGGACCTCTTCGCGCATGGCATCATTGGGCTTTTGGGCGATACCTTTGCTTTTTGTTTGTTGGATGGGTGGGTGGATTAGTCGTTTTCAGACGACCTTATGATCATGTCCCTTTGATCGGATCGTCTATTAGGAGATCGCGAGTTAGATACCAATGTCGATATTTTGTACCACGATCGCAGCACCTTTGCTCTATGATCTCAATCTATCTGCCGTGATTGATATCTGCCATACTACCACATGTGGTAATACCTAGGCTGATGCTTCCAAAACAGAATTTTCGAAACTCCATGTCTCACACCCGCATCCGCAGATCTCAGTGCTCTTGGACTCAGAACATACAACGATAGTCCAGCCCCACCTACGATACGGTACGCAGTACTGATAACTAGACGCAGACACAGACGCAGACGCACAACAATGTCTTGCAATACTCCCCGCGCATAGACCTCACGACAAGGGTGGCATTGACAACGAACGGGCAGAAAACGAAAAACCTCCGCGTCCGTGCATGCCGCCGCCAAATCCTCCGCGCGCATGCATACTGTCTGCCTGACTGCCTGAAGTCCTCGTCATACCAATCTATCTCGCAGCTCTCTCGCAGGACTCAGGCATATGTGGTGCGTGTGCCCCCCTCACAGAGCAATCTATCTTGCAGCCATGCTGTGCGACGGAGAGAAAAAGCGCAGCGGGGCTTGCGTCACGGTACAGATCGGGATTTAGGTGTGCATGACAAGCTATACAGATCGATATACCTAGGGTATATACGATTGTGGGACTGAGATTGAGGTGAGATTGAAGTTCAACGTCACACGTCGTCACAGCGCGGAACTCGCCGCGCAACAACATTGCCCTACCTAGGCGTAGGACAGCAGGTATGTGATATGTAAGGTATGACACTGCAGTGCAGTGCAGCAAGTCCAGAATCCTCACTCCAGAAGAGAGTCATCACTCTAGAATCGCCAAGCCAACGACCACGCGTCCAAACCTCCCAACGCCAACGGCCAGCGGCATCCGGCGCCCACCTACCATGGTAGGCGGACCTTCTACTCTAGGCGCCTAAGCTCGACGGCTTGTTTCAAGTCTTTCTACCGCTGCTCCACAGGGCTTTTGACCTGCCAGCCATGTGCGCGCGGGTGGTCTGCCGCGACCGGACCGCTAGCGCGGTGGGGCTTGGCGCGAGCCTCGATGCGTGAGACGTCATCCCGTGGGTATGTATCGATAAGCTCCAGATCGGTGAGTCGGTGGTTGGGAGAAGGTTGGCAACTTGGGAGGAGATGTGTAGATCAGATGGCCTGTGCGAATGCATGCACAAGTTGCGTTGCCTCGTGGATGGGTGCTGATCTGGCACAGGAAGTTGCTAGCGCAAAAGTGAGAGAGAAGAGAGGGGCATCGAGCGGGTCTCAACGGCCCAGCGTTGGGACTGCAGGATGTCGGCAGTTACAGTAAGGGTAGATGGGGGTCTAAGAATGGTAGGAAGAGAGGATTGAGAGTAGGATATGCTGTGACGTAATGTCTCTTCAGGCTGCTAGGTATGGAGGCAGTAATCGTGCTGTTTCGTAGGTATATCGAAATCGAGCTGAGATTTGTTTCAGATTGGAGGTCTGTAACTACCACATTGGGTAAATTGGAAAGCTGTCAATTGCTGCTTACGACCCTGCCGGTCGGTGCCGGTCTAAAGTCGGGTTTTCTGGAAAGTAAAAAAGCTGACTATTCGAGCCAATCACGCTCGTTTGTTTTCTTCGATTCATCAAATCACAGCCAATCAACGTATTTCGTGCATCTGCCTTTCTCCCCCACTCTTCCTATCGCTTGCGGCCATCCGTCCCCGCTTCTGGATCTCACGTACACGCTTGAACATCATGATGACCTTTATTGAAGCTGGAACATATAGAAGCCTTATAACACAGCGAATACGCATACGATGGGTGGACGCCTGGATGGTGTCGCATTAGTGACTGGCGCTGGATCAGGTACCACGTCTCATCGCAAGCACGCGATAGCGCTCGCCTCAAATACAATACACTGACACGCCTCGTCAACAGGCATTGGGCGCTCAGTAGCCATTGCACTTTGCTTGGCTGGTGTAACCCATTTATACATCACAGATATCAACGAGGAGGGAGTCAGCGGTACCTCTAACGCCATCAAATCAGTATTGCCGCAGTCCACTACACCAGAAATTACAACCTGTCTCGGGGACATATCAACTCCAGAATTCGTCGCCGAGCTATTCAGCAAAATCGAGCACCTCGACTATGCGGTAAACTGTGCTGGGGTTCTCGGCGAGAACAAACCGACGGCCGAAGTCAGCCTCGCCGAGTTCGATAGGATCAACAGCATCAATTACCGTGGCCTGTGGATGTGCGTGAAAGAGGAGCTTAAGCTAATACTCAAGAATGATGTCACACCTTATCGCGGCTTCACCGTGACCAAGGAAGAAGCTGAGATCCGTGGACAGAGAGGCGCCATCGTCAACATCGCCTCGCAGCTGGGCATTGTAGGCAAGACTCAAGCCTCTGTATACACGGCATCAAAAGCCGCGGTACTGTCCATGACGCGTTCGGACTCCATCGATTACAGCAAGCCACCGCATCATATCAGAATCAATTCCATCTGTCCAGGCGTGATTCAGACGCCGATGACGACTTCGGAGGATGGAAAGGTGTCTGAGAGACTGAGAGATGCGATCAGCATTGCGCCGATGGATAGGATGGGGTTACCGAGTGAGATTGCAGATACGGCTGTGTTCCTTTGCTCGGGGGAGAGCAGCTTCATTACGGGAACTGTGAGTTGTCCCGACTCGATTGCCGCATTTGAGTTCTTTGCTAACTCTACGTAGGGTGTGGTTGTAGACGGTGGATACATCATCAATTGATGAGGAACCCCCAAACAACTTGTCTGGACATGGCAGTGAGTAATGTGTTTCGTATATTCGTTAGTATATTACATAAGGCCTGATTGTACAGTTCTGAGTGGAAAGCCCTAGCCTTTTTGGTGTCTCACGTCCTCGTCCATCATACTGTAGCTTTCTCCCCACCGTCATCGCCTTGCGTCTTCGCTGCATCCGTCTCTTTTCCTTCTTTGACGCTCCTCCACTCTACTGAAACCGCACCAATCATACCAACACAAGCCAATCCCACGGCCAGATAAAATGCCTTCTGGAGTCCACTTCTATAAGCAACTAGGACTTGCGCCAAGTATTGCTCGGGCACCACCTTCCGAATCTCAGTCGCACCCAGCTGCACCACCTTTGCAGGATCTAGACCTAGGCCCTGGATAGCGGAAAGCTTGCTGGCGAGGTCGTCTGCGAATAGATTCTGGGCAACGCTCAGCCAGATTGCACCACCCAGATTTTGGCCCACCGTCATCAACGAGACGCCAAGGGGAACATCGTCTTTCGGTAAGACAATCTGCGCACTGAGATTTGGCCCCATCATACCAAGCCCGAGACCAAAGCCGCTAAGGACCTGATATCCGATCCACATACCATGCCTGACATCAATCGGCCACGTGGTTATCAAGCCTGCGCCTATCGGCGCGAGGAGAGAGCTTGCAATCATAAACGGTGCCGGATATCCCAGCTTCTTGACCGCGCCTCCAGCGCCAATGAGAGAGATGACGAGCGACAGCATGAAGGGGAGATTAGCCAGGCCAGACGATACCGGACTCCAGTTCTTGAGCGCCTGGAAGAAGATGGGGATATAGTAACTCAGGACAAACATCGACGGATAGCTTGTAATCGTGTACAAGAAAGCCGCTGCGATGGTCCTCCTCAACAGGATTCTCATGGGCAGGATCGCGGTATCCGGCATCCAGATCTGCACGGCCAGGAACGCGATGAACGTGATCCCAAACAACACGAACAGGAGAATAATCCTCCAGCTGCCCCAGGGATACGTCGTGCCACCCCACTGCAGGGCCAGCAGCAAGCACACAACACTCGGGAGCAAGCACGCCGTGCCCAAGGGATCCATCTTCTTGAACTGTTCCCACAGCGACGCCTTGTGGGTCTCTTTCTTCGGCAGATGCAGACACAGGATCAGCACCGCAACCGCCACCGCTCCACATGGCAGATTAATGTAGAAGCACCACCTCCAGCTAACTTTCTCCGTAAACAGACCACCAAGCAACGGACCCGCGACCGACGAGACGCCAAACACGGCGCCGAGCAGACCCTGGTACACAGGCCGTTTGGCCAGAGGAACCGTGACCACGATGATGATAATGGCTCCGTTCATGATGCCCGCGGCGCCGAGACCAGCGATGGCTCGGCCTACGATGAAAGCGACGGACGATGGCGCTGCGCCGCAAACAGTAGACCCAAGTTCGAAGAGGAAGATGGCGACTAGGAAGACGAGTTTTGGGTTGTAGAAGGTGTAGACTTTTCCCCAGGGGAGTTGGAACGAGGACAGAGTCAGCATGTAGGCGGAGCCGTACCAGGAGATGTCGGCGAGCGAGGAGAAGGTGTCGGTGATGCGTGGAATAGCGGTCGATAGAATGAGTCTGTCCTGGGAGGTTGTTAGTTATGGGGGCTAGGGAACAGGAGAGGGAGTGATGTTACCAGACTGATGAGAAACATTGATATGTAGAGGGAGAGCATGATGAGCCATAGCCTGGTGCCGGTCGGGTATTGTGATTTCTCTTCAGGCGTTTCGTCGGGTATGTGAGTTGAGGTCGCTGATGTTATCGAACCTCGCGGCTCCATGGTTTCTGATCCCTTTTCCGACATTGTTGTTCTCGAACTCATGTACTGATCACTGTAGGTGTAGCTACCAGACGCAAGGTCGGTGGTGTCGAAAGATTATACGTGGAGTAATTGTCGGAGACAGGGAACATGCAGTGAATCTGCGTGCCGATTCGAAGTTCTTGTGATCTTCTTCTGTGCGACAAGGCTGCCGTTTTTGAACGATTATATGTTGCAGCTGAATATCTAGATGCCATCATAGATGAGTCCGAGATGTTTTCTTCGGGGCCTATAGCAGTATAGACTAAAGGGTGTAGGCGAGTCTCGGACCCGAAGGTCTGGAGAAAGCTTTCTGTATCCGCAGCTAGCCTCTTTGATGTCGGGCCCGACTACCGATGCTTCGTGGACGGTGGCTCCGAGTGAAGCAGGCGCTGATTGGTGCGAGTAAGTCCGCGCTTCATTGACCTGGCGCACATCTGCATCCTTTAACCAATTCCTCGGTTCCTTCAACAGCATTATATATCGCATTCGCATCTCAGGTACTCGTATATGCATGGAGGAGGAGGAAATGTTGGAGTGGGCAATGCACCGTAGTCATTCTACATGCTCCATTGGTGACCACTTCGAACTCTTTGATCTTAGCATCGTTGTATCATTCCTTTCCAAGTCTCTTATGCTGTGCATTTTAAGATTGGTTCAGTCGGGACATGACGTCTGCGTCCGCAGAGCAGGTCGTTCCCAGGCAGCTCTGAGTATGCACTCCATCTCAGTAAGACAGCTCATCAATTCTTGCGGTTCTCATTCCACTACCAAACATGCGCATTAGATTGATTGTTATCTGGTTGGAGATCAGTGGTTTCCCTCGACTTTCGAGTTCGCCGTATCGGACGCCAGCCCAATGTTACACAACGCCCGCATTCCTCCCAGCCACCACCATCACCAACTACCACCGCAAGCGTATCGCACTTTCCGCAACCTACACTATCTTCCGTATCGCCGCTTCCATCTGTCATGCGCCATTTGCTCAAAGACGGGAGCTATGTCTTCCAACGTGTCGCACGTAACGAGCAATACCTCGTACATGACTATCCTTTCACTAGTCTTATCGAAGGATTACACCCATTTCCTATCCAGCTAGTTCAGTTCCTCAGCTATCGTTACCGACGTCAAAATGTCCGGACGCCGATACTACGAGACGATGCGCTGCCCCGAGCTTCACTGCTTTGTTACTTTCGCGACCCGCGCCAACGACCTAAGCGTACTACCACCAACGACCCTAAGCGTGGACTGCTACTTCCCGATAAACATGACGATGAAGAAAAAGATACGAAGTTCCGCATAATGGACGACAATCTAGACGATGAAGACGAAGAAGAAAGGGAAGATGCGAGTTGGGGCGTCGAGGACATCCTCACTGGAGCGATCTACGCTTTGATCATGCTTCTCATGGTTCTGAACATCGATTTGTTAACTTCGAGGTTTGGAGTCACGGTGTGGGATCGGGCCGGTATGACGAGCGCACATGGTAGCGATCTTGCTGAAGTGAGTCCACACTATCCTCTTCTTGAGGTTGAATTGGCTGGGGTATTAATATGCTCTAGGTGAACTTCTGTCGCGAGTCATCTACGAGCATCGAACAGGATCAGCAGATATGGCGCTACATACCAACGGAATCGCACGATTACTGCACTACCGAGATATTGGCACTCAGTGCTACTGCTTTCGAACATGCGAAACTCAACGCAGATGATGCAATCATCGTTGATGTCACTAAGATGCCGCGACCTGAAGAAATCACTGGTGGGAAATTCCTGAGTGGCACGACGGAAGAGAAAGCGGAGGTATTGGATATGGCTGAAGATGATGCAGAAAAAGGGAAATTGAGGCAGCCAGTGGGCAACTCGATGCATGCAGGATTTGGTGGACCTTGGAGGCGAGCAGTATAGATAAAGTTTCCTCAAGTGAAACATATATGAAGTGGTCTTCGAATTTCTGCATAATTTGTAGTATGATTGGTGCTTGACCTGAGTGCACCGTGCCCTTCCAACCAAAGAGTTGAGTCTCAGACCCTCTTCGAAGCTCGGGTTTCCACCACCTGATAAGTACAGATGCTTACGAATTGTAACCGATGCCATGCTCGAACCAACCGTAAGCGATTTGGACATCCGCATGAGAGAGGTATTGTGAGTACTTTTTGATCTGCGCCACGGGACATGCTGGGTAGAAGCGCAGGGCCCGTCCAAAGGACTGATATCGCAAATCTCGTAGCCTTTGCTCAAGGCCCTGACCTCTTCCCATAAACTCCATAATGATCTCCTCGTACCCCTGGAAATAATTGTCTGTCAAATCCCAGCCAACCGGAAGACATCTTATCTCAATGTTCGGCACCATCTGCACGAGTGCAGACCATTCATTCAGCAAGTTTGGCTCGTCATCCAACCACCCGAGAATTAGCGAAATTGATATCGTGTGGCAACATGCCAAAACGCCAGGCGTGGAATTTTCGACGAAGTATCTGAAGGCTGCCACGATATGGCGTAGACTGAGACGATCCCCGCGACGAACATTCATTCTCCAAGGATGGAAGAGCAGACTGTTCACTTTGAACACGATGTCTTTAGTCTCATCCTGCAACTGTTTACACACTGAAGCGAGCGGATTATTCAAGCTGATGCCGGACCTATCATAGTGGAAGCCACCGGCTGGCATCTTTGGTCCGTCTGATTTTGGAGTTGTCCAGTACCAACACAGTTCATCTGGATGAGATAGCGCGTACTCAGCGATCATGAGTCTGATCTCAGGTGGGAGATCCATGTAACGAAATGGGGCATGTGGCTCAGGCTGGTATTTGGGCGGATCAATATATCGTTTGACAAGGTCGCGGAATCTTGGATCCTGCAGGAAACTTTTTGGAATTATTAGCAATAGTTGAGAGATGGGAGATGACAAAATAGACGCACACTTCATTCATACGCATCAATAGAGGACGGCTGATGGAAGTGAGGCTATTGAAGGCATCGACAGCTTCAGCAGGGAGAATTGAAGCGTTCGTTCCAGCGTCAGAGGTGGCTGCTCTAGTTCGCTCAGGCGAAGTTCCTGTCAATCGGTCTGACGAGAAAAGTCGGTAAGCGGCAACCGCGGTCGAGGGTCCATCGTTCTGCACTCCTACCGCAGGTTGCAGATTCTCTTCGTTCTGTTCGGCCTCCATGACCTATGAATGGTGTTGTTGGGTGTCTCGTCGAGCAGAGTGAAGGTGAGATGGGAAGCAACGTCGCGTTGAAAAGGGACGGAAGGAGCGCGCCCTCACATGATACGCCGATTCCTGGAAGGCGCGCCACGGTGGACTTTAGGTCGAAGCACTCTGGGTTGGCATCCATTCCGTAGGTGATGTTACTGGCAAGGGTTTGCCGAGTCATTGATCTGCTTCCCGCAGGAGAACGAGATCCCAAAGCCTACGAAGGTGAAACTAAAATCTAGCGTCCAGTCTTGTAGCCTCGGTCAGGCTCTTAATAGTTCTTGTCCGGGTCCTAAACTAGGAGACAGAACGATCTTGTGTGCCATGGCGGTGAGAGCACGGGATGTCCGTACTTGGAGGTCGTTCCATGTAAGGGGAGACGATGCTGACCACAGATCTGATGATGGTTCATGAAACCTGTTCTACATCGTCTTTGAAAATTTCTGGGTCTATTATTTTGGTCGTCTTATTGAAATGGGTAGTCTAGTGAGATAGAAGATCCGATCGCTTTGAAGGATAGCGATCTGGGTCTCCACTCGTACTGTCAATGTCCATGGGTCAAGAGTCGTCCGAAGCTCGATGCTGGGACATGAGCCAATATCTGTAGCATTTTCTTTAGGAGGTTCTCGCCCGTTATCCGAAATGACCCCATATACAGCAATGCGACAAGTTTCAAGCTTTGTTCGTTCTGCCTGGGACATCATCTATCTGCCATTCTTGACATCTCCAAAAAAACCGGAACTGTCTTCCACTAGATACACGGACTTGACTGGGAGGCGTAGTCTACAATTGAGATTTGAAATCTCGGATGAAACAGACCGATTTGTCGATCAGACCGTGAGAACCAAAGCACTGTTGAACTAGAAGCATTCGCAGGTTGGTGTGTGGAACCATGGAGGGCTAACTTTTCCTCGTGGAGACTTGTCGATCAGAGAAGCTCTGAATACCATACCCAAGACGTATTATACGTTGACGTGAGCATCCACAGATGCCGTTGACATTCGTTGTCGGCTGTAAATGTAATCGCCCAACTCTGGATATTTAGCGAACTCCGATGTTTATACCGCATTGACAAGTACAGCTAAGCCTCTTCTGGATGCGTTTCTGACTAGTCACGGCGCTAGGCCCTTCTGATAGTGGAGCGCATCTCGAGCGAGTAACCGCTTCAATTTTAGCTATTGTTCCCTCGCCCATCAAGGGTCAGGCCAACCATCCGATGCGGCTTTGCATTATGTAAGCATGTAAGCCGCATCACAAAGGTCGGCTCTCGAACTCCGGCCTCCAGCTTCCAGCTTCCATCCCATCAATCATCGCCCAACATGTGGTCATCCTGCGCTTCGCAAAGTCCAGGCAAGTTGGTGGCAGCTCATGCACTGCCGTTCTATTAGGAATCCTATCCCACTCTGCTCTGCGGCACAAAGAAACGCGAGCGACAAAAGGTGCCGTACTAGCAGTACGGAGTTGCCCGTCATTGAGGCGGTCCAGCGGCAGAGTTGGGTATAGGTCAAAGGAAGCCTTGTGGTCGCTACATTTTCCCGTATACTATCCAGACGCCGGCGCTTGATGGTCAGGCCAGTCCGGGTCGAGCCGATCTCATACTGTCTAGATCAACGCCATGGTAAAACGCCCGTATCAAACTAGACGCCTGGGTTTTGCTGACCGCGATGAAGACGCGAACAGCATTCCCTGGGAGGCTTAGGTTAACCCATCAACTCCGTCGTGAGACCGATGTCAGAAGACGAAATGGCAAGCTCCAATCCTGCGAGCCTTGCCGCAAGGGCAAACTCCGATGTGATCACATGATGCCCTCGTGTGGTCGCTGTACTCGGCGTAACAAGCAGGAACAATGCGTTTACCATCCGGCTCCTCTCACCAAGCCCAATGCTCTGCCGACCCCGGAGACGACTGAAGCCGATGACAACCCGCCACTGCTGGTATCCTCTTCTGGACAGAACGTACCTGTTTCTACAACGCCCACGTTCCCGCCATTTGAAGTTGCACATGAACCTCAGACGAGTAGTCTCCGGACACATAATGTCCCTACTGCATCGTCATCGTTATTAACTTCCACTACCCGTGACCCTCCAAGGCCCACAGACTCGCATCTGCCGTACTCCAGCCAGTCGACAGGTGCCTTTTGGGGTCTATCATCCAGCACTGAATTCATTTCTCATTCAGCCATCCTGGCTGAGAATGAACCTAGTATTGGTATACTGCCACCGAGCACTGAGGGCCTTACTACGTCAAACATCTCCCAGACGCATATTGACAAAGGTGCGGTCATCCTGTCGCTACTGAAAGACTTGCCGCAATTCGAAATGTATGTTGAGAAGTGGTTCTCATTCGCTCGTGGCGCCATCGTCATTGAGCCCATGATGAAGATATGGATGGTAGGGATATGGTCGACCTGGCGGAAGGTCTTGGAGGGTCAGAAGCCCGAAGACTTGCGTAAGATGTCAGAGAAGGTCTGGATCAATACAATCAAGCCACTTTCATCTTTGCTCAATCGAAACACCTCACCTCGAGAGTTCTGTACAGCGACCACGGGAGAGGGCTTGCGGTGGGAGATTATTGGATTGATACTCGATACAGTAGGTATCATGGCAATGAACCTCTCAGGTCAGTCTCCCGCCTTTTCTATCTTTACTATACTGCCGACTGGCATGCCATATTTTGAGCTAGCTCGCATTCGTTCGGGTCCATCAGAGCTCTGAAAGAAGCCAGTCGCAATAGGCCTTGCTAGCCTTGGTGCCCACCCATGGCTCTGCTCACATGACGTAAAAAGAAGTCGGATGAAGGTGTTTGGATGTGCCTCAGATCGGATATAAATCTGATATGCCCTCACTAACGGAATTAGATGGCGATCCAATTTTCTGTTCTCATGACGATTTCACCGTCGACCGTTCCGCTCTTGCACTCAAGGTTTACAACGGCTCGGACGGATGCATCACGTTCTGCAACGACCTCGAAATCATCAACGACCTATACCTATGGCTACTATACGGCAACACCGTCTTAGCCAACTCCATGAGCGCCAAAGGCGGCTATCGCAGCTGGCAAAAGAGTAGCGCTCTGGCATCCGCCCTGTTAGCATGTGGGCTGCACCAAAAGATCGAGGTCAACGACAAAACACCATTCTTTATCACTGAAATTCGCAAGCGTCTCTTTGTCTGTTCCTATAACAGCGACAAAAACTCTTCGTCGTTCAATGGTCGTCCTCCTAGAATGACGCGCCAGTATTGCCAGCTACAGCTCCCTCTAGATCTCACAGACGCTCAGCTCATGGCAGAGGGCCACGAGCTGGAGTCAGCCCTAGCAAGCTTGGACGCCGACGGCTGGAATACACATGGCGGGGTCATGCACTGCACATTTGCGCGCATCTTCGCCTCGAACGCTCTGATCCTGGAGGAGATTCTGGAGATGTCCCTTGGTGCGCTTCCCGTCGACGAAGTCGTGCGTCGTGCAGCAGACATCGAAGCTCGCGCTATTCAGGCCTGGGAAAACATACCACCATTTCTGCGCTTGGAAGACAAGATCATCTGGGACCGAAGGCGCGCTCCAGTTGAATTGCTTTTCCTGGCTCACACTCGCCTGGGTGATCTTGAGCATCACTTCCTCCTCCAGCGCACACTGATCAAGAAAGCTGGTACAGACTCGACGAAATTACTGTCGGTTGCTAGAGATATGTTTGGCTTCATACTGCTCCTACTGAACAACCGTGAGGTACTGCGGGAGTTTCAGAGCGATGTCATCCACATGTACTGCATGAGCGGCATCCCCTCTGCGGCCGTCATCGCAGTCGAACTCTTGCACCAAGAACAAGACCCGACCTCCGCTTCTGCGATCATCAACCCACTACCGCGCTCGGATACTATCCAGGACCTGTCGGTGTTCGTGTCCTGTCTTGGTAGCGTTCGACCTGAGAACGGAGGTTACGCGATATGCGACCGAGGCAGGAGGTTTCTGAAGAAGGTACTGGACACCATTCTCAGTCCAGCGTCCTCGGCTGGGGTGAACAGTACATCGAGCGTTAACAATGGCGGCGACCCGAGCTTCACGACGCCACTGTTCCAAACAGGAAGCGACGGAGACTTTGTGAGATGGCTCGAGAGTATGGAGTGGGACCAAGAGAGTTGGATTAACTTCAACTGAGGTTGCTCCAGTCTCGAATCTCTTTGTTCGAATTGTTCAGGATGCATCAAGAACCACTTGAATGCTTTGTTACACGTCGGAAATGCACGATCGGACAAGTCAAAACATGGTCCCAACGGTGATCGCTTATTGGCAACGCACCAGCCTCGTGGAGGTCCAGTCGATGGAAGCCATGAGATGCCGTGTAGCAGGACCATTGCGACGTCCCACACTCTGTGCGGCCAACAGAGCTTGATTTCCCAGAAGAAGCTTTCCACAGGCGCGGGTGGAATGTACCTGGGCAGGCCGCTTAGGGACGAAGTCAGGTGTGCCATTCCCGGCTTCCCAAAGCGGCAGGGTCGAGGTTGCTACGCACTTTGTCCTGCAAACTCACTCGATGGAAGTGGTCACGATGTGCTCACGCGCACCGTCTTCGCCGCTCGCAGCCCGAAATTACGTCGCGCAACGCAGGCACGGGCGCGCTTGCAGCAAACCTATATAGATCCCCACCGCCTCCCCCACATTCCTTCTGCTGCAATCCCCACGCACGCGACCGCAACCACACGACACTTTCCCTCGCCTGCATTGCCGGATCACATCCCTTGCTTCGACTTTCCCCTCTCAACCAAGCGTCTCCTGCACCATGGGCTGGGGACCTTCCGCAAAAGCTCACCACCACGATGGCGGCCGCGTCGAGGCGCCCGTCACCCTGCGTGGCTACCTCCTGTGTGTCTTTGCGGCCTTTGGTGGTATCCTCTTCGGCTTCGACTCGGGCTACATCAATGGAGTCCTGGCTATGAACTACTTCAAGCAGACTTTCGGAAGTAAGTGATCCCCCCAATCACGACGCACGAGATAGGCAAGAGTGCGGCTAACGTGTAATATCAGCCCCCGCGACCGACAGTAACGCCTACCATGGCCTCAATATCAAGACAAGCGATAAGTCGCTCATCGTCTCCATTTTGTCGGCGGGTACCTTTTTCGGTGCCCTCTTCTCGGGCTGGTTGGCCGACAGGATTGGTCGCCGCACTACAATCATCGCAGGATGTATTGTCTTCTCCATCGGTGTTGTCCTGCAAGTTGCTTCAACTGGAGTGGGCCTTCTCGTCGGTGGCCGCGTGATTGCTGGTATCGGTGTCGGCTTCGTCTCTGCCATCATCATCCTGTACATGTCTGAGGTCGCCCCCAGGGCTGTCCGCGGCGCCATAGTCTCAGGCTACCAGTTCTTCATCACCATTGGCCTTCTCCTTGCCGCTGTCGTTGACAATTCCATGTCAAACGACCTGACGTCTGCCTCGTACCGTGTTCCAATGGGTCTCCAATTCCTGTGGGCGTTGATCCTGGGTGTTGGCCTGTTTTGCCTTCCAGAGTCGCCTCGTTGGTACGTCAAGAAGGACCGTCTTGAGGACGCTGCGAGGGCCCTCAGCACTCTCCGTGGCCAGCCACAAGGCTCAGAGTATGTCAGGGAGGAGCTGAATGAACTGGTCGCCAATCACCACTACGAACGACAGCTCATGGCTTCGACTTGGGCCGACTGCTTTAAAGGTGGTTGGAAGCCGTCTGGCAACTTCCGACGAGTTATTCTTGGCATAGCCATGCAAATGATGCAACAATGGACGGGCGTCAATTTCATCTGTAAGCGTTTCCAATCTTCCATCAGTATCAATCAGCTGCTGACCGCACCACAGTCTACTACGGTTCTACCTTCTTCGGCCAAATCGGTGTTACGAACGGCTTCCTCGTGGGCATGATCACCACGGCTGTCAACGTTGGCAGCACCCCGCTTTCATTCTGGGCCATCGAGAAGATGGGCCGCCGCTCTCTGCTCATCTACGGTGCAGTCGGCATGGCCATCTCCGAATTCATCATCGCCATCGTGGGCACTGCCGCCGAGGGCTCCAAGGCCGCGGGCTACGTCATGATTGTCTTCACGTGCATCTACATCTTCTTCTTCGCGTCGACGTGGGGTCCGGCAGCGTGGGTCGTCATCGGCGAGATCTTCCCTCTACCGATCCGTGCAAAGGGCGTCGCGCTCGCCACGGCGTCGAACTGGTTCTGGAACTTCGTCATCGGGTACATCACGCCCTACATGGTCGATGAGGACAAGGGCAACTTGAGGACCAAGGTGTTCTGGGTCTGGGGCGCTACGTGCACGGCCTGCATCTTCTTCTCGTACTTTATGGTTAGCGAGACCAAGGGCTTGTCGCTCGAGCAGGTCGACCTTATGCTCGAAGAGACCAGGCCGTCGAATAGCGCCAAGTGGGTGCCGCGGGCTACGTATGCGGAGCGCGAGCAGCACATGGCCACTGAGGAAAAGGCCGCTGGTCTGGGTGTTGAGCACCGCGACGCGGTCTGATAGTGCTCACCAGCAGGCTGTCGACAATCTACGGTACGGCACGGTAACAAGATATCGCTAGACCAACATCTCTACTAATTGTTGGTGTTGGCAATCAATGGTGTTGGGCGTACAGTATGGTCGGACAAGGAAGGCACGGCGGCGTCTGTCTGTACTATGATTGGACATGCACGGACATTGATCACGGACAGGTACCAATGACTCTCTATGCATTTGTCTGTGATTGTGGAATGTTATCCAATGTGGACATCTCATGGTCGCACTCGAACGCTCGGGCTCGTTGGTGTCCATACTCATGGTTATGTACGGCTTGATATCCAATGGGATCTATTTGATTTGCGTATTCTGGGATAGTAATGTAATGATATGGAATCTATGAATACAAATGAGATCTACAGACTGGTTGTACATGTGCGGCTAAGACAGAATCGCAAAGAAGAAAAACTAAACAAACAGGTGAAGAAAAGACGTCGCAGAAATAGCAGTCGTGCCTCGTAACCCGTAACACATATCCCGTCTAGCCAGCTGGGTGGCGAATCGAAACCGACATCTCGAATCCTCAGTTCCTCGCCCGCGTCGGCGTCTGTCCAACAGCCATCTCATAGCTCGGCGGCGCCTCGCCATGTACCGCCCCTTCCCCACTCTCACTCTCACTCTCCCTCTCCCGATGCACACTCGACCCCCGACTCGAACTCCTGCCCCCGCGCTCCTCTCTAGCTTCCTCGCTCTTCCTCCTCCTGCCATCAACCCTTGCGCCTTCAATACTCCCACCAACCCCCCTCTCCCCCTCATTCTCATTCTCAGCACCTCTCAAACTTGAGCGTGGTTGGACTCGCTCATCAATGACTACAACATTGCCCTCCTTCCGCGCTTGCTCCTCATCTTGCAGCAGCGCGCGCTTGGCTTCGCGCTTCTTGTCGCGCCGCTCTTGGATCTTTTGCGCGCCGAGCGATATCCCGGTTATTAGGAGGGCGGCCATGCCTGAGATGGGACCGCGGGGTTGCGGACGGGAGTGGGTTGGGACTGGGACGTAAATTATCTGCTGTTGCTGCTGTTGTTGGGATTGGGTAGCGGGAAGGTTTGACTGGATTACGGAGTCGTGAGGTGGATTGGTGCTTGCAGGTGTATTGAGTCTCGTAGAAGCAAGTTGAGCAGCGAGAGCTTGGACCTGTAGTTCGCGTCTCGCTTGTCGGCGGGTTCGTTTGCCGCAGCAGCCTCCGCGTTGGTACTGGTACTGATTCTGGTTCTGGTTTTGGTAGGCGGAGGTGGAGTAGCAAGATGTTTGGTTGCGTCTGCGGCACATTGTGAATATATAGCCTCTGGGTTTTGGAATTCGCGGGATGGGGTGCGAAGTGCGAGGTGAGGAGGCGATTTGGAATGGGATACGGTGGATACGGTGTGGCGCAGTGCGAGCGAGAACTAGGATGGAGGTGGCAGGCGGAGCGAGATGTGGGTGTGTATGATTGAGGGCAAGATGCAAGATGTTCAGGCGAGGATCTTGAAGTCTGAAGTTTGAAGTGTGGATTTTGCTTCGTGCTGTACTGATGATAACTAACTAATGCGACTTCATACCTCCTTATATACCCAACCCTCGACTTTCCTCGTTCTCCCTAACGGTACATGTACAAGCGAATGCGACACAGCCCTACGAATTCAGGTTTGACGCACGTAAGATGCGGGGACTACTCGCCAGCCCTGCGGATCGGTCCAGTTGCGCGATGCTTGCTGGAAAAAGCGTAGTAGGAGACCAAGATGAGTTCCTCCGTCGACGGGAATCGTCTAGTGAGGTTACGGCCGCAAGTGGTGACGTCGCATGCCTTTGGAATTGATGGGGCTGAGGACGGGTGTGGCGCGATTAGTGGGAAAACTGGACACTGCTGGTTGCGCGCGGGTATCCGGAATAGGTATGGTGAGTGAGGGACGTAGAGCTCCAACTTGTTTGTTTGAACTTCGTCTTCTGCAAGTGGGAGGCATGTTGAAAATGTCGAGAGAGGCTGAGTCTCCATTAATCGGCCTCAGGCTATCTTGCGGAGACGTGGCTATGCTCACAATGCAACTGTATTACTCTTAGATGCAAGTGTAATCATGTAGTCCATCTCTTACTTTCCCCTGTTGTGAAGTTGAGTAGATCATGGACAATCCCATACTCCCTGAGATGATTGTAAAGTCAATGGCATCAAGCAGCAACGTTAGCAGCATCACCAGAAAAGGCGATCCTCCTACACCCAACCTTACTATTCAGTCATGCTCCTCATTCGAACACCGGTATACATATCCTTCCCATGACATATACCCTTGCCCCCACGGCACATTCATTGCACATTGGTAAAGGTCCAGGTCCCAGAACTTGTGCTCTCCAGCCGCCATTAACATAGCCCTGCATATACTGCGAATCTCCCCTCCAGTTATCGCGGAATTACGTCCGCTATCCTGTCTGTACCGATCACCAAAGTTCCTAGCGACGTGTGGGCTCGGGGTACCCAAGCTGAGTTCGATCGAGGATATGAGAGAGTGGTAAAGACGACATGCTTGGAGAGATGATCAGGACGAATCATTTGCCGGGACGGGGGCTACTGCCGCAGTTTGTGATAGATAGACTGAATTGTAAGATCAGAGATCCTCAAACGGTATCAGCATAATATGCCATAACAAATACTTGTTCACGAGGCGCTACGCGTCCCACCTATGCACACCTATTCGCGTGCCTACCTAGGCTGCCTATACCTGGCATAGCTATGAAATGCGACCAGCTTCGAATGTTCTCAATATCGGACTTTGGTCCCTACATGTGCTCCTCCTCCGACTTCCCAAATGCCTTTTCTTTCCCATCATCTCCGCCCCACAAAGTCAAGCTTCACGGTTTCCGTCCATACGTAAAAAAGAACCGCACATAAAGATGCAAACTCTTGTCCCTCATCTCACTAACCACCTTCGCAATCAAGACTCTGCACTCCTCTTCCGACCAACCTAGCAGCTTGCCAATGAAGCCAAACGTGTACGGCTCCACGCCAATGGTCATGAGCTCGCGCTGATACCGGCCGACCTCCTTTTGCTTGGGATCTTTCGCCCAGGGACCTATCGGCACGTTGACAATCTTCTCATGGACATCTGCCCCACACATTAGCATCGTGTCTCGTCGCGCCAGCCACCCCGTGCCACCTTGCACAGAGTCAAAGTAAAAGTCAAGCCACTCACCCACAAACCCCGCGTCCAACATCCGCCCCTTCAGCGTATCCGCCATGGTAAGCTCCTTCTTGAACCGCTTGCTCGCCTCGTTCCCCAGCGTCTGCCACTGCCGCGTACTCTCCGCCTTCTCGTACGTGTCGTCATCGCTGCGGATCCACGCCTCGGGCTCCTGGAACTCGACGTATCCGCCGGGCGTCGTGTGCTCGAAGCACTGCCGCACCAGCTTATCCCAGTCGGAGATGGAGCCCGACAGCCCGCGCACGTGTATGAAGTCGAAGCGCTCGTTGGGGTTGTACACCCAGTCGCTCTCGGCGTCGTCGATGTAGAATTTGCAGTTGGGCGGCACCCAGGTCGGCTGGATGGGACTAAGGTCTGTGCCGAGGACTTCGGTCCCTGGATGCTCGTCTGCGAGATCGAGGGCCCAGATGCCAGTGCCTGTGCCTACGTCGAGGACGCGCTTCGGCGAGGAGGTCAGGGGCGCTTCGTAGAGCTTTCCGCCGAGGAGGAGCAGGAAGATGTGGTGTAGCAGGTCAAGCCGGTCCTGCTCTGGCTCGTCGTTTGGGAGGACGTAGGCGCCGGACCGATAGCCGTGGTAGCGTCGTCCATTGCTGTATTCGTACTGCAGTACTGAGGATGCGAGAGATGTGGAAGCTGTAGAGCCCCCGCCAAACGCAGAGTCGGCGTCCGAGTCGCTCTGGTCGATGATCAGATCATTCGCGTTGACCTGGCCCTGGGCGTCGTCGGGCTGCGGCGCAGCAGCGGCTGCTGCAGTGGACGATTCTGGAGCAGCCGACATGGCGATGGACGACCGAGGGGTGCGCGGGGGCGGACGCACGAGTTTATGAGAGGGCAACGACGATTGCGGCGAGGCTTTCGTCGCTTGTCATGTCCGGATTACGGTCTCCCTGCTCCAGGGTGACGTGCAGCGGATCCCGCCCGTATATTGCTTGCTAGCACTGAAGGACTTGGATCCCTTGCTCCCCGCGCCCGACGCAACGGTTCGGTGGTCAGCGGGGCCTCCACGCGAGCTCGAGATGGTTTGCGTGATGCGGCATGGCCATGCGACGACATGCATCTCCTGAAGATCATTGGACGTACCACGCGAGAATCATCGTGAAGCGAAAGTAATTTTAGTTTAACAGCGGGCAACGCTCGACTTTGGGGCTGTTGTTCCGTTTCCGTGCCGCGCTACACGCCATTTCGAAGCATTTAGCCTGTCGAAACACAGCCAACCGACGCTGTCACACGGAACAGGTCAAGTGCACGATTTCCCGCGCCGCAATAAACGCCCTGCTCCTGCGATGATTCCAGATGCTGCACACAGCCATGTGGTTGGCCTGCTGCCATGTGCAATTCGATGGAGAAGTGGGTCCATGGACGACCAAGGCAGGTCCTCTCACTGCTTTCGCGATAACGACCACGGGCGTAGCCTCGGTACCAGCGTAAGTCTTAAGAGCATATTGGTCTGCATGCATATGCTCTCGTATCTCGACGTCCGTCTTGAATCTTTCTTGCATAAAGGGACCAAGATTCCGGGTCCGAAAGGCGCCGTGCTAATTCACCTTCATCCAATCCGTATAATGAACAGCATCTGGGCATCTGAGATCTGCGTATACGAGTACTGTACTACCCCAGAGTGAGCTTATTCGTCAACGGCTTCAGCGTAGCAGAGTCAAGAGGCCGGAACCCCAAGATAAAGTAGAGCTCGGCTTCTCGATGTGGGACTGGGATCTGCTGTTTCTGGAGCTGGATGACTGCTGCTGGCTTGGGTGGTGTGTGTCCGGCTGTTGGAGGTGAGGTGGGCGAAGATGGCTTGTTGGTAGGAGAGCAGATTTGAGATGCGGTTGAAGACATCGTGGAGGAATGGAGATGCTGTGAGAGATCAGAGAGGTCAAATAGGTCATATAGGTCATATATGTCAGAGAGGGGCAAGTCTTTGGAGTTGTAGGTGCGGCATTTAGCAGAGACGTGAGAGGGAACAAATGTCGCACTACCCAGAAGCTCACCTTCTTTGGTTCAAGACTGCAGTACAGCGACAAGATCTAGCAGTTTCAATCTAGCTCGACCACTTCTGGGGAAGCTAAAAGTGTTCGAGTTGCCGTAGTGGAGGATCATTCGCGTTGTGTGAAGCAAAACTCACTTGTTTATAGTGGATACTCTGGAGCGTGTGTTTCGGCAATCCACGCTGAATCCTTCCAAGATTGATCTGAGCAGGCGTGATGACCCGACACTCGAGTACACTAAAAGATATGGAGAGCACTAAATAGTCTCACTCCTTCAAACTATCCATCCATGGTTGTCTTATGTTGCCCGCTCTGTGCCACGGGCACCTCGATGGCTCAATAGCACGCCATTCCCAATGCATACACACTGACACCAGGACATGCACTGCCACGCCGCATAACATTACGCAAAACCACATCATAGCACACGCAGTCAGTCAGAAGGTCGTCATTCGAAGCAAGGGTATCTAGCTATTCAAGAAGGGACGGCACAGAACGGTAACAGCGAAAATTGACAAATTGCCCGCCCTTTTCCGAGATCCGGGGCCTCTTACCCTTCCTTTTCCAGGAACCAGTACAAACGCCCTGCTCAAGTGTACATACGCCACGTGTAGATATCCGCCAACCTGCAAATCAAAGTGTTGAAAGCAAATGCCAACTATAGAAGGCAATCCTGTTCTCGGTCTTCCTACTGTCCCCACTAAGACGGTGATAATGCCTCTTTGGGCGATGATAGCTCTTTCTCTTCGCCCACGAAACAATGCACGCGAATGGTGCCGTCCTCACTTCCACTGATCAGTCTACTGTCGCTCAGCCCCACGCAAGTCACCGGCCCAGTATGCCCTGTAAGCGTACGCTCATGCTTTCCTGTTCGAGGGTCCCAGATCTTGATCGTCTTGTCCTCGGCACCTGATACTAGTCTTAGCGTATCTGCGGCAAGCGACCAAACACCTTCGACGTGGCCAAAGAAACGGTGAATGCAGCGCCCCGATGGGACATGCCAGAGACGAATCGTGCCGTCGAGCGAGCCAGTAAGCATGAACTTTGGCGGTGCGGGCCTGTCCGGTTCATCAGGAAACAGTGGCTCGCTAGAGGTCTCTTGGCTAACGCTGAAATCTACGTTGCGGGTCTCGGAAGCTAGCGATGCGGTGTCGGATGTGTCGTTGTTCGCATGGGGTACGAAGTCATCCTCGTCTATGTCGAACTCTGCAGGCAGCGGAAGGACTTGCTGGACTTGGCCGACGTGGCCTTCAAACGTCTTGATGCAGCGATGATCGTTCAAGTCCCAGAGCTTGACAGTGCAATCGTCGGAGGCGGAAAAGAGCGTGCGGCTGGGCAGGTCGATCTTTACCGAATTGACCCAGTCGGTATGGCCTCGAAGAGAGAAGCGTTGGAACGTGTTAAAGTCGTGCACGACAACAGTGTGGTCAGCGGAGCCCGATGCCAAGAGTTTATCGGCCATGTGTAGGCCAATGACGCCGCTTTGGTGAGCCCTCAGAATCTTTACGCATTCCCCTGTCCGCCAGTTCCAGACTCGGATCTCCCTGTCAAGGCTTCCGGTGATGAGTCGCCCGTCGTCAAAGTACAAGCAGCGGATTCCCGAGGTGTGGCCCGTCAAGGTTCGGATGCATTCCCCAGACTCGAGGTCCCAGACCTTGACGCTGGCATCGTAGGATCCAGTCATGAGTGTCCGGTCATCGAACTGCAGACACATGACGCCGTTGCCATGGCCTTTGAGCGTGGTGGTAGAGTAGCGTCCATACTTCCAGTTGATGCCGACTTTGAATCGGTCCTTGTAGACGTCCTTCCAAGGTCGCTTCTTGGGCTGGTCAAAGTACGACTCCTGCTGATCGCGCGGTTCGTTGATGCACACTCGCTTAGACGGACCGGACTCTGATGGCTCATCAGGAACAGAGCGTTTAGTCCCGACTATTTTCGAGGATCTCGATTCGCGGATGGAGAGTGCTGCAGCCGGCGAGGATGATTCAGCGGCCGGGGTGATGTCCGGAGACCATTCGTTCAGCCCTCGTCCTGACGCCCTCAATTGGATCCGTCTCTTCTCCGTCCTTAAGCGGCGCTGGTCCAGCAAGGGAAGACCCCATCCGCACTTGGTGCATTTCCGGTCAATGTGCTGCTCGCACATCTTGTGCCACACCACGTCGTCGTCGGCCAGCTGCCTCCACCTCCGGCTGACCTGGGCGGCTTTGCATAGTGACGTCGTGTCGAGGTAGCACAGGATCTTGAATCCCAGCTCGGTAGGCAGCGCAGCGAGGAAGTCGATCTTGATGAGGTTGCGGACCGACGACGAGATGTAGGACAGCTGGGGGAAGCAGCATTGGGCGAGGATGCCCTGCAGCATGAGGTTGCGATGCTTTGCGGGGGCAGCAGAGAAGAGCGACCAGACGTTGTTGATGCTCTGCTGGTCCGCTTGGGTCTCATGGCCGAGTTCCTAAAAGGCGGTCAGCGAAATGCAGTCGCAGAATGAGAGGCAGCGTGCCTTTTGCAGCTGTTCCATGGACAGCTCATCGGCCTGTCGCCGGCACAGCATGTCTGGCCGATGGCGGTAGCAGTACTTGGTGTTCGCATTGGGAGGTCGGGCATTGTCCTGGTCGCCTCCGAGTGGATTGTACTGCTGCGGGATGTGCTGGGCCAGGTATGGCGTGATCATCCTCTCGAGCTTCTTGCTTGCGCCCTCGTTCACAAAAGCGTCCTCCTTGTCGTCGGGGGCGGCGTCGTCGTCGTCTTCTATAAAATGGCGCGTGCGCTCGGCAGGCCCTTCATGGTCGTGGCCGTGGAGCAAGGCAGCGTGCGGAGAGGTCGCAGAAATAGCGGTCATGTCGGAAGGCGGTGGGAGCTGAGTACGCCAGGACAGGCGTCTGCGCCTGGGAATGTCGCTGTGTGCGCTATCGGTTGCGAGCGTTTCGATGGTTTGGGTGGTATTTGACGCCATCTTAGGCAATCGGAGCAGCTTTGAAATGCCCGCGGGTGCCCCTCGGCGGAGTCGGTGCCGCGTGCTGCTGCGGGCGCAGGCGCAGGGGGCTCCCTATGAAGTCTCACTCATGGGCTCTCTGGCAGCCGGGCAGAGAGAGGAACGGCACTGTCGAGCTCGCGCAGCGAGATGGCGTGCTGCAAAGGAGGCTAGGGTCCAGGGCCCAGGACGCAGAAGCGGGCGACAAGTAATCGGCTGCCGTGCGTCTGATGTGAGGTTTTCAAGGGCCGTGGAGCGATGCGCCGCGAGCCTTTTGCGACGACGACCCGAGGGCTTTTTGGCTTTTGCTTTTGCGGGTGTCCTTTGGGGGAGGTGCGTTGAGCGCAGGTGCGGGTGGGGGGTGCGGGTGCGGCTCTCATGGGCCGATATGACTGACAGAACGGGTAGCCGACGGTGCGCGGCTAGCACGCCATCGCCAAAGCAGATGAGCACCGCGAGCACGCAACCTGGACGCCGCATGCTCACAGCTGGCACCTGGCACTCGTCCGTGGTCAAAGAGACGCCTGCACCCGCCAGAGCGCGCTGCGAAGTCGGACCCAGCAGCCCAGCGCAGAGCCTCTGCCACGCTCTGACTGCAGCCGCTCCTGTCTCTCAGCATTTCTCCGGCGCCCTCACTAGCAGCAGGCCCTAATTGGCGATACTGCAGCCCTACATGTGCATGCTTCTGCCTCTGCTGACCGCCTGCTGCTTCTGTCTGGCGCCCTTCGAGAGCCTGGGGTAGCTCCGGGTCCACCTGAGCGCGACAGGCACCTTGGGCACGCTCCGTCATCGCCATGGCTCTGCTGCCCACTCGCCGTGCTGCCACACCACGTCTCCCGCCTACCGTGACGAGGTGACGATGCGCGCCGGCGCCGATCAGCGCTCTGTTCCTTGTCTCTCCGTCCCCTGATAGCCGCTAGCCTGCCCAGCGCCGCCCCGATATGGCCTCTCCCCAATCGCCAGCCTCGTCTGCCAGCAGCGGGAGCTCTCGGTCGTTCAACCAGAACCGCCCGCAAACGCTCGAGGATCTGGTGAACCACTTCGTTGCCTCCAAGAGGTCGCTCAACACCCAGACGGTGCTCTGGCGCGCCAATGAGATCGTGAACACGGCGCGCGAGCTTCTGGAAGAAAACGCCGTGCTAGCAGCGAAGAACGCATCCATCAGGAACATTGTAGACGAGCAGGTCGATGCACTGGAGGCCGTTCGGCGTGGCATAGACGTCGTCGAGGCCGAGGTGCAGGCCGAGTTCAAGGTGCTTTTATCATCCTCCACCTATCCATGCTTGGCTCACAATATGTAGCAAATCCTGCACGACGTCGACACGGCCTTTGCAGGTCTCCAGTCCACGCTCGCTGTTCTCCGCGATACCCCGATTGAAGCCGTTCTGCAGCCTCCGGGCACGCCCCAGAAGCACCTCTTCGACTTCATCGACAGCGCTACCGTGACCAATCTCAAGGACTCTCTCCGTGCGTGCATAGACCGATACAACGAAGTCCGCTCCGGCCTCAACGACAGCAATGACGCCTTCGATACCGCCCTCGACAACCTCCACTCCTCCATTGACAACGTCCCGAATACCCCCGCCACAGCCTCGACCCCGACCCCCATACCGAGTCTCTACCATGATCTCGAGGGACACGCGAAAGAAGCAGCGCAAGCTTTCCAGTCGCTAGTGCGTCACTACGACCTGTGCGTGACTGCGCTCCGGCACACTGAAGGCGGCTCTGCGGCGGCGACCCAAGCAACCGGGGACGCACCGGTACCCTCGAGCGATGATTTTTCTGCACCGCCCGAGCCCATGACGGAGGAAGAGCGCCAAGAGATGCTGACGGTTCTCGTCAAAGATGCTGCAGAAGTAGAAGACGTGGTCTCGGAGATTCGAGAACGGGGATCGGAAATGACCTTTTTACTCTCTCACGTCGAGACCCATATCACACACTTGCGGAACGAAGACACGGCTCTCAACAGCATTTTGCGCATGATCTCCAACATCGCCGCCGAAGTCAAGTCGCACATTGCTACGTCACGATCGTTCCATGCCTCGTGGCTGGAGGACACAAGGCCCACACTTTTGACTGGGATCGAGGAGTGGGAGAGCCAGCGGGAATTCTACGAGCGCTTCGATCTTGCCTATGCGGAGCTGCTAGTCGAAATTGCATCGCGAAGGCGAAGACATGACAAGGCGAAGCGCAAGGCCGAGGAAGCACACAAAGAGCTTGAGCGTTTGCGCATCGACGACGAGCGGGCACGAGAACATTTTACAGTTGCTCAGGGCGATTTTTTACCTCTGGACATCTGGCCAGGCTTGCGAGACCCCCCTCGCAAATATGAAGTGCGCGCTGTAGGCTTCTCGCGGAACGACGACGATGCAGAAGCGCCAGAGCCGGAAGATTCGGGAGCACTTGCGCAGAGTATTCCACAGTTGGGGCGAAACGTTGTCGAACGCGCGTTAACGAGGGTCAAGCGGCGGATGTAGATTTTGGCTTTATGCATATATCCAGGACTCGATCTGGCTGATGAGTTCACCAAGCCTCTCAGAGGCAACGAGATGCCATTAGGCGTTATTTGTACATTGTTAATACCCTAGATGGACTCGGCAATGGACGCTATGTCGGGGATTTCTACTAGATCTTGAGGTAAACCTTGGAAAGCTGGAAGGGTTACATCTCGAGGCACATAGGTAGTAAATACCGTAGACTCGAATTGCGAAGTGTCCACGGGCCCCCTTGATATCTTAGTAAGTCCTTGTTCCTGGGTCCTTTCACCGCCTGTCGGCCCCGCGTTTCTGCCGCTATGAGTTGCCTATGATGTGGCATGCCAAAATTATTTCCACGCCCCGCTATTTCACACGTCAATCAACTCACGCTGTCGCTACAACTTTTCGAGTCCTCGACACACAGAAAAGGCTCCATACGCCCTTCGATCCGTACTTTCCTCCACAATGGCTCAAGACGAGGAGAAGGCCACTCAAGACACTCAGGCAGCGCTCGCTCCAGAGGACGAGGAAAATGAGTCCGACATGGCAGACCTATTCGACTCCGACGAAGACCTAGCCCCAGAACTGATATCGCACAATCCCAACGACTATACAAAGTCCTACAACCGGCAAAAGAAGATCGACGACACCTCGATACCCTCGTCCGAAAAGCCCAAAGAAAACCCGCAAAAGCCCAGCGCAAACACGCGCGCCTCGGTCGACGACCAAATCGCGTCGCTCTCCAAGCACGTCGGCAAGATAAAACTAGACGATCGCCTGGCCGGCGCGGGAGGAGGCGGGGCGAGAGATAAAGATAAGAGCGACAGAGCGACGAGCGAGCAGGTGCTGGACCCGCGGACGCGCATGATACTGCTGCAGCTCATCAATCGCAACATCGTGTCGGAGATCCACGGCGTGATATCGACGGGCAAGGAAGCCAACGTGTACCACGCCATCACCATCCCCGAAGACTCCGACGCCCAGCCTCTGCACCGCGCGATCAAAGTCTACAAGACGTCGATTCTGGTCTTCAAAGACCGGGACAAGTATGTCAGCGGGGAGTTCCGGTTCAGGCAGGGGTACAACAAGTCGAACAACCGCGCCATGGTCAAAGTCTGGGCGGAGAAGGAGATGCGCAATTTGAAACGCATATTCAACGCAGGTATACCGTGCCCGGAACCGCTGCACCTGCGCCTGCACGTCCTCGCGATGAGCTTTCTGGGGGATAAGAAGGGCTGGCCGGCGCCGCGGCTTCGAGACGTCCAGTTCGAAGGGCTGACGCCGGAGGAGGATGAGACCAAGTGGAAAGGGCTGTATGTGCAGGTGCTGGGGTATATGCGCATCATGTACCAGGTGTGCCGGTTAGTGCACGCCGATCTCAGCGAGTACAATATCCTGTACCACGAGGGGAAGCCGTACATAATCGACGTGTCGCAATCCGTCGAGCATGACCACGCGCACAGTCTAGAGTTCCTGCGGAAGGATGTCAAGAATGTGTCGGATTTCTTTCGGTCGCGGAACGTGGAGGCGTTGTCGGAGCGCAGGGTTTTTGTGTTTATCACGCAGCCCGAGGGCGGTAATGAGATGGATGCCATTGCTGAGCGAATCGAGGGGTTGTTTGAGAAGCAGGCAAGTCTGACCGACGAGGAGAAGCGGAAAGAAGAGGTGGATGATGAGGTCTTCCGCGAACAGTACATTCCGCAAACACTCGAGCAGGTCTACGACATCGAGCGCGACGCCGAACTCGTCGGAAAAGGCGAGGGAGATGGACTGGTGTACCAAGGTCTACTCGCAGATAAAGTTACAGCCGGTAACGAAGCCGCTGGCGATGCCGCTGGTGATGCCGGGAGCGAAGACAACGTCAACGAATCTGCCGATAGCGATGACGAGTCGAGCGACGACGATCAGAGCAAATTCGACAAAGGCACGCCGAGGGGCAAACGCAACATGGACAAAGACGCCAAGCGCGACCATAAGAAGGCGGTCAAGGAGGAGAAGCGCGAGAAGCGGAAGGATAAGATGCCCAAGTATTTGAAGAAGAAACTTATTAATCAGTCTTCGAGGAAGAAGTGAAGTGAGATGTGGGTACGGGGTTGAGACGTGTTATGGTGGGATGGATGCATGGATGCATGGATGCATGAATGCATGGGATCCCAGGTGGATCTCGTTCTGGCAGTGGCGGCGGTAGCCGCGTTGTGGTCGTATGACTAGGCTGGACTGGACTGGGTGTTGCATAGGGGCGTTTAGCATGCATGCTGGTACGTAGCTCTCTATTCCATACATAAGATCCGAGCCTAAGGACAAGGAACGATTGTATGACGAAGAAAAGCCTCGACGCTCCAATTATTATAACACTTGGTTTTCGTGCCTGTGCAAGTACATAATAGCCAGTGTAGTGTTGTGGTGTTCGGCATCGCGTCACTGACTACTTTGCTTGGGGCAATGTTTTCGAGCGGATTTTGAAGATTGAAGAGGGCTGATTGCTGTTATTGCGTGTGGGGGCTTGAATTGGATGGATTGCCCAGTGTGCTTCTTGGCTGACGGAGATAGAATTCTTGGGTTCTGGGTGGCGGAAGGCTGGGAGGATGGTTTGGGCTCTGGGTGATGGAAGGCTGGGAGAACTGCTTGGGTGGTGCATAGGTAGCGGAAGGTTGGGGTGGGGAGGTTTGGGGGGGGGACTATCGAGATTCGCTGGGAGATGTCGATGCTGTTGAAGTTCAGACCCTGTTAGGTTTGCTGACAGATTGCTGGAATAGTCGAGGACTTGGGCATCGTGTGTTATCGGGATGTGGTCTGCCTGTGTGAGTCACTGACTGATGACTCCAGCATGGCTCTAAGCATGGAAGTTGCGCAATGGGCTCCTCCATCACACGACCGCTATCCACAGACCCAAGATAAACTGGCGCGCATGTGTTGATGCGTGCAGGATTGATTATCAAGCAAATGAATGTGTACGTGGAGTTTATTTTGCCGGTGTCTGTGAGAGATGATATTGGTATGGTACTGTTCCTCCCTTGCTCATGTCATAACTCCAGGTAGGAGTTGACTGGAACCAGAAGAGTTATCCAGGTCATTATTGGTTCGATACCCAGGAACAGCAGGCCCGAAGAGTGATCTATAAGCATGACTGCTAATACGTTGACTCGTGGTATAGGCTCGCTTCTCTCCCGAGGTTCTCGACAATTTTCACCGGAAGACTTTGTTATCAAACTATTCAACAATATATTTTCGCATTCAGCGGTACAAAAGCCTCAATATCTATCTAAACATGTCCAGGTTCAGGTTTGATGGTCATCGTTTTATACTTTTTGCATTTCCTAAAACCTTTAATCATTCTGTCTTCTGCACCTGCGTTAGCATGTCATGTATGCACTGCTCGTGAACTTACTAGGCAAGAAGGCGGCTCTGATATCTCCGATTTCCATGAAATAGCCTGCTCCACGTCGAGCCAACTTGCAGAGCTGTCCATAGATCTCCCTGTCGCTAAGGTCCACTTTGACCTCCAAGCTGTCCCTGCGCAACGAGCGAGCGAACAATGTGATACAATGTTGACTCCAAACTGCTTGGGGCCTATTACCGACTGAGACAGGTTCAGCGTCTTTCTGTTCAGCAAGAAGCTCCAAGGCTTCGTTACGAGCGTGGATCCTCCACTCTTCTCCATCTGTTGAATATTGTCAGGCCGATGCTTCCAAGATTGATAGTTAACTTACATAGACTTACGTATGGCTGCCGCTTCTCTCTTGGTGCTGTTTCGGATTTTGCGATTGTCTCCTTCCCTGATAACGCACAGCTGTCTTTACTATCAATAGCACTTTCATCATCGGAGTAAACGTCGCTCTCATCGTCATCGTTGTTCCAATCATCTTCTTCGTTCTCATCTACCGTCCATATATACCTAGGGCAATCCTCGACTTCGAATGCATCCATCGAGAAGCTGAGCGTGGAGTCCACTGCCTGTGCATTAACTCCATTATTTGCAAATTGGTCGCAGGGTTCAACCTCTAGTCACTTACAATCGATGTACATCATCTCTACCTCTTGATTTCGATTTTCCAAGCCCACCGCGAGTACTTTCCTGGAACCCAACATCGCCAATTTTCGCGCGGGTTCCAATAAGTAAGGGTCTCCACTATCCAGTGGTATAGGACACCCGGGAAAGTTCACAGATCTAGCAACTAATGCCATAGCATGATCGCTATCCTTGCTATCTTGCAAGACTTTAGTGTGCCATCGTTCTCTTGGGAACAGATATATGGCTTCTGCATAGCTGACGTTTTCATCGTGGTTTACGATGTGTCCTTCGCAAGCTATCACATCTGCATACTCTGAATACTTCGGGAACGCATCCTGGAGGTTTTCCTCGTCGATCTCACTGTCTAGAATGCCGATATGACGATTAGCAACATCCGTACATGAGCAATATACTATAACCCAGCGTTTGTAACTCACATCTCCGAAACACGACTTCCAGTCGTGAACCGTCTTCAGAATCTTCTGAAGTCCACTGCCTTCGGATGTCCGGACCTTCGCCCGCCAACTCTGTCACCTTTTGCGCGGTTCGCTCGTCCGAAACGAGGAACTTGGCAGGCTTTGGGCCGAGGGATCGTCCCACAAGCACCATGCCCAAGGACCTGCTCTTGAGGACAATGCCAGGTACGTCGTTGGCGACGAAGAATGGACGCTTCCAGTCTTTGACATAGAAGAGTTGGTGCTCTGGTGAGACGAGGTCTTTGCAGGCTTGGATGTCTGCTTCGGAGTTAAGTTTTGGGTTCCTAAGCTTGTTTGTGGGCACTGGATTGTATGTTAGCCAGTTGAGTTTGCGGTATGGATCTTGAGCTTCATGACTTCTTAACTGACTCTTGGTTATAGGTTTTACTTGTTAATGTTGATATTGCTGTACGGAGATTCGTTGGGGAAATTTGAGAGCAAGAGGAAGATCCTGTTGGAAGAGATAGACGCAGGCACAGTCATAAAGAGGGAGTCATGGCTCTTGCACGTCATTAAACACAGTCATCAGAGTCTGAACATCGGTACTTTGTTAATATATGGGGGCTGTATATGGGGCTTTCGCGGCATTCACAAAGCGTTCCAAACTTCGCTAGATCCGAGTGAAGCCTAGGGGGCTTTCCTAGTGATGGCACGGGAGGTGGACTTTGTCGCTGGTGCGGTTCATACTACAGCAGCCAGTAGGTAAGTATTCCGAATGCTCTGGGTGTCAGTAGACTTCTCGTCAGATGGGAGTCATAAGCGAAGCAGAATCGTTGGATATGTCAGATATCTCACAGTCATAAGTAGATGACTCGAACATTCACCAAAGGGTCACACGTGCATTGTCCCTGAAGTCCGCGCAATGATTCAAGAAGTAACGTGACTACGAATCTGACTAATAGGCCAATCTGCTCTTAGATTTTCTTATGTGATTCGCAATATGATTAAGGCTGCAATGATGAGCATTTCCAGCAAGTTCAGCTCTGATTACTCTGGAGACTTAGTTGCCACACTACATAAGACATTCTAAATTCAAACATATACCCAGATTGAAACGCCATGTTCGAATAGGATTCCTTGCCTTCCAAGCATATCAAAATGGAAGACTACTCATCTTGGCACCACACCTCACTTGAAGTAAAGCCTGCTTGAACTGAACATCCTCACTCCATTTGGGTGTCTTAGCCTTTTCGTCACTCTCAGATCCAGAGTGCTCATCCGGCTCAGACGGCTTGAGCTCCTCGACTCGGAATTTCTGTTTCCTTAGGTTCCATATCCCCTCAAGATGTTTTCCACAATGCGCCCATACGTCTCCTTCCAGTCCCTCCGATGTTTCTAGGTATGTATTAACACTCATTCTCATAATATCACATGCCCTGAATGTCTGAAGACTCACCGGTGAAGATTCCCAACTTCAACTTGCGTTTTTTATCAAATCGTACCGTCATCGAGACGTGCAAGCCTTGTTTCCCTAGCTCTTTCAACGCTTCTGATAGCCTCAAGCTGGAGTCACCAGCATCTTCTCCAGTTGCAGTGTCTATATCGAAGACACATCGACGCTCGTCAACAGACTGGGCCATCACGACCATGCCGTTAGCCGCTAGCACACGTTCTGGAGAAGAAAGACCAATCTTTCGGGGATATGAGCCCTCCTTATGGAAATTCCATGGCTCGATAGACTTCGTGACGGTGGAAGCGGCGCCCGTATTGACGTTGACATCTGTGTCGCCGCTTGGCTGGGTTTTGGTGCTTGTGGTAGACATGAGAAAATTGTTGATAAAATAAGATAGTGAAGGTATAGAACGTGTTATTGGTGTAAAAAAATTAGTAAATGAAGAATGCTGGTGGATGTGTATGAAAATGGAGAGGGTTGCGGATTCGCGAAGTAATCTTGCCTTCCCAATATCATGTCATGTTGAGTTTTGTGGATGACTCATATGTCAATACCCATATGCGTCATAGCAGATGATTGTTATGTGGTGCAATCATTCACAGTCATAGGTCACTTCATGACTCACATAATAAGCAGTCAACATTTGAATGTCGAAGTCCACTTGAGTCATAGACTATAACTCTATGTTGCGATCCACACTGTCGACCTTAGACTATCTACACAAAATTACAGACAGACAGCGATCACAAATTAACGAAAACAAATCATATACCAATAACATATATCTTTACTCAAAACCTCCTGTTTCAGCTTTAAAGTATATTATACGCTCTTGATTTTGACTTGGTGATCATTGCTAACTTTAGAAAAGTGGCAGAACAGACAATTTCTAGGCTCCGGGCCGATACCAAAGAATGCGAGTTGACGATCTCAAGCACCCTAACAAACGGTTCCATGCCTGTATATCTTTCGAGATCGCCCCAAAGACTTCCATTTCTCAGGCATGAAATATCTCTCGTAGCCGCAACCTTAAGCCACGAGACCGCGAAATTTGACACCCAAGATTGTATAACAAAGAACGCTATGGAGTTACTAGCGAAACGGGGTCCTGGCTTCGCAATGTGCTTTGAGAACAGTAATGGCCAAACGATATTGATGATCTTCGGGAGGAATTTGAAAACCGATATCGAGGTCTCACGGGCATTCTCCATTCCAAGACGCGAAAAGCTCAAGCATTTCGATCTATCGAAGCCACCGATAGAGTACATGATGGAAGAGGCGATTCAGTGGCGTGAGTCCGAACTTTTCCACCGCTGTAAGTATCCCTTTGCTACGCTTGGCGCGTCCAGAAGCTCATTCAAAGGTCCAGTGTCTACTAAATGGCAACTCAAAGCCTCGTCAAACGCCGAAAGCCTCGTGGGTGATCTGAATGAGAACGATTCGATTGCCGTTGGCAAAACCCCGATGATCGTTGGCGAAATGGCCGAAAACCCTATCATCTTGATAGCTACATCGAAATCAGAGGATGGAGTGGTCAAAGTGACACTTGGTGATTATTCAAAGGAACTGTCAGCACTGGCTAAATTAGGTGCATACTATATGCTGCAGCTAAGAGGCTTCGAAGACTTCGATATCGCATTCGTGCATAGTAAGTTAAAAGAACGAGCCAAGAATACAGACTAACGATTCTTGAGGAACCCACTTCGATTTCCAAAAGGATTCAAGCTTGGAGTGGTGCGAACTGGCGGTTTTCAAGTCTCAACATGTAACGACGGGGAACCTTGGAGTCAGGCACGTCGTTGAACGTGTAGTGTAGATATTTTGATCAAGGATTGATTTTGGAGGCTGGGAGGTTGATGGTCTATACGTGTACCAAGTTATTGTTATATAGTCTGAATGTAGTTCAATTTAAGTCCTCTAACATACTGAAGCCATGATGTGTCCAATTTTGTATAGCTAGGCCGCCTATCTCATCGTAAAACTCTGATCAGCACCGAACCCTATACCTCAACAGAGACGTCCTCCGAATCACTCTCATCCTCCGACTCCGATGAGGAATGACTTTCCTCGCCTTCTGTACCGTTGTTGCCGCTCCTCGCCATCTTTCTTAGCACTCGTCGCTGCGCTTTCTCCATCTTTTCATACGCTCTCTTCATATTTTTCTGCGCTGCATTCATTAGGTTCTGCGTTTTCTGCATCTGTTCCTGCGCTTCCTGCATCTGTTTCTGTGCTTTCTCGGTTTGATTCCGCGCTTCCTCGTTTTGATTGTGCGTGGTTTTTACCTGTTGCTGCGCTTTCTTCAATTGCTCCTTCGCTTGCCCCAATATATTCTCCACGTCCGTACGTTCTCTGCGCTTTCTTTCCGGCTCTAGTTGCTCGTGTATTTTCTGGAGATCAGATCCCTCTCCATCTACTTCTTCTGGTCGAGTCTCGATTTCCTCGCCCCCTGGAACCCATGTTACGTGTCTCCTGCACTTCCTAAATGCATTCCACCCAATATCGGGATACTGATCTAACGCAGTCAGCTTTGACCCTGCTTGAGCTTCGTTAGGCGATCTCACTCTGTGTGATGGTCATGACGACCTTCTGTTCCCCCTTTTGAAATATAGCAGTCATGGCTACGTCTGGTCCTAATGTTTCCAATCTGCACAGTGCTTCTTGCAATTCACTGTTTCGTTGAACCGAGACTTCTTTGTCCCCTAGGGCAATAGCAAATATTCCCAGTGGTCTGTTGTCCGGGATTCCAAAGCTTTGACAGTGATTGTGCCAAACATGTACATATCTACTGCTGGTGGACATCGTTATTCCGCGGAAATATTCGGATAAAGACTCTGGATCGCTGGCTGATGGACTGGTTGGCACTAGCATCTTTTTAGTGGAAGGTAGGACGTGGGAAAATGATGGAAGGGATAAGAAAACTTCTTCTTCGGTTCAAAATTCGAGAATGGGTATTGCTTTGATGATATGTGTAGAGTTATGAAGTAGAAGTAGGAAGTCGATGGTCAAGGCAGTTTTCCTTCTACCTCTACTGTTAGTCATATCTATGACTGATTAGCATTCACAGTCATCGTTGTTTTTGAGCTTGGTGAATAACGCACAAAAGATAAGGAACTTTCCATGATTAGGTCAATTGGCTCTTCAATGCAAATGGATATCAATTCATCTCACAGGTAATTCTCTTAGAGGTAGTCCGTCTATCTGGTGTATTGTATGGCACTCTCTCCTTGACAATCCTCACATACCGGCCTGGGAGGCAAACAAGACTCATTCGTCGCGGATGGCCCATCGGCCCATGGATATGACCACGGGGAATGCACGAAGAATAGGAGATGTGTAAGTAAACACAACCCTTGGAAGTGAGAGTATGGATACATATGAATGGTGTCTTGCATTGTAAAGCGATTTTTGTGGAGAGATACAAGCTCGTCGTGTTTCTAGATACTTGCACACGTGATCATCATTATATAGGACCAGTTCAAACAAGACTCCTTATTGCGATATCTGATGGTTAATGAAGATTGTATCTCAAACACACCCCTTACGATGGTCCGAAGGCATTGAGTATAGGGGCGATTACCATTCACCAACTAGTCCTTCTCAGTCTCGCAGATGACCATCTTCTGGTACTTCCTAAACCCTTCAAAGCTCTCAAATTTAGTCCCGTGTTCCTCGAAATCATTATCAGCCTGCCTGCAAATAACGTTGTATGGATGCTTTACTCACTAGGAATGAAGGCTGCCTCCAGATTCCCAATCTTCATGACATAGAAAGCACCTCTTCGAGCCAACTTCATGAGTGCCTCATGGACTTCTTTTTAACGGAAACGAAATTCGGCTGGATTTTTCTCGTGCATGGATGCAGCGAACTGATTGACGAGTCCGCATTCATGCACTAGCGTGGGCTTTGTGTCAACTTCCTTACTTTTCAATCTCCGGCATTTCATAGCAAAATCTGTGGCGTCGAGTCTCAATTTTGATCGAACATGTGAAGGGACTGCCACAATAAGTAAGTTTCAATACTGATATAGGGGCCAAGTGCTGGACGGGGACTGACACTCTTCTAGATATGACCTCCAAATCACGCTCTCGCCAACATCCTCAATCACGCCGTCGCTGACAGTCCAAGTGTACTTTTGACATTTGTGGAAAGCTTCGGTCATAGAGGCTCCTTGGCGCACTGATTAGATCAATGTTAGCTCGCGTTTTTCCTTTATGACCGATATACTCACCTCTCTTGTATACCATTTCGACCGTTTGGTCTACGTCTTCCAAAGGTACAGTCAATGGCTCGTCGGTTCCTAGTTCCGCCAATGCTAACATAGGGTCCTCCAAGAACGGATCGGTTATGTTGAGAGAGACTGTCGCCTCCCCAATCGACCTGACGACTAAGACCATCCCTCTTTGACTTTTTAAAATGATAATGGGAGCATTTTTATGGAGGGTTTCAATATCAGAACGACGTGATGGTCTGTATGAGCCAGGCCTCTTACCAAGTACCTGGCAAGCCTTCACTTCGTGTACTCGGATTCTTTGCTCCCTTTCTGCTTGTAGTTCGTTCACAAGCTGAACCCAGTACACTTCGCACCCCTCGAAGGCAGTCGTAAGAAAAGACTTCTCATCCTCATCTCCAGAGGGAGCTGTCCCTGCGTCATCGCTATCAGTAATATTCACTGTATCATCACTGCTCCGACTTACGCTTCTGGAAAACCAGCTGGATCTCACCGTTCGCGATTGAGTTATAAGTTCTCACTACTCCTGGACCCATCTCAGCAAGCTCTAGCGCAGCCGTCATCAGCGTTTCGTTTTTCAGGTCGAATTCGGCTTCTGCAAGGCTTGTTCTTTTGGCTATGAGCACCACTTCCGCATCTTCGAGGATTACGGTCGGGTTGTTCTTTTCTTTGAAGTGGAAAACACTAGTTCGGGTACTATTTTTGACAAGATTTACACAGGCTTGAATGCTCTCAAGCTCTTCCAGCGGCACTTTCCACACGTCAGTACTGATTCAGTCAAAACCGAAGATTTGTACGAACTTTTGCAAGATGTTCAACAGTTTGAGAAAATAAAAATGGTGTGTTAGCAAAAAGAGCAAGCGCGAGACTCAGAGGAAGTTCCTGCATGTGCACAGTCATGCCAAGCGTACGACTCACACCCAAACCTCGTCACACCATGAATCATCCACGGAGTCATACACCTCCAACACGTGCTTAAGTTCCTGAGTCGTCCACCCGGGCACCTACTCTTCAATAATCCTCAAAACATTCCTGTGATGTCACCGCCATCTTCTTTGATCCCATCTCATCTAGCACCCCCTCGGCTAAGGACGACACCACACAATGTAAGCCCAGTACATTGTCCACCATCCGACACAGCCCATTCCCTTATGCCCCCTTCTCAAAGAACCAAGTGTCCAGAACAATGAAAAGCCAGTCATCTGACCCCGTCTGCGGTCCACACGTCCACACCGCCAAGAACTCACGATGCCGCACATATAACCCTTGTGTACTTCCTCATTTCCGACTCGCATTCATTTCGCACAGTTTTAAGCATTTGCTTTCCATCTTAACTTACCTAAAAAGAAAACTACGACAGCGGCCACTCTAATCACATGTCCCATCAATCATCCTCCAAACGCCTCTCCATAATCCTGGAATCCTGGGAAGAAGACCTCATCCCCGCACTCCCTCTTGTGTCTAAAATAGAACCGCGCAGACCGAGTACAGATAGCACCTTCTCCACGGCGTCGACGTCATCGACTTGCTCGACGACTTCCACTGTCTCTAACTCCTCGGCATCCTCTTCCCCCCACAAATCCAGGAACGACCTCAATCCAACCATTCACCTCCGCCCTGCGCACATTCTCGACGTCCCACTCCCGCTTCCGCTCCCGCTGAGAATGAAACGCACAGCACCAGATGCCTTTGGTCCCGCGAAATCGCCCAGGAAGACGCCAACGATCAAGCACAAGCGGACGTTCGCGCAGGACTTTGGGATCGGCTTTGATGTAGAAATGGATGGAAGAGTAGATACGGGACGAGAGAGGGAGAAGGAGAAGAAAGGGCAGGCGCACCATATGAAGAAGGCAGCGGCGCGGGGCAAGAAGAATGGATTTGCGAGGGTGGATTCAATGGAGGGGTTGGGGGTGAGTGTCGTTGAAGCGGAAGATGAGGATGAAGAGTATATGTACCTGTGAGGTGGGGTAGGTGTGATTGTGAATGTGAAGGGGTAATGGATAAGGGTAATGATAATGTGTAATGATGAGTAATGAGCTGGGGTAACCTTAAAGCATTGCCAGCCTTTTAATCTTCTCTTCTGAAACCCTCTCCAACTCTCTAATCACATCTCGAAACTGCAACGTCGGGCCCGCATTAATACGCCCGTGCCCATATCCCAAATGCAACGAAGTAAGAACCACTTCAGCTCACGAACCTCCAATCAAGCGATGTACGCCCGTAGTGTACGCCCGTAGTGTACGCCCGTAGTGTACGCCCGTAGTGCAGGAACGCCCGAACTACCAAACTGTCCAGGGTCTAAACGCAAGTCAGCCAGCTTTTGTATAAACAAAGTCATAAAATGAAACCTACACATGTAGCGACCATAGAGTGCGCTACGCCCCGATTCCTTTGAAAAGATGTCGTAGAGCCGAATATAGCCACATTACACTCTGACTCCCATACTCCACGAGATAAGGTGATATGGAAACCTTCCGAAGTATACACTCTTCTTACGTTCTGCTGCTGCCCTTGCATACATTCAATCAGTAGGCTCCCACATCCAACTTATCAACAATCAGACCAGACCATACCACCAGTACACCCACCCTTTCCAAGAAGCCACGCGTTCACTTCTGCTAACGCATTCCTAGTGTCCGTCCCAGCAGCGTTGCTAGTCAACAAGCTCATGAACACGAAGTCCAGCTGCACAGTTCCCCGAAACAAAATCGTCACCGTAATGAAGGACGACAAGACGGGCCTTGCACTAGTGGCCATATCCATGCAATCGGGAGACTTCACCTTCAACATGTCCGAGCTAGGGCTCCAGCAAGCTGTAACCAAACTAGGGAGCCATGGGGAGAACGTAGCCATGACCGTCGGGGAGCCGCGCCAGTACCAGATGACGATGGCGATAGTAAACGGTGCGCAGCGCACGACCAGATGCTGTATTGATGATGACCCAAGGAAGGCAGCTAATGAAGATTGTTAGACGATACAGAGAGCCGGCAGTCGAAGATGTTCACGGAATGCACGACGCATATATTTTATTCGCCCAAGGATAGCAGTGAGGAGATTAGGACCAGCCACCCGGAGGACAGTGTCTGCTCGTGGCTCGAGGATTGGTTAGCGTAAATACTTGTAAATAAGATTTACTTACCTCCAGGCTGTGTGAAGCAGGAGTAGGAGTAGGAGCGGACTAATACTATCTGTGTCTCAGAAACTGACACATGAGCTTCCTTACGAAAATACTTCCATATTCGGCCTAGAAGTAAATCCTATTTGCGAGTATTCACGGTAGGCTGAGTAGGCGGATCATGAGAGAGGGCCAGCAAGGAGTGCGCTAAATCCATCGGTTTCGTTTGGAATGATATCGTAAAGCCGTATGTAGCCACCCGATATCACACTGACTCCTACACACGACGAGGCAAGATAATATAAAACGCAAAACCCCTCAGAGAATAAACTCGTCTCATTTTTACTGCTGCCTAAAGCTGCAATCATACAATTAGCAAGCATACTCAGTGCAACATCAGACTTACCAGCAATCAATCCAAACCACCAGTACGTCTGTTCATCCATCCATCAGTCCAGAAACTCTCACTATACGCGAGCTTTGCTTCTGCTAATTCGTTCCCATCCCAGTGTCCGAAATCCTCGACGTCAAGTCCTGGAAAATCCACAAGGACATCAAAAATGACAGCCAAGTTCCCCACCGCAAAATCGTTCGAGTTTTGAGGGACAAAGAGAAAGGTCTTGTACTTGTTGCTACAGGCATGAGGCTAGGCCCCTTTGCCTTTTCCCTGGCCGCGTCAGAAGAGCTTCGGAAAGCCGTGGCCAAACTAGGCAAAAAGGGGAAGAACGTAGCCATGACAGTTGTACTGCCAGGCCTGCACAAGATAACAATGGCGATCGTCAAAGGTGCGTGCGCATGCGTGACCAAATACTGTCAATGACGACCGAAGGTACCTAGGGTAGCTAACGAGAATGGTAGACGACGAAAAGAGCCGGGATTGGGACGTCTTCGCCAAGTGCACGAGACACGTCAGATATGACACTGTGACCAAGCCAGGGAAGCACTCGGAAAAACTTGAAAACCACCCGAGGGACCGTGCCTGCAGGAGGATCAGGAAAACTTTTGAGATAGAATCATTCAGTGACGGCGGAAGCGTCGAAAGCGAGGAGCTATGAGGAAGGTGAGTAGAGCAGGCAACTCGGTGGGAAGGTACCAGAGATATTCCTCTTCATGCGGCGCGGTTCAGTCTTAGTCTTGAATGCATTCCTTCTCCTACAAGCTTGCTTGAATCCAGCGTATATTGTACAGTGCCTCCTCTTACACCATGTTCTTCCTCCACGCGCGCGTGCCCAGTGTTTCAATCTCTTTGACTTCGACAGCACCCTTGACGCTCTCATCTTCCAGTGCCTCAACCACCGCATCCCCAACCATATCCGCTTTCAGAGGCTTGATGCCGCCTGCGCCCATCAACCACGTCAACCTCCCTCCGACTGCAGAGTTCACCACCGAGGCTACTCCGCCGGCGAAGGCAATGGGCAGGGTGAAGGTGCGCGAGGAGTCGTACATGAAAGGTGCGCGGATGAATATCGAGCGTATAGAGGGGAAGGCAGAGCTAATGATGGATTCGGCTTCGCGCTTGGTGGTTATGTAGCGCGCGGGCAGAATCGGGGTGCCGGCGGCAGCGGAGATGTACAGGTACGTGGGCACGTTTTTGGTGGACGCCTCTTTGGCGAGCGAGACGGCTGTGTCTCGGTTCATGACTTCGTACGTCAACTGTCCGTCTTTCTCTTGCGGTTGTAGTGGCTCTCCTTCTTTGCGCTCCAGCGGGTTTTGCGTCCCGGCTTTGGTTGCGCTGAATGCGCGCTGTAGGCCCGCTATTGGTGACTCCTTGCCTGACACGACGCCTTTGTAGTCGGCTTCGAGCAATATGCCCATGGAGTGGATTACGGCGTCGGCGTTTTCAAGGTGCGAAGTGTAGGTGGAGGGGTTGAGGATGTCGCCCTTTTGCCAGGAGACGGACGATGCCCATGACGGTGCATTGGGCGAGGAGGATATGCTGGACCAGTTGGGGTCACCGGAGCGTCTCGAAATATCAATTAGCCTTAAGTAGAAGCAATTCAAGCTGATACTTACGATATCGAGGTTACAGCCCAGCCCCGGTGCGCTGCGGCTTTGCATATGCGGCTTCCTGGAAGCCGTTAGCTAGTCCAGAGCGTGGAGATGGTGGTGAAATGGGCGTGATGGAGTCAAGGTACCTAGAAAGCCTGTCCCGCCGCAGATGACCAGCTTCTTCTTCGCTGCTTGCGCCATTGGAGTCTCTGGAGGTGGGATGCAGGAGACATTGCGCCGGTCTCGATGGCAGAGCTTTGACATCTGAGTCTTGACATCACCCCACGATCGATAGGGCTGCAGGGGGGACGCGCCAAGCGACACCACCGAGGCTCCGATGGACCTGCATTTGTGAGTGCGGACGTGCCTCATTCCTGCATTACTTCGTACGAGCTTGCACTTCTCCCTGTACCGCCACTTACGCGCAACTCTGGGTCGAGAGCTGGTATATTCATCTTTTCAATCTAGAACGTCTACGGGTCCTACATCGAGCGCAATCCCCAAGATGCCCGCGCCGGCCGCGAACAAACGCGTCAAGGTGCGATCAACTGCCTCAAGGTGGCACGTTTCCTGCTGACGCCGTGCAGAACAAGCGCATAAGTCGCAACATCAGTAGTCCTCTCCATTGCCTCCCCTCCTTGAGACCTACTGACCCCGCCAGTCATCGGCTCCGAAGCCTTCCAGCTCCCACCGCTCGGCGACCCCGCGCGTCCAAAAGGCATCCCCGACGACCACACCAAGCGCTGGACCGTGTACGTACGGCAGCCCGCCGGCGACCCCGCGCTCACCACCTGGCTCAACAAGGTGCAATTCAAAATCTTCAATACGTACGAAAACCCGCTGCGAACCTGCGAGAACCCGCCCTTTGAGGTCACCGAGACGGGATGGGGTGGCTTCACCATAGACGTGCGATTGCACTTCCAGCCTATCAGCGGCGAGAAGGCGCAGTACCGACAGCACTTCCTGCAGCTCGAGAAGTACGGCGACGAGAAGCAGCAGGCAGAGCAGGAGAGGACGGGCCTGGTGAGGGCTGAATATCTGGAGGTCGTGCAGTTCAACGAGCCGACCGAGGCGCTCTTCGAAGTGCTCACAGCGGAAGACCAGTGGAACTACCTCGCCGCGAATGCGAAAGGAGGGGGCAAGAAGGCGGCCATGGCAGGGCTGCGACCAGACGGGCGACCCAAGCGCGGCTTCCCGAATGGAGAGCGCAGTGCGCAACTGCCGGAGAAGGGCGGCGACGAGATCCCGTTCAGCCAGGACCAAGAGCAGGCGCTGATTCAATTGCTGAAAGAGAAGATGGGCGTCGTGGACAAGGAGCTGCAGGAGGAGACGAAGAAGCGCGAGGAGACGGAGAAGAAGCTGAAAGACCTCAGGGCTGAACTGGGCCATGAGGCAGCACAAGAGGCGGCGCAGAAAGCTAGCGGTGACAGGAGCAGGAGACGGTAATCTGCCAGAACGCATACTGCGATTCAAAGTTCAAGCACGCAGCATGTGCTAATGTGTGTTCTGGTTCTAGGCGCAGATGACCGTATGGCGAGACTGCACGGCGCCACATATAAGAGAGCGATTGACGGGTCCTAGGAACGCCCATCTGAGCACCGTCTGAGCAGCAGCTCCCTTGGCAACGTGCCAGGAGTGTGTCCAGCTCCATCTATGTACCCAACGACCACCCCGAGTACCGAAGTTGGTAGGAGAATCCTCCGCCTGGGTCACGGTCGGAGCTAGGCATGTATCAGGGGTCTCGGCATAGCATTTGATGAAAGGAGAAGCTGCGGACACTTGCGCAAGCAGTGAGATCAAAGCTTCATCTGGGACAATGATCCCTGGCCCATGAGTACAGGTCGGTGAAAACTAACTTAGGTTCCACGCAGAACGCGAGTTAATAGTGGAGGCTGAATCAAATCATTCTTCCTGCACATGTTTCCAGAACATAACGTGATCATCGTCACCGTTCCTCTACGTGTTTCCAGCTTCGCTGTTCATTTCCTTTCTGTGTTTTGAAGGAGTGCGTGACAGTTCACTGGAATACCACAAAGGTCGCACTATTTTCTCAGCATCGGTTCCTAGTATTCACTGCGAGCTGGATATAGCTACACTTGAGACCGTCAATGCAAACATATCAACCTGTATAAAATCCCTTATGTAATTTACTAAACCCTCGACAAGAGGCGATACAATGCGGACAACAGAACAGTCCAGAAAGATCGCAGCAAAGGAAAGAGAATGACAGTAATCGTAACAATCTCCCTCCGTTGAACCAGTTCCCTTGTGGATATCCCTTTGTTTCCTTAGAAGAACATGGCGCGTTACGTCGAGGCTTTGCATCACATTCACTACTACGCTAGTATACAGCCCACGGCCCAGCCTGGAAATTATACTCGGAATTCATCACGCGCCACGCGACACGATAAATCTATCCAGGTAGGCAAGATGTGAAGCATGGAGCGGGAAGTGAATTCACCTTTCTACTCTCTCTCGAGTCACCACATCGAAAAGAATTATTCATACAGCGCAACCGCCGCAACGATACTTGCCAGTCTCCCATGCCATGCCATTTCCATCCCAGGCCCATCCCCTCGAGCCATCCATTCATCCCGCTGATTTCCATCCTGGTCCCAAGAGAGAGTAAAGAGTAGAGAGAGAGTACACTTTCTGCACCAACCTACTTTCGATGCCTCCTCGAGACCGTAGTCGACAGCGTCACGAATCGAAGACTAGTCAAACGACATCCTACGGCGCTACCCTGCCTCTGCCCTGCCTCTGCCTAACCCGACCTCGACCTCGACTTCGACCTCGGTCTGGGAATGTGTACGCCGTCTTACTCTTTGTGCTTGAAGATGTTGAGTTCGTATATTTACTCTTCTCGCCGTTGAGGAGACACAGTAGAAGTCCGCTCGTCACAGCTTCAGTTGTTGGAGAGTAGATCGTCGTTGAGGAGCATAGGGACCCGGAGTCGGTTTCGATCCCGGACTTGAGCTTGAGCTCAGATTTGGAGAGCAGCACTATGTCTAAGCAGAGGGGTGTGCCATGTTGAGGATCATGTCGTGAGGGGGATGCCGAATGCGTCGGAGAGGTGCGCGAGAGTGAGATGAGTCTCGCTGGTCAGGTTCAGGTCAGGTCGAGGTTGGCTGAACGAGAAGGAGTGAGCGGCATGTAGCGAGTGTGTGTTCTAACGATCGAGGTGGATCGAAATCGAATCAGGTTAAATTCGTCTATGGTCGGTGGCTGTGACTGGTATTGGGGATCGATTGTTTTGTGTGCTATGTGCTATGAGTACGTGTAGTTAGATTGTGGATGCAGTCGCTGCGAAAGTAGCAGTAGATAGGAATCTGTAGCAGTTGCAGGCAGAGAGCTGGGGAATGCGTGTAATGAATTAGGTGAGTTCGTGTTTGGCAAGTATGCTGTGGTTATGTAGTGTGCTGTGAGCAGTCGTTGGGGTATCAGTAGCAGTAAGACAATGGGGTGGAGAAATGTGCGTCACAGGCGTGTTTGCAGGGCGAGTGTCAATTGCATGTCACTCTGGGAATGCCTGTACAAGGACTATTTAAGCGTACTCAGGAGGAGCTGCCAACAGCGTATAGAGTATATATATAGTCAAAGAGAAGGATACAGTATACGTCCAACGCGCAGGCTTTCTAAGTGGCATGCTTATAAGATTTCGAAGTGCATTAATAGGGGGAGCACAGTAATTCAGAGCTGGAGATTGCATTTTCAGAATTCTCAAAATGGTTGTGTGGGTTTCAATATCTGCAGAGATGGCTTCGAGCAATTCAGGAGCTGTAGTGCAAGGCATTCAAGTCTTCCATTTCTCAAGACCGCTGTACACTGTGTGATTCCACCACCTCCTTTAGAGTATCCTGCACACAGGGCATGCCTCAGGTCGTTCTCAACATCCCAGCAACTTCAACCCTTCTGCCCGGCCAGTGTTCAACAGAGCTCGGAAGAGCCTCGTTGGGCTTGCCTATATTGTTCGATTCTGTACGAGGGGGTTTGGTACGCGGCTCGAGGATCTATTGTACTTGTACTGTTGAGTCGATAGGATCTAGGAGTAGAAGTTATTATTGTTGTTTTGAGTACCATGCTGGGCGGTGGCAAGCTCGGGCACACATGTGAAGCGATCGTGATGCCTTGCAATGCGTTGTGTTGGAGGTGCCGGCCCAAGGCACTGTGCTAGCATTGATTGCACCATCATCAGCTGCTCCATAAACCTCGATGGGGATTGTTGGGTGTTAAAGAGGGAGAACAAATGGTAGAAAGCAGTGGTATTGAGGTTCTTCGAATGCTATGAAATGTGGTACGTTGGTCAAAGGTTCCATCCCACTGGTACCCATCATGGGATGGCGAAGCAAGTACGTTCTACATCCGCCATCGTGTAGATGTTGAAGTACCAATTTCGGTTGAAGGTAAAATGGTTCTGAACTAGAATATTGCAGAGAGAGCAAGACGGGAACAGCGATCCAACCCATCGTATCGAGCCGGCCCATCCCATCACAAAGTCAAGCATTAGTAATATGCAAACACTACCTAGAGTTTGCATACATACGACCTTCGCATACTGCATTCCACTTGACAGTTACGGAGGTTCGTACGAGCAGGTTGTAGATCTTTGTCGTGCCAAGCACCGGACAAATCAAGTTATAGCGCCATCTCCCATCCCTTAAAGCTCATCTCCACGGAGCACGCATAGTGTTCCCCATCCGCAATATTTGATTCATGGATTGCTGAACCGAAGTTCCTTGAGTCGGTGATTATGCTAGTAGAGTCTAGAGGTCTGGGCACTGTGGCTTTGCAGAAGACCGCGATGATCAAGCGTTGACGCGCGGGTTTACGATGGGAATAGACGATTTTCTGCTCTTTGCAGTAGGCCGGAGGATCCAAAGAATCCAGACCGAGGAGAGAGGTAGATCATCGAGAGTCTATGTAACTCGAGATGGGTGATCGCTGTCAGGGGCAGCCGTGCGTGCTCTGCCTGTAACGACTTGCTACTGTATGGTGGATCTCATCAACGTTTTGATGCTATCGTAGCTACTGTGCTCTCACGACCGAGCGAACACCATCGTGCCGGACGAAGTTAGGTTCTTGGACTGTTAGAAAATTAAGCAGAGCTCTCAATAGCGGCAACTTCAGGACAGCATCTGGTCGTAGCCAGAGTGGATGAATGTCTGCGTCCGTGAGCCCCTTTGAGGTTCTCCCTGAACGGCACACGGCTTCGAAGAATAAATTCAAATTGCACTCCCATAACGGGGCATCGATTGCAACACCATCGTCGATTTTGGGAAGGACGCAGATGTGCACAGCAAATTGTGACTCAGGAGAGACCAGTCAAAGGCCTCCACGCAATCGGAAGAAGAAACGTGAAGTTATAGCGCGTCGGATAACTACCAGCCAGCGACAAACGAATCATTGCTAGCCAACACTAACGAAGGCCATTGGTTTGCCGTGGATCTTGCATCATCTTGAAGTAAGTCGAGAGGATTGTCGAGAGATGTCTGTGAATGCTGCACTGCGAAGGCATAGGAGGTTGTGATGCTCTAGTGCTGTTTAGGCATGCCGCCCTAAGCTAAATATCACTGGCGAGATATCGGCCTCGAAGAGTTACCTTCCTGGGTGGGTAAGGCAACACGACTCACCTACGGTCTCGCCCATATCTCGAGTATTCTGCTCTGGACCCTGTTGATCAACCTTTGAAGTAGTGCTATGAATTGGACTTCGCCGAACTGGGTTTGGTGGGCTCCCAGGTCACAAGCTGGCGCTGGACGGTCATCCTGTGTTTACGCTGCTTAGCGGTGTTGGCACGAAGAAACTCGAAGCGAAGATCTTCAACATGCATATCCAACGACAGTAGCAATACGCGGAGCCGTAATCCCCTTCAAGCCGTGGTCCGGTTCGTCTTCTGTTTCACGGATCTACCTTCCCCATAGCGGAGCCACCAATCATCTGTTCGGCAGTGATCATCATAGTGCTGTGGCGGAGCACGCTCTGAATCTGGGGTAAGCTTGCTAACAAGCCGGCGATGGCTGTGCCCTGATTTGAGTTTGCTCCCGGCGCCAACGATAGCCCTAAACAAGCAAATTTGAGGACCTCGCAGATCTTCCCCCACGTAAGGGCACAATCGTTCTGTCTGGCCCGTAAACAATCATACTATTATTGGTTGTGCGTTTAATTCGGCGTCCACCAACAATCCGGGTCCTACGCGTCGATGACATTGAAACAGTATCGGAGATAGTACAGTGCATGCGCTGGTCAAGCGCGTTTACACTTGGTATGCCGACTTTATGCTCGGTGTTGTCACGGCGCAGTTTGGTTCGCTATTCGGCATAACGGCGGCCACCAACCTTCGGCCCATATACCGGGTCCGCCGGCACTGCAGTTACGATCTCAGACTATGGCGCCATAAAATTCATTGAACGTTGTGACATTGAGAAAATGCCTTGGGTCCGATTACGCAGATCGTTGTGACGTCGTCAAATTGGTAGAATCCATGCAGACCGGCAAACTTGATGTCTCGGCATGTCTGGTTGTGACAATAGACTTCAAGTCTTCGTCGACTCAGGAGATGACGGTGTAGCTGACGTTGTAGCAATTTCGAGGATTGGTGGCTCTACGCAACCGTGAAGTATTTACGCAACGACACGTTTCGGCACTGCCAAGAGGCCGGGCGTTCTCAAGAGTAGTCGCCTCACGTCTTTCAACCTCTAATAGAACGTGGAGTCATTGCCGCAACATTCAAGCAATGCAGTGCAGCCTCCCTTCATTCTTGTTCGTTGCTAACACCCGCCTTCGAGCTTACAAGCTTCAGAGCTCGTTCACGATGCAACGAGCGACCGACCAGTCAACAAGCATTTTCAGCGCTTCCGATTCGCAGGCAGGATGTCCTTGGTAGCCTGATGGCGGAATTCGAGAAATGGATCCTGCAGCCAAGAGATCACGATCTGCGAGCGTCGGTGGCGCAGGTAATACATACTGCCGGTTGACGACGACGTTGAACACCATCGGAGATAGGTATCCCCCGACCCAGGTAGGACAGCCTATGCTCGTAGCAAAGGATGGCCGAGGATCGAGTTCCTATGGGCGATGGGACGTTGACCTTGTGAAAGAAGTAGTAAGGAGGCGGTCTTTGCCATGATAAATGGCAGTGGCCTTATAAAGAATACACTCTGGACATGGTTTTCCATGCTCAAGTGACTCTAGACCCGCGGAAAATGTCTGCGCTTTCAATGAGTGCTGCGTAGGTCGTTACTCTGCTTCGAGCCAGCTCCTGTTCCTATATGCAGGAATGCGCCCCGTACAAAAATATGATGTGTCAGTGAGCACTGCTTCTGTTCCAATTGTGGGAGAAGCGTTTGGATTGATTCTGTGAACCACGAAATCATTGCTGGAGGCGTTCCATTTGACCGGTTCCATTTCCCAGGTGAACTGTGTTGAGCAAGAAGTGTGACCGAGCTAGGTATAGAATCTGCGGGTCAAAGGGATAGTGTTCGATAGTCGATAAAAACGCTTCAGGGTCGTGACGAAATGATGCCGCAAACACTGTACGGAACATGTCTCAGGATCTCTAGCGGCAAACCTTCCGTCACTGTCAGCTAGGCTGTGGGAGGTTGCGCCATGACAATGTGCGTCAGTCGACGAGAAGCCGTACGGAACAACAGGACAGAGGCAAGGCGTGGTTGTCATTGCGGTGAGCGCCACCTTACTTCAGAATAATGCAGGGATCTCAACAGTACATTGCGAACATATAAGTGGTAGGCATGAGAGTGTAACTTCTGACTGAAGATGTGAAAGGCTCCGTCTTCGTTCAGATTGTGCTTGGCTGCCAATGGCGTGGCGGACGATGCTAGTCGATTGTTTGCCACATTCGTTATGATCCTGTCATGCTCAACGCTGGCTGCTGCTCCAACTCCGTAGGCAGATCCAAACAGTTCGGAGGGTGCAACACGAAGCATTGCAAGGTTCCGCCCAGGTGTCCGCCCAGTATGACTCCACAATCTCACAAGAGGAGGGGTCGAAGCGGTGATTGTAGTACTTTCCGCGGAATTGTACGGTGCCCTTTCCGTACGCCTTGAGTAGACAATTGAAGGGATTGACAAGTGTGATTGCGACAGCCACCGCGCAAGATCGGTCGTGTGAGGTATAATATTCCAAGCCCATGACGTGGGATTCTACGTGGTAGCCTACGTGGTTGGTAAAATAGATTTGTTCCAGTTACCGGGTGTCGAAGCTGCTGTGCACCCTCCAAGGCAAGTTCACCCACGGGTCTTAATGGAGGAGGGAGCTGCACGTGTGGATGAATCTGCGGCTTTCAGTAGCGGAGATCATGACTCCACACGATGTTGTCGTGTTCTGTGCGACCGTTGTTCGGACGAGGGCAGACATCCTCACCGACTTTGACTCCTGCCGCAAAGTCGACTTTGGGTGGGATGCATAGACAAGGGACAAGTTGAGTAACGATACACGCGCCCGCCTCTTTGGCACGCTTGTGACAACGGAAGGGCCGTCCAGGGTGTGACAAATGTCACCGCTTTCGCGTTCTCATTCTCGTCTGGCCCCTGTTCTCGAGTACCATGCTCCCGAGCGACTTTCTAGACGCGGTCCGAACATCTACGACCGCCAATTCGCTCGTCGTCGAGGCGGTGACAGGCCCGAGGAGAACGCATTGCTACGCAGAGAGAGCAGTAACGCGACCGTGAAACACACAGTGGACTGGCTGTTCGATGCTGTCACCAAGGCGGCCTGCTGGTTGACCCTTGCCTCACCGCTGCTTGGTCTACACTTACGTCGCAGATGGTTCCATTGAACATTATGAAATATGGCAGCTAGCTTCCTGTGTAGAGAGGCTCAATTACTTGGCGCTTACTATCTCCCAATTCGACACGCATTCGAGACGGTAGTCAGGTGGAAGACGGAACATCGGCTTTGCTAGAAATGTTTACCCGTACAGGGTTTCCCTAGCTGGCAAGCGACAGCTAGCGGGGGCAAATGAACGCTGCACGATGGGGTTTGAAACCAAATTGATCGTTGCGTCGAGCACCAGGTGGCGTTGGTGGCTTTCCATCTTGTATGACGGTGCCAGTCACAGGAGGTCTGATTGAAGCAAGGATAGATGCGGGAAGCTCCAGGCGGCTACAAAGTTCCCCGCTGCACAGTGCTCAATGGCGAGGATCCTGCACTGCTCGTCCGCCGCGGTGTTTGTTCTTCTGGGGGGAATCCAGGACACGGTGCTGCTCGCGGGCCAGGAGCAAGTGTGAATTCTGCTGGGGCAGGGTACGCAAAAGGGCCCTGAGAGGCTCTCGACTAGCGCTGGAGCGACGGCACTGAGGCGCCGGATGAATTGACGCTACAGCAACTGACAGCCTCTGCGAGATGATGGCGCAGAGGCAGGGTGCTTGGCACGGTGCACGGTGAACTGGTGGCCGTCAAGGGCCACAGGTGACGGACTGTCATGCGGCGGCCTTCTGTCGTGCAACGGTGTGGCTCCTCAAGATGCCTCTGCACAGTCGCATCGCAGCCTGTGCGAGTCCTCGAGGGCATTGCTGGGGTTGTAGGTCGTCTCCCAGGGCCTCGAAAACGAGCAGTTCCGGTAGAGGGGTTCATCCTCGGGACCAGGATCTCGGCCGCGATCGCAGGGCGCCGGCGATGCTCGACTACCATTATCCCGGCAGAGACAGCGGCCGGCAGCACTGGCAAATTGACTGGTGGTGGTGGTAGACGTGGAGCAGCGCGCAGGCGGGGGGACGCGGTTGGCCAGCGAGCGTCGACGGCACGCCCACCACGGCCACGGCTGCTGCCCATCGCAGCCCGTCCGGCGCGCCAGCCGAGAGCAGAGCGGACTCAGCGGACGGCAAGGCCAGCGCAACGGGCGGCGAGCTGCGATGCCATGATGCGCTGCGCTGCGAGAGATGCCATGAGAGAGGCGATGCCCATGAGACCAGATGGAACCCGAGGCGAAGCGAAGCGGGCGGCGGGAGGGCGATCGGATGACCGTTTCTGCGGCTCGATCCTCCCCTACCTATGGTGCGCACACAGCGCTGCAGGCCGTGGTGTAGCAAACTTCTGCGTCGGCTTGGCGCTCATCGTCTGCGACTACCATCAATTGGTGGTACTGCTGCATGCTGCTGATGACCGTCTGGTGAGGCGAGGAGCGGCCTGGCAGAATCACCACCACAGCGCGCTGCGTCCAGACTCCAGAGAGACATGGCCGACACGCGCTGGGATGTGCTGCCGATGGCCCATGTTTGATCGGCCGGGACGGCAACGATACGATTACCTGAGCGCTCGCATCCGGCATGGCGAGCGGACCCCTGCTGCCAATCATGGCCTTTTTCCAACCTCCAGCGCGAGCCCCCAGAACTGTCCTCCACCCTCTGGTCCGCACACCGAGCCGGTGTCAGTCAGCTGTCAAGAGCGGCGCGGAAAGGGGTATCATCCACTCAGCACAGTCGTGCTCATCGTCGCGGGCGCCCAGCACAGTCGTCGTTGACTACAGCGCACGTGTGGCCTCCTTTCACCGCACTGTGTCCGCTGTGTCTTCGTCTGCAGTCTCAGCGAGTTTTGCCTGCAACCGCGACAAGTCATGTCCAGGACCGCCTGTTCTCGTAGAGGGACCGTCGTTTTGGACAAGTTCCGAGCAGGTCGATTGCTCGTCCTTGTCATGGCAAGGGTCCGCTGGCAATGAAGCATATCTGTAGCCATCGTTGTCGATCACCCGCGTCGAAACAGCGGGGATCACGTAGGCCCGTCGACCTCTTCTATTTCTGTACCACGCCGCGAACGCCCCTCTGCTTCTCAATAATTTCTGATGCAGCACTAAGCCGGGTCTCGCAGAGCAAAGGCTCGAACAAGGTCTCGACACGACACCAACGTTCCCGCTCCTGGATGCTGGAAAGCCCGAGTATGCAGCGATCCCCTGCCCTGCCACCAGCCCGGTTTGGTCTGCGGCAGCTGTCTCCCTGGCACTGGTACATCTGCTTCGACTCCAGGGGGGCAAGACCCCGTCACCGTGGCTCCAGGCATCACAGCATCTCACCATCGTCGGATTACACTCCGGTTAGATGCACTGTCGTTCACGCAACCCTGCTACCCCTCCGAGGTCGCAAAACATTGCCTGGAGGTGTTCGGCCGCAATAACTTTGCACTCCCAGATGCATATCTGATAGTTCCGTGCGACAGGTCCCCGGTAGAGCCAGACATGGTCTCGTGTAGCTTGAGCTCGCGCCGCCGGGTGTGGCAGACGCAATGACCGCTTGTCTCATGTTTAGCATATCCAGCGAACGCTGAATAAGGGACCTCTGGTAGCTCGTAACAGAAGCCGCCGCTGCGTGAGGTACCTAGGTAGGGCTGGACAGAGCGCATTTCCTCTTCGGGGGGCCTAGAAGTAGGCGCGGCCTGACATTTAATCTCCTGCTCGTCAATCATCAGCCACTACACCCGCTAATCGCCCGATGGGACGTTGACAGGTCGATGCGGCGGCAGAGAGGAGCAACAGCCTCCTTGTGCAGCATGCCGGGGCCGTGTGGATGAGGTAATGGGAAGCGTGGCCAGTGAACAGCAGCGCGACAGAATGGGCGAAGGGCAGATCGACTCCCCTGCGCGGTTTCTGCATCGAGTCAGCTGCAGCGAGGCGGATCGACATGGCTGTGTTGTTTGGTAGTGGGGAGAGCGGCGGGTCCTCATGGCAGCGCCGTGTGGCCCCGGACTTGACGCTTGCATGAGGGATGCCATCTTGCATCGCGCACCTTCACCGGCTACCCAGCGCGACGGCTTTCCCTAGTGGTCTGCTAGCCTGGGTCTGCTCGTGCCTCCAGGAGTCCTGCGGCGTAGTGGAAGGGCCCTTTGTTTCCTCTGCCAGTGCCAGACTGCCCAGCCATATGCCCGCTTGTGCTCGCTCGGAGAATATAGGCCAAACTTTAACACGTACCTGTCAAAGACGCACTGGACGTCGACCGACGTTGCTGGCACTTCCCTGACGCCTCCTGCTGGTTCCAAGATTCGGACGGAGGCTGCATGGTATAGGACGGCCCGTTGCAGAGCTGCTTCCGCCATCGTAACGCCTGCTCCCGCCCGTCGTGCAGCCTTCTCCTCTCATATATCATCCGCTGCGCTCCCTCACCAATCTGGGTCTGCTCGTCTGCGAATCGCTGGGTGCTTGCGCCGGCTGACCTTCTCGGATCCCGACGCAACACACGTTCTGTCTGCCGACTGAAATCATCATTAGCATCTTGTCTTATTGTTTCCTGGCCCGCGGGAGCTTGACTTTGCAGGACCCGCCCTATATCCGCTGTATTCTGCCTTCTATTCCACGGTTCTCTTGTCTTGTTACCTGTCGAAATCACAAGCCGTAACTACCTACTCAACAACCAATTGTATGAATCCTGTTTCACGGTAAGTGATGTCGTTCGATTGTTGAGATCCGGGACCTACAACCTATCAGCCGCTTTCAGGAGCTTGTTGAACCACGTTTCGGAGAACAGCAGCTTCAGATGCGTTGAACTGAGTGTTGGTACGCGCTAAAGGCTGTGGGATTTTGACTTTATTGGCGCAAAATGGTTGACGCTTCGTTCTTTGGTAACTTGGTGTTCTGCAATCCGCTGACCGGAAGGCATTCAGGGGACCTATAACATCAGATATGGAGTGCTTGAGGGTACGCGAACTCCCTCACAGAGGCTACGCGTCGTTGAGTGCACGACGGATGGCTTCACCCGATGAGAGGCCTAGGACGCTCGACAAAGCTGGCGGTCTCCCCAGTCTGGCTGCGGTATGTGAAGCTCAGTCGCTCCTCCCTCATCTAGAGACGCCGGCTGCACCTTCCTCGTGCCCTGCACTCTCAGAGCCAGATTCTCTCTCTTCTTTTTCCTCGGGGAATGAGTTCTCCCCTACAAGCGCTATTTTTTCTTTGCCCGAGCCCCCTCGCCCGCCAGATCCCACCAAGCTCTCAGTTATCACGCATGTGGAACAGGGACCAACAACGTCCGCTGGCTCTCCTTCTCCCTCTACCACAGATACCACTCTTGTCTGCCACCGACTGCCCCCCTCCCAACGCCCCGTACTCCCGTCCATTGCGCGATTGGACAGTCTGTCCATGGCAGGCGTGAAACGTAACAGGAGTGACAGTTCAGAGCAGAGCCACCACATTCGACACTCGCCACCTTTCCAACCGGGCGAGCAGAGGCAGGGCCAGAATGCGCTCCCCTCCTTCTCCCAGGTACGTTGCATCGCGTGGTGTACCTTTTACGCCAGACTGACGGGCCACAGCTGTTGCAGACTGTGCGTGAACCGTCGCCGCCAAACACGCCCTCCCGAACCAATACCTCCATGGAAAGCTCGCCAGTTCATGCACCTCACTTTGACGACGTAGCGTGGTCCGACGGCAAGCGCAGGCGCATCGATACCACCGCCGACATCTACCGTTCTGAACGTGCCGTGTACGACATCCACTCGCGCAGGACCAGTAACATTGACCCAGCGCTCTCTGCTACCTATGGTTCCCCGAGGGCGCCACTACCTGCAGGTATGCCGCCTCCGACGCAAAGCCATTATCACAGACCGAGTCTGCCGCATCCGGCTCCACCACAGCACCCAGCTGTGCATGCCCGCCATCAATCTTCGCCTATTCCTCATGGACACGCCTATCAATCTCAACCTGTGCCCCCCATGACGCACCACACGGCGTATCCATCCGCGCCTGTTCACCCTAATATGCACTACGAACACCGACCGAGCTACTATCCCGACGGGCATGCGCATCCCCCGCCGCATGGGAATCCTTATGACAGGCCTGGGCATGATCCATATTTTGCTCAGCGAGCTGCATGCTTCCAGGGCCCTCACCCGGGTTACAGCCAGGAAGCCTATACTCAGCAGCCTCAGTACGCCTACCAATTCCAGTCTCATGGAGTCGACCATAATGCGTTTAACAGGAAAAGGCGTGGAAACCTCCCAAAAGAGGCCACTAGTCTACTGAAGAATTGGTTCAACTCGCACAGAGACTCGCCTTATCCTACTGAGGATGAAAAGGTGCAGCTGTGTACTGCAACGAACCTTACCCTGAACCAAGTAAGTTGTTTCTCCACTTGTCCCGTTTTGGTGACTTGTCCAGCTACAGCTGTTCCATCCACCGCGTCATGCAGACTGTCATGTGTCATGAACGCGTCGCCATCGCCAAGGGTCAAATTCAATCTCGTTAACAAGCACAGGTTTCCAATTGGTTCATCAATGCTCGAAGGCGGGCTCCACAAGAGAAGAGAGAAGGACCTGAGGAGCCTTAGGGAGTGCTCACGTTGCCCTTTCGACGCAAAAACGGGGCCAAGCCACGGCTGCCCTGATTAGGAGTCCCGGTTGTGAGATGGGCCTGCAGACTGTATCGACCCTTGTCTGAAATGGCCATCCACACTTCAACCTAGAAAACCATCAGAGTCGGATGCTCGTCCGTACATCTGTCACAAAGGCATACCGACCGTAACCGGTGGCATGTTTCCGTCCTGTCGTCTCAGCGTCAGTCTTGCCTTCCATCCCACGGGAGCGATGCTGACCGAGCACAGAACAACCTGGACGCTTTTTCTGGCTGTTTCGACAAGTGATTTCAAAGATTGAACCTCTCGCCCATGAATTTGCGCGGCAATCAAAGTTTAAGGGGCCTTGACTACCTCTGGCGCCCCATCGCATTTGTTTTCGGTTCCAAATGCACGACAGCTCACATAGCCAATATCAGTTCCGTTGTCAACCATCTGTATGCCCTATGCTTTTGGAGTTCCATGGCTTAGTGGTTCTCCACACAGTAGACGGTACAACATCAGGGTCAGTCTACTCGACCACGGGTTTGGAACGGGATTAGGAGTTAAAAAGAAGATTCAAACCTCTCGCACGAACGAGCTTTAGCCAACATTTCATCAGATTGGCTTGTGACGGTCTACCATTGTTTCGATTATACCCCCAGCATAGGAGGATGGGATCTATGATGCGATCGAGGTCTGGCAGGATCAGACCCCGCATCGCATCATCATGTCGTAGTTATCAGCATCAGCATCAATAGTGTATAATAAATGGCATCCGGTTGGAAAGTTCAAATAAAGCTTCCTCCACACACACATCTACCAAGGTTGACTTTGATGGCTCGCACATGTCTACGTTTGCAGAGGTAGTGGTTGAGGAACGAAGCTATCCCGCTGTTTACCACAACACCCTCTCTCCAGTTCCATGTGCAAATCTCAACGCTTTCAGTCACGCGAACGCAAGAGCTCGCCATCAACACCTAGCAGTTCCCAAGCCGTCATCCCCATCCCACAAGAACACCGTCCCCAATCCAAACCAAGCTCATCACAGCATACCGATCATGTCATCATGTAGCTATGTAACTTTGTAACCATACTACATCAGGCACTTCTCTCGTTCGTACCTTCGTCTCCTGAAACATGGCAGCTCCAACACAACACTCAATAGTCGCCCTCGCCGCACCACGTATTGAAAGACCCCACCCCACTAGCACTTGTGCCTGGGTACGGTGACTAGGTATAGGTAGGCAACTTGCAAAGTCGCATACCCTACCCGGCACGCCCCGTTCTCGACCCAGAGCGCAGTCGGTGCTGGACCGAGACTAGTACTGTACAGTGCCGTTGCGAGGGGGGCAGGGGCAAGGGCATGGGCGAGCACAGGCACGAGCACGAGCACAAGCATAGCATAGCAAGCAAGCAAGAAAGCAAGCTTAGACCGACACTGGTGCTGGAGGTTGGCAGATGGAATAGCGGTGACATCTGGAGCTGGTGCTAGTGCTGGTGCTGGTGCCGGTTCTGGGCGCCGGGCCGCGGCTAGCGCGTACCACGATTTTGGCCCCGAACCTTGCGTGCGTCTTGCGCCTAGTGCGAGCTCTGACATGTGCAGCCAGCTGCCCTGGCGTGGTTTTGGGCTGGTCGCCGGTTCATGCGAGTAATGGCTGACGAGACTCGATCGCCAATGGGGATGGCTGGAGTGGGGAGGTAGGTACTTCGGAATCGAACAGAGACGGCATAGACCGCGGAGCAGGGTATATACCGGGAGCGCTGATTTGCATATAGTTTGCGGATCCCTGGCTAGCTGGATGCGGCTAGCTGGGTGGGTGAATAGTGGAGAAGTGCAGAGGGGAGTGGAGAGCCTTGGCGGTGGAGGATGGCCTTGAAACGGTAGGTGTGGCGTTCTGGGCTGGTAGAGTGGGCTGGTTGGGGCCGGGGGGTTGATGTACCAGTGCTGGTGCTGGTGCTGGGAAGTATTCATGCACAACATTCGGCGAGTGGATATCTGAGGGAGCGAAGGTTGGACCAAAATCCCGATCGAGTCAAGTTGAATGTGTGAGGGCTTCAGAGTCTGGAATTCGGATCGCTGCCGATGCTGGGCGTTGAGAAGATTGATGGTATGTATGAGGATGATGGGGCTCCGCAACGCCGGATCTAGCAATGATTCCCATCACAATGCGGGTTGGCATGTGAGCTCCTGGACGAACAAGAATGGAATCCGATCCGTTTTGGAAGGCGAAAGATGTGGTGATGCCCACCAGGCTCATCCATGGCTCAGTATCATCAGACAGAGACTCTGGTTGACTCATGTCATATTGAAGTGTTGTAGGTTTTCACACGTTGACCCAATAATGTGTCAAGTGACTGTTTCACAAGCGGGTCCCTGGGTGCAGCGTTCCTGGTTCCTGGGAATTGGGTTTCCGGTAATCGGGCGTGTTGTAGAGCAGGGAATTGTCATCCGTGGGTTCTAGAAACAGTGAAGCGGCAAGGGGCTGTTGTTGGAACTGGGATTCCGCTTGCTCAGGTTGTTCCGATTAAGTTTGGGTTTGTCTGCGTCGAAAATGTGAGAAAGCACGAGATTAGAGCATAGTGTGAATGTTGATTTGGGATACGCGACGATGTGACCGATAATGAGAGCGGTCCGTGTAGAGTGACGAGATAGGAACAAGCCCTCGATACCATCTGTTCCTTCATTTCGAGATTCGACATTACCTGCGACCTGAGATGTTCACGAATACAGTGTTTCTGGTGATGGCCATGAACGACGGATATGATGTACAGCAGACTACAAACATGATCGCGGGTATCCTTAGGCTATGTTGAAATATTGTTGCGCCGAGCTTATTGTAACATCTTTCTTAGGACCGCCTGGCAGTGAATCCAATTGAAGTGTCTTCTCAAGATGCGTAAAGTAATGGACACGCAGTTGCTGAATTGAAAAGAAATGCGATGGGTATCTTGCGAAGAGTTCTCCTAGAACCTAGAACGCCCGGAGAAGCTTTGAAGGTTGTGATTCAACTCGGTATGGAAACACTCCTGGATTTTCGCCTCCTGTGTGATCGTCGGGAACGCCCATAAGCTGACCCTGCTCCGTACTCCTCCATCAGATTGCGCACCGCGATACCCCAAGCAAATTCGCCTTCGGAGTCATTACGGTTCAAGCAAGGACTGATCTTCAGCGGGTTGAACCAATCGATAACTCTGTTTCCCATGATGCTCTGAATGTTCTGCTTCCAGTGCACATCCCAAGGATTGTCACCAGGCTGCGTCTGTAAGACAATATAGGAGCGCGACGGCGATCGCTGTACTTCGCACACTATGTTGGACTGGTTCGAGCTTGTCGTAGACGAAGCTGGAGACCGGCCGAGGAGGGCAATGTTGTGGACGTCATGTTTTCCCATCTCTTCGACGGTGGTGCGATTGATGGCCAGCTGATAGAATGTTGTCATGAACATCCCGAAGGTGAATAAGAAGAAAAGCGCCGCTAGGGCTATGAGTACAATCCAAGTTGCAGGTTTAGAATGCATCTGTCTCTTGTCAGCATTGCGATGGTCCGGGTGTTATTGATGTTGGCAAACCTTTCTAGAACGCTCGGCGAAGAAGACGGCGATGACTATCAACACATATCCGGTGTAGAGAAAACCGTAGAACAGGAACTGTACAAAGAATTTGTGCGTCGTCTGCGAGATGATGCCTCCAGCGTACGGACAGAAATGGTCCATCCTCCGGACGCAGCGCCCCAGTTGCGACGAGTGATGGGTTCTGTCGGGTTTCCAGTTGTGGCATTTGTTGCACCAGATGGGGAATCCCTGATAGTCGCAAATGTACGCATCGAGGCGGTCGAAGGGTTTCGTAGAAGCCGAGTGCTTCTCGGAGGAGGGATTCCCACGCGGCACGACGCCCGGGTTCGTGGAGATGACTTGTAGAAGGCGCAAGAAGGCTAGGCAGAACAGAAGTAACAGTACACAATAGACGACAAGCAATGCGATGCCGGTAGCTCTTCTGGGCTCCAGCCCTGTGTCAGCGGCCGGATTGATGAGGTAATGGATGCACACAAGATATATGAGGACGTAGGTCGCGTAGCCCAAGCCCGCAGCTTCTAGTAAGGGGAGGATTATGGCCATGATCTGGTTCATGCGCTTGTCCAGCGACTGCTGGCGCTCCTCTGAGAAGGCCATCGTGGCAGAGGATGATGCGCCTGGTCGCGGCGCGCCGCTGTAGGGTGCCCTGAGACTCCGTTTCGGAACCCACGCGATCTATGACAGACCGTGTAGGCAGTCCGCAGAGCGGCGCCCGCTGTACAAACACGATCGGCTGTCGAACTGAGGTGGGTGGTGAAGAGTGAGGTTGGATGACGGCGGGCATGAGCAGGTTCCGGGACTTGCCGGACACTGTAGAGCACGTGATTGGTCGATCTGCTTAGCTCACGCCAAGATTATCGATCAATGAGATTGCCGACCTCGGACCTCTAGACAAACACCTGCAACACCATGATACCTATCACGAGCTTAGCTCTACGCCAAAAGCACCCGCATTTCGCTGTACAGCTCTGTGCCGCTCTCTACTGTCACGACAGCAGATCTTCGATTGATGCAGTTGCCCGCTATGCATGTCATCATACCAGCCGACCTAGCAACCTGCATAGCGGTTGCGCACAAGCATAATATTGTGTGACCCCTCACCGTTTCCGTCCTCCATGAACGATCAGAAGTCCCATTCCACTTCTCTTTCTTGCAAACTAGTCCAATCACTATCTCTGTAGTCCTCTCGTCGATCCCTTATTTCAACCTTGAACAGCATTCTGTCATATCAACTCGATCAAATTCGTAGTACCCATCTTCAGCCTTGTTAACGTCGGCCTTGACCTCGTCCGCGACCAACGTTCAGTTCTCGGCCACGTCTGGGTCTCTGCCATTAGCAAGAATATCTGATCCATTTCTTCGTATTGTCTTAGTCTTCTTCCCGTCATTCGACAATATCTGCTGCAGGCAACAGAAGGCCTCTTGCGCTAACGCTCTTGAGTGACCGGAATCTTCAGCCTCAACACCCCACTTACTTTGGGCCCCAGCCTTATGTAGTCGCTACGAAGTTTCCCCGTCGCCCACAAGAAAATGTTGCAGCTGACTGCTATCGCTCGCCTCATTCTCAGGTCACGGCTGCCAGTATTGCGAATGTGGGACTAAGGAAAGAAAAGTGAGGCAGCGAATCTCTCATCGGAAGACGGCCCAAGGCTGTCCAGTACCGACTATAAAGTTGCTGCGCCATCCCGCTGTGAAGCGCTACGGAAGATCGCTTCTCCCCAGCGCCCATAAGGCTGACAAGGCTTGCATTGGCCTGCAGTATGGGCCTTGTCTCATGATGACTGCCTTCCGTTCAGCGTCTGTAGTGCAGCGGAGAAGCTGTCTTTCGGTGAGCCCACTACCCGATACTCCTTACAGTTCAGCAGGTCACTGACCCCCCTATCGAGGCTAGCAGATGAGATGCTCATGCCCGAAAGCTGCGAGACCGCGGAGGGCGCAGAGCGTCCATCTCCCCACTGCACCTCAAGTCAGCGATCGAAATTTGGCAACACGGAGGTTTCTCCCCATCGCGACAGGAGACTGCTCTCTCATGAGTCAACCCCGCTGCTCCGTTGTGGTCTACGTGAAGCAGCGTGTCCGCAGGACAACTCCAATCGTATGATAGTCCTATTCAATCACAGGACCCACATTTGGAGCACCGACCGCGAGTGCAGGCCACTGGACCTTCATCTTAGAGTTTAATCGGATGTCCTCCAGATTTGGAGAGACATCGACATTCACGACCTTCCGCATACGTTCAGTGTCGCATCTGGTTGATATGGTCCTTGCTTTGCAGATCCGGACTATTGTCTGGATGTTTCGCCTTACATGGCCCTGACGAGTCTCTCTGGTGCCTGGAGCAGGGGACCTGCAATGCCAGTTTCGTCTCATCCCAACATCAGAGTCTTCTCACCTTCCGAATTTGATCCAACTTCTGTTTTGCGGTCGATATGCCGTGATGTTAACTGCAGATTGCCGTCAGACGTGCTCTCGTAGCGAGGAGATCCGGAATCAGGGATTTGGAACTGCCCCAGGTCCAAATACCGGGCTCAGCCTCAGCGGGTATGTACTACCATCATTATATTAATTATGGACTCGGAAGAGTTCCTCATTGGTTGTATATCTGACATACTGAACAGACTTTTCTTTTCCTGCCTTCCACAGGACGGGTGTAAGCCAGTCTGACCTGCAAATTACTAGGCAACAAGGCAATCGTTGACCCGGTAAAGTACTGCACCTGTCGGTCTGTCCTACTCTCCTCCTCCAACCAGCCCGTCTGTTACCCATACGACTGGCGCCCATTGCTTCATATCGACGACAACCGCGTCGCAGGTCATGCGGAAGATCCGGCCTATCAAAGCCCATGATCGGCTTTCCACCCAGCAACAGACACTGTCCGGTCATGGTGCCGCTTGAATCGACGCCGGGCAGATGCCCGACTTGGATCGTCGTCGCCTGTGCTGGGGAGTATCGCTGTGCCGTTCCAAGACACATGAGTTTACCACCTGCGGTCATCGATGCATCTCACCTCTGCCTGTTCATCCTTAGCGCTGGGCTTTATTCGTATTCCTCTGGAGCTCTGCGAAGTGGTTTGACGCATGAAGTTTTCGGGACATCGTACAGTTCGGTCATGTAACCGCGGTCCATTCGCGCTCACAGCAAATTGGCCACCGGGGTTCCCTCCATACTCTGTTTTCGCTCTGATCGACTGCTGGTCACATCTTATCCAATCTCCAATATTTCTTTTTGCGGTCAGACACTACACAATCCCCGCTCAGTTCTGATGGCGTTGACGCACGTCCTCGTTTCTTTATGACGACTTCTCAATCCTGTTATCCAGATCACTGCCTGATCCATTAGTCGTCTCTTATACTGCCAATATTTTCGACGGAGTTTTGCTTGTAGTCACACTTTTTAGAGTATATAGACGTTTTGGGATGTTGCTTTTGCCAGCAAACGTTTCATTACCTTGTAAAATATCCCGCACGTTTTATTTTGCACTATTCAACGGCCCCTTGAAATCCAACTTCACGTCATTTCTCTGGCGATCGTCTCCCTGCAAACCCCTTCGTCTAGCCAGGCATCTCAGGCGACGCACATCAGATCACGCGACTGACACTATCTGCGGTCAAATGCACGCGACGCCCGAGGGACAAGCATGAGGTAGGGATTCCTGCCCAATCGGAGTACAAACTTCGCCTTCGTTTCGTTTCCTCATGTGTGTTTTACGACGGCCGGCTTGACGCTCCATTCGCCAAAGCCGAGATTGGGCTCCGATATCCTGCGGGGCCCTCCAACGACGGAGTCCCTCCAACGACGGAGTCCCTCAAATGGAGCCACTGAGTTGAGGCCGGGATCCCCGTATCCAGTCCCTTCGCAGTCCAGGCTCTAGTCAGTTGCATGCCAAGACAATGATGACTGAGGCATGTCGACCAAAGTCAGCAGACATTGGCGTATGGAGCGTCGTACCGACGGCGACCGTACGATATCCGTCATTCCTATGCGATTGACCTTCCGGTATGGGCAGCTCACAACCGGCATCACGAAGAGTCCTCCAACATGGGAGAACTGGTACTACCTCGATCCGCCCTGTTATTCGCGATTGTCTACGAACAGTGCGTCAGCTCCGCCTATGGTCAAGGATATGGCGATTCTTGCATCATTATCCTTCACCGTCGGTGTTCGCCTCCGCGCGGTGGAGCATGATGCTTCACTGACTCCTTGAAGGAGGCCTCAGACCGAGGGCAACTGTGGGGCGTGCCTATGGCTTACAGGTGCCCCTCTAGCGGATTCACCGTATAGAGGCGGAGTTCTGAAGGACCTAAGTCCTTCATCAGCTCAAGGCCTATAAGATGGGCTGCTTCTGCTTCTCTGATTTTACGATTCCTACTCATCTTCGAACAACACATCGAATCTCATCCTCAATCTCCCTCATGGCTCTCATAAGTCAGCCCACCGTCTGGTTCTGCTGCCACTGCAACGATGGCCCGCATAGCGATGCTCTAGTGAGCGGTTGCACGAACAGCTCCTGCAGCCATCAACGGTGCAACGCCTGCTCCACAACAACTACAGATTCCCATGATATGAACTCCGTTTGTGCGGACTCGGTATCTGAATGTAGCGACGAAGGTTGCAGCGGCTCACGCATTTCGAACACACTCCATATCGCTGATTATGTCCACGATCTGCATGAGTACACCCTCATGCTCAACTCGAAGCCGAACATCACTACTATGGAACACCCCAAGCCTATGCCTATATCCCTCGATACTTCCACTCCCCTTACCAAGGCAGCGCTCGACTCCCTGAACGACACGATGAATCTTCCTACAACACTCATTGGGGAAAATCGAATACCGGAGACAACGGGGGGCTACATCTGGTATTGCTGCCAATGCGATCATGGCCCTTGGAACTGCACGATCGACGCGGGTTGCCCGGGTTGCCAGCACTGGCGATGCGGTAGTTGTACGGTTACTACGACGAAATAGACCTTGGGATGCCGGATGGTATGAGACAAGCGTCGATTGCTATAGAACTCCTTTGCTGGTTCTCAACAATTCTATACACGATGGACGACTTGGGAAAGAGCGCATGGATCTCGGTTCTATCATGTTTTTTTGTCCTGTCGATAGGTCGACTTCCTATATACTTTCTTTCGTGCTGGAATCGCGACGAGAATGTCAATTGTTCAATATCTTGCACTGGTGTCAGTGGGATCTCTTCTATGTTCGAATGCGCTTTCATAGATACCCGACCTGGGAAGCAACTGCTCCCTTGCACCAACCTTGAATTAAGCTTTACGTGTCATCTTGATCAGTGCACCGCCCTGCTGCGACTTCCATTAAGCTTTGATCCTTTTCCTAGAACCTCAACCACCTACACCCGCCTTAGACATCAGCAATTGTAATTTGCCCACACGATGATACCACATGAGCAAGCAGATGGCCTATCGCTGCCCAACACAGACTGGTCTTCGCGCTATCTCCTCTCGCCTTGCGCAGATGTAGCACCGCCCAAGCCGTCAGCAGGCAAAACAAGCTCTCGCAAATTCCAAGCCCTACTTTGCCGCCCACGGTCGATGGTCGGTGCCCCTGGCCCACGGAACTCGCCCGTCCCATACGAGATGGTTGTGGCTGCGAGGCGTCTGACGGGCGTTGAAATATGCGCCTGGAGTTGCACTTTTGCATGTCAATGGGTCTCGAGAGTCACTTGCGGGTTTTCATCCACCCTTTTTGCTCGAATACATTGATGTGGAGAGAGCTCACAGAATTCTGCGCTGCGCATCCTGAAGGACCAAAGGCCACGCAAGCTGAAAATCAAGTCGCGGAGACGCATACTGTCGATTCAGCTCACCGGCGCATTGCGCTCAACGTTCGTGGTTGCCTGCTCCGTCCAACATCAAGACCAATCTCATCTCAGCAACGCAGCAACCTGCCACTACAACATCTTCACGGTCCAAGAGAGCTCCACACTCATTTCCGCCTTCTTCTACTGCGACCCAAGCATTTTCCTGCGATGAACTGACGTCTGATCAGGCAGGGGAAGCACATGTCCAGCCGAGCCTCGCCATGTGGCCTCCACACCCTCTCAAACGGGTTCACGCACTGCCCTGCAATTCCCAACCACTAGGGCTAGGGCAATGGCATGTGAACAAACGGCCCGACCGGCAAAATCCTTTTGGGCTGCAGCCCACGTACCCGGCTATGGGTGGATTGATGAAGTTCGCGTTGCTGCCGAAGGAGCCTGGGGACGCAGCGCAGTACTCAGTGCTCCAGCAGAAGACTGAACGAGCCGGCGTGGGATTGCTATCAATCGTTCGGAAAATCACTAGAATGGTAGTATAATACCATCTGGCTGAACGAGCCTGCTCCTCCACAAGAACTGGTGGTAGTGGGGAGTGGGGATAGCTCGGAGATAAGGCCGAACGTAAACACCTACCGCATAGGGTAATATTGAAAAGCATCGATCACGGCTAGTTGATGTTCAAGGCGGGCATGAGCGGGGTTCACAGCTGTCAACACAAACCGGAGGTACAGACGTCACTCCCACCAATTCCTAACTCACCGCAGCAGAATTGCGCACGTTTGACTCGTCGGTCCTTCAAGCAAGATGGCATGACGCAAGCATCATCGCAGGGCTTTGCTGAGCACGCCCTTGGGTGCCTCTTGAGCTTCATTCTCCAGCTGCCCCACTCTCACAGACGGCGGGGACGCCGTCCACTTACTTCACGTCATGCGTATCCAACATCGCTCGTACTGTTCGCTTCAGGAGCCCAATGAAATAGTCTAATTGTGCTGCCAGGACTCAGCCTCCCTCCTTGATCCCTTAGGCTTCTCTGGCGAGGCATCCGGAAATCGTTGGTGGCTGCACATGGCTGCAGCGTGCAGCACTCCCTGGAGCTGATCAAACGCAACATTTGGAGCCTCTATGTCAGATGCACGCCCATATCTTCCAGTGGACGCCTTTCGAGTCCTCCTAGACGTCACGAGCAACCAACGAAAGCGTCAAGGGAGAAGTTGATGCGCAACGCGCTACTGAGGCGGACTTCGAGCCATGCAGCCTTGTTTCAGCCTTGGGTGCCGGTATAAGAGGGCAAAAGCCTTCGGGACACACCGAAAGCAAAGAGCCAAGACTGGCCTTGCTCCCTCACCGCACACCGCTATTGTCCTCCTCTTCTGCTACTAATTCCATAGTGCGAAGTTTTCGCGGCGACCCCGCTTAGAGACGGCCGACGAGAGCAGGAAAAGGCGAGGCAGCAACGACTGTTTGGATGAGCTGACTTCAGCGAGTGACTGGTGATATTTGCCACTCAACGAATGGCATCACTTACCGGAAGTTAGAGTCCTGCTTTACACCTCGCAGACACCAATGGCCTCCCCGTCCATTCTGCTGATCAGGGGGTAGAAGAGTGGAGGAGCAAAGGCAGCGCCGACATTCGCGAAGAGGTGCATCGCAGGAGGTGTGTGTGGAGAACCTCCAGCAGCCCAGCTCACAGTAGCCACCTATCGACGAGCCATTGTTGAAGAAGTGGTCATGCGGAGACGTGACTGGAGACGAGGAGATGAAGCGCGGAAATGATGAACATCTGGGCATCTCCCCAGGTATTGATGCCTTGCGACGTAGTGTTACACATCCAGGAAAGATTCCCGTAATTTACAGCTTGCGTACTGTTACAGAGAGGGGATAACTCCCGGACTCGAAAACCGATGACGCCGTTGTATGCCGCTGAAACCCTGTACGCATTCCACATCTCTGGGCCTGACAATTGCGCCTCAATTGAGAGTCTTCTTCAAACCGCCTCAGCCCTGCAGGTCCCCATTCTTTTTTCCCGCGATATCTGATGACACTGTGCTCATCCGAGATCCCTTCTTACTGCTTCCCCTGGTTCCCGAGATCTTCCGGATCCTCATCCCCCTTCGTCACCTTCACGCCCTGATACGGCCTCCCCGCGTACAGCATGTACCCCTTCTCCTCAATAGTCCCCTTCTTCTCATCCTCCTCACTCCGTCCATGGCCCTGCGCACCCGTCTCCAGCTGCCCTTGGACTGATATCGGCCTGTTCCCGCGAAACCGCTTGCGCATATCGATCATGCCCTTTTTGCACTCGGCATAGCCCTTCTGCAGCTGTTGGCACTGCGTGGGAAGCGTGTATTTGAGCGGTGGACGCAGGCAGTCGCCGGGGGAATTGCGCTCAACCATGATGCAGTCAGAGTTCTGCAAGCAGAAGGCGAGGGCCGCACCTGGAGTGGCATTGTGTTAGCCGTGGGCATTACATTAAATAGGAGACGTAGAAACCAACGTATGTCTTTGCAAGACTGCACCATCTTGGGGTCTTGATTGGCTGTCACCGGCGCATCTGGCGACGTTGCCTCTCGTGTCTATTATTTCCACTCAAGCTTCTTCGCAAGAGCTTCCGCCAAGACCGGCATGTTCAATCGGATCACATGTCAATCAGTGCCATGAGCCAATGCCACCCTGGTCCCCCGGCATTCCAACGTCATTCAAACCCACACCTCGCGCCCAACACAATGCCAACCTCATTTGCATTCGAACCGCTGCTCCCTCTTCACGCGCATTTTCGAGACTCAGACCGTGACGGGATGGGCGTTCGAACATCTCCGCTCCGCATTTCCTAGGTCGCGTGCGCGTTCAAGTCCCGAGCAACGCTCCAGCATCATATCCCATCACGACTCCACCCTGCGCTCTCGGCAACCAGCTGCATAAGTGTCCTGCGAGATACCGGCACCATGGCGCTACATATCCCGTTCCTCTCCCGCCTGCACATCTGGGAGTACTTCTCCCTCATGCTGTCCGTGCTGCTCATCGCGCTCGAATCCCTCATCGCGGTGATTACCATCGCCTTGCCGACCCCCATCATCAACGTCTGCTATCGCCTTACTCGATCAATATGGGATAAGCTGTCTTCGCCGACCTCGAGACGCAACCGGCAGAAGAAGAAGGCTGTCTGGTCGGCCATTGCCACTGCTTCGGACTTTACGGAGCTGTGCGACCTGTACGGGTACTACGCCGAGGAGCACATTGTGCAGACGGGAGACGGATATCTGCTCGGACTGCACAGGCTCGGCTGGAGGCGGGGGGAAGAGGATGTACGAGTCAATGCTGGGCCGGGAAAGGGCGGTGTCAAGAAGAAGGTCGTGTACATGCATCATGGGCTGATGATGAACTCGGAGGTGTGGGTGTGTCTGAGCGAGAAGGAGCGGTGTCTGCCTTTTGAGCTCGTGGACCGGGGCTATGATGTCTGGGTGAGTTTGGTCGTCTGTGATCGTACACGAGAGACTCGTTGCTGACCACGTCTAGCTTGGAAACAATCGAGGAAACAAGTACTCGAAGAAGTGCGTCCACACCGCTCCGACGTCGACGGCATTCTGGAACTTCAGTATGGACCAGTTCGCCTTCCACGACATCCCCGACTCGATCGCGTACATCCTCAGCACCACGCATCAGCCGTCGCTGTCGTACGTTGGGTTCTCGCAAGGCACCGCACAGGCATTCGCGACGCTGTCCATACACCCTACCCTGAACGACAAGGTGGACGTCTTTATTGCCCTCGCTCCGGCCATGTCGCCAAAAGGTCTCACTTCTGGCATCGTCGACTCCTTCGTCAAGGCCTCTCCCGACGTCTTGTTCCTGGCATTCGGGCGGCGTGCGATTTTGGGTTCCGCAACCATGTGGCAGTCGATCCTATACCCTCCAATCTTCGTGCGCCTGATCGATACTTCCTTGCGATTCCTCTTCGGCTGGACTGGTAACAACATCACGCCGCACCAGAAGCTCGCATCGTATCCGCATTTGTATTCCTTCACCTCGACGAAAAGCGTTGTGCATTGGTTCCAGATTATACGGAACGGTGTCTTTCAAATGTACGACGACGAAGCGCCGAATCCAATCACCTCCAACCGCGCAAAGTACTACAAAGTGGCGAAGTTTCCTACGAAAAACATCAAGACTCCTATTGTCCTTGTCTACGGTGGCTCGGACAGCCTGGTTGACATCAACGTTATGCTAAGAGAACTACCACGCCACACAATCGCGAAGGAGATACCCCACTACGAGCATCTAGACTTCCTGTGGGCTTCCTCAGTACATGAACTCGTCTTTCCTCACGTCTTCGAGGCCCTCGACGAGTATGCCGGCATAGACGGCTATCACGAGCAAAGAAAAGAGAAACGTTTTCGATCGCCAGGCCGGTATCGTGGCCTCCTCCCTGAGTCCGGAGCTCTGCCGGGTCCCGAGGGCGACGATGGCGGCGACGAAAGCTCCTCGAGCCCATCCGCGCTAAGAGCAAGAAAAGTATCGCAAAACACACGCAGAATCTCCTTTTCGGAAAAGCCAGAAGCAATTCCAAACTCACAGCCTCAGTCAACGCCAGCCCCCATATCGCGCATCCCGCATCCAGCGACCAGCCAAGCCGCCGTATCCGGACGCCTCCATTCCCCTGTTCAGTCAAGCCCTTCGGTACCTCCGCCTGCACTGCGGACTCCGAATCAACATGTCGCAGATTCGCCAGCCGGCTCTCTCAATGCATCGCAAATCACAGCGCGCTCGTCTACCTCGCGACCCGAAGGCTGGTGGAGCTCAGATGAAGTCGCCGGCACGGGACACAGCGGACCCACCACACCGGAACTTCTGCAGCGGAGTCCAAGTCGTCAGAGTTTCGATAGCCAGAAGAGTGGCATCCAGATCATGAACAATAAGGGCATCAACCTTGATCTGGGCAGGGCAGTGAATGGGGTCGTAGGAGCGCTTGGGAGGGGAGAGGGCAGTCGGAGTCGTGAGGGGAGCAGTGAGGGGCTCGCTGGGATTGGAGGCGCGGAGGCGGATCTTGCGAGGAGGGGGAGTAAGAAGAAGGCTAAAAGGAAGAGTGGTGTTGGGGCGGGGGCGGCGGGGGTGGATGGGAGTTGACTAGATGTGGCGTGGAGTTGAGTTGGGATGAGCAAAACGAAGAGGAAGGGGGTGTATATATAGAGATGTAGATGAGGTATAATTTCACATGACGAAACCCTTTTGACATTGCGGTGTCAATGCTCTAAGTCAAGTAGTCCGTTTAGAATGGGAGAACAAAGTTCAGTCACCATTATCAATTATTAGATCTGTATCTAGGTAAGGTTTTACTTAATACACGTGAATGTAATCGAACCTTGTCCATCCCTCCATCTTCCCCTTCCTCCCATCCCTCTTCCTTCCTCCATCTCCTTTTCCCTCCCCCCCCAGACAACCCCTTCCACCCTCCACTTTCCCACTTCCTCCCATTCCCCTCCCCACCCCCCAAAATCCACCCATCATCCCCACACTCACACTCAAAGCCAAACCGCCAAACCCCCCAAAACCCCCGCAACGCCCAATCCAACCTCGACCTTCCGTCCCATAACCGCAGCACCCGTATATGGCGGCGGCGTACCAGTACTCGTATGTGTTCCCGTCGGCGTGACCGGTGGACATTTATCCGTTCCTGGACATGGTGGCTTGGAGGCTGGAATCGAGCTGGAGCCTGTGCCTGGGATGGAGCTGGAGACTGGGATAGAGCCTGAGATAGGGGGTGGAACGGAGCTTGAGGCGGAGATAGGGGGTGGGATGGAGGTTGTTGGATACGGCGGCGGCGGCGACGGCGACTTCGTCGTGTAGCTGGGTGATGTTGTCAAAGTGCTAGGCCCTGAGCTAGAAGGCGAAGGCGAAGGTGAAACCGATGGCGGCGGAGGCGGCGGACAGTATCCCGACGATGTCCCAGGGCCGAGACAGTGCGTTCCGCTCGTGCTTTCTGACGGGACCGGCGTGGATGTTATGGGCGTTGGTGTTGAGGGGGGCGGGGACGGTGTGGAGAGCGACGGGGAGGAGGGAGGTACGCTGGAACCAGGTTGGGATGAGGAAGAGTGCGGTGGGCATTCTGGGGCGCCGGGGCAGGCGGGCTTTGTGGAGGTGGAGGCGAGAGGACAGTCTGGGGCGCCGGAACAGCTGGGGACGGGCTTGGAGATTGTGATGGTGTGGGTTATGGTGTTTATGCAGGGTTCGGATGAGGAAGTCGAGGGTCGGACGGGGATGGGCGTGGGGGTTGGATAGGGGGTGGGAGTTGGTGTGGGTGTGCCGGGGCAGGGGGGTGTGGAGGCTGGAGTGGGTTTGTCAGTGATGGGGAACTTTGTAACTTGCATGGTAGAGAGATCTGCATCTTGTAAAGTAAAGATAGGGTCTAGAGGCTTGAGATTCGATCAAAGAACAGTGACGAATGAAGGATCGATGGGAGAACAGCTCAATAGCGATAGTCATGTCATGCAGGAGCGAGGACAGTGAAATACATATACATACTCTCCGTCGAACTCGCCTGGCCATATCCCGGCGCACTCGACACAGGCTCCCGGACAGCGATCGTAATCGGCAATCCTACGTCTTCGCAGATGCCCGCAAGGACATCGCTAACCTTCTGTTGGTCTTCTGGAGCTGAACAAGCGTTCTGGACACATGGCCCGACGATGGGCAGCAATTGCTCGGCTTTGGAGCAGGAGCACTTGTAGTCGGCGATACTGCACTGCACCTCTTCGAGGCCTTCTTGAAGACATAACATGGAACATGAGGGGAGCTCTGCGATGGACCATGACGTTGCGATTGCCGCGAGGGCAAGTAGAAGAGTGAAAGACTTCATGCTAAAAGATGTGATATGGTTTCGCGAAACGAGTGTCTGAGTGAGAGGCGATATGAACCCAGTGAGGGCACAAGGACAGAACGAGAGTGGTAGCAACGAAACCTCTTTGAAGGGAAAGGGATCACAGGAGCAGAAGCAGAAGTAGCATTTATGCTGCTTTTTAAAGTGCGAGTCTTTCCCACTCTCGCACATGCCCCTGAACTGCTGAACTACCCAGCCCGTACCTCTTCATTGACGCAGATCGCTTGCCACGAACTACCGCCTCTTCGTACCGCACGCAACCTAAATGGAAATTGAGCCCTGGAAACAGAAGAACATGTAGTACGCATACGACCTCGATGTTCTCAAACCCAGCACCCCGGGTCCATGACTGCCAATTGCTGGACCCGACGGCGCGCCGTCAATTGCCCTAACGCTTCGATGCAACGAGCTCTTGAGTATTGGCGCTGCCTTGCAATGGGACAAGCAGGGCCGCGCGACAACCCTGTTTCCGCACGCTCCGTCCCAGAACGTCAAACTCGAGAGCTGTAGACGATTGAGCAAGGAGAGGTTGGACATGCGGGAGAGGAAATCTGGGGTTGGACAGGCATGTTGCGCAGGGACCCGGTGCCGTTTGTGGGTCGACCGTTAGCGGTAGCATGGCGTGGAGTTTGGCGTTGCTTGTGCTGTACTCTTTGGCCGTGGCTCGTTGATACACCGTACGAGGCGTCGCTCATAGGGTTAAAACTGCTGTTCTTGTGATACCGCCCTAACGTCCCACTGTCCGTATACAGTTTAGTGGGCCGTTGACATGCCCCTGACTAGCCCGCCGGCGCGTTTTCGTACGACTGTTTTCACACCGCTGAGAGAGTCGTCTTTGGCTTGGGGCTTCTGCATGTGGCAAACGCAATCATAATTGGGTTGTCCTGGTATGGTTGGCTTCGTGACTTGAAGGTTCGATAGTGGGAAAATGTATTGTACGGCTCGCTGATTTGGGATGAGGTTTGGCTAGCTATCAGTTCCAGTGCCAGTCCTAGGATCATCGCTGAGATTCGAGTTCAGGTACTGCCTCCGTTGCAGACGTTTGGGAGTTTCATGGTGTCTTTAGTCTAGTCGTGTACTACTCGGCCCGACAAATAACGGGCCAACGTGTTTGATGTTATCTGTAGAGCTCGTCCAAGTGAATTATTGGATATTGGATTTGGTAGAAGGTACCTTTAGTGGACTCGATGCTGTGAGAATATGACACAAAGAGCATTGCCAACCAAGGCTCCGGATGTGCAATACTCTCACCTTGAGGTTAGCCGTTGTCTTGGTCTCGTGCTCTGCGACAGCAGTGACCATCTTCTCTAGAGCATCAAGCCACGCTAAAGTCGAGCGTCTTGTTACACTGTATGCCCCTCTTGTTCGAAGTGATGTCTCAAAGCAACCACTCCTGCTCTGCCTTGGGTATCGCACTATCTCCACCAACGCCAGCAGGGATACTGAAGGCGCTCTTGGAGGAACTCTAGAGCCACTTGTCGATGACCAAGTCGATGACCAAGTGCTTGGACTGGCCTCAATAGGCACCCTCTTGTCGAATCTGCCCCATATGCCTCAGTCTCATCCCGTTCGCATTTCGAAACGATAGAGCTGACATCAGAGAGGATTGGGATTGTTGGAATGAGGGGGTAATCGTTCGCGCTTGGTGCCTTAAGAGGTATAGAGCTGATAGAAGTGCATGAACTAGCAGGCTTACGAGAGATATGTCCGACTAGAGCCGCTGCGATGCGAGGCCGCATGTCGCCCCGGCGGGCAATATCCAAGCGAAAATGAAAGGACTAGTTCCCAGTCCGGCTTAGGCGCTATCGTTCGCTTCCAAGGCAGATCGCGACCACCAACAGTTGAAACCTCTCGACTTTGGACTCAAAGGATCCAACCAACTGCAACTAGTCTATACTATTGCTTTGACTAATGTGTTTTTGGGTATCATCTCTCAAGCGGCTTTGTAGGGCCTGGCCCTGACATTGAGGGACCCCTCACCTGTGGTGACGTCGCCCCCATGTCCCGCCCCCAGAAATAGCAGGCGGACCCTGCAATCCTTCTTCCGACCGACTCCGACGAACGACATAACGGGGTACGGCGCTTACACGTTCCTCCCCAGTGGGATCGCGTAGGTTTTTAGTATTTTCGGAAGAGTAGTCTAGGATCGCTATCCTTGGTGTGAACATGAGTAGGGTGTCAGCCATCACGATCTCCTGGCGGTCCAATGAGTCTCGTTGTCAGCACACCATATTGAAGTAGCAACACTCCTGAGAGCTAAAAGCAGGTACCCGCTCGATCCATCGTTCTGCTGCGGCCGCTAAACAAGGATGCGATCCGCGCCCCACCTCGATTAGAAGAAGGTACTTCTTGGTGAATTATAAGCCAAAAGTAACATGGGCTGGATACGTTAGTGTCTATACTGACACGGTTCTCTATAGTATAAGTCAATCGACGTCTCATCGAAGACCTGCGTTCACCCTCAGCACTACACTGCAGGCCAAGCTTGTTTATCGATTTCATCAATCTCGTTGTATCAACCATGGCAACAACAGTGAGCCGCGCCTACTACGACGTGTACCTTGGCTTCTGGATCAATTGGAACGGCAGACGTATCAACGGCTCGACCCTAACGCTGACAAGGAAGGACGGAGCTCTTCTTATTAGTTTTATAGCCATCTTTATAGCGCTGTCTGGAAAAAGCTTCTGGCGGATCTGCTGCTTCGTCATACATCGTTGCCTGTCTACCACTACACCAGAGGACGGACTCCATCACCAACGACAAGCGATCCTTCGCAATGCGGACACGCCAGAGGACGGTGCCTGGCGGATGATTCAGATTCTCATAGCATGGAGATCCAATTCCCGGCGGCCGCTGCTCAGACTACTGCCACTCGCTATCCTGGCGTTCCTCACATTCTCGGCCCTGCTAGTAGGCGGAATATTTTCATCTCGGCTTATGACGGACGATGGTAGCGAGGTCCTTATCAAAGGAAAGACATGTGGTCCTGTCGTCAACTCGGCGAGCTCCACCCGTGACGCTATCCTACTGTACCGGACTCCACAGCTTGCGCAAAGGTCTACTGCGTATACAAACTATGCGATGCAATGCTACTCGAATGCTACCAACTCCGAGGATTGCCATCTCTATGTGAAACCGCGGATCGCTACATCTGTCATTCGCAACGCAAGCTGCCCCTTTGCCGAAGAGATGTGCAAAAGCAAGGACGGTAACATCATCGTCGACTCAGGCCTCATGGACAGTCACTACGATCTTGGAATCAATAGCCCACCGCACGAGCGCTTTCAACTCAGATATGTGCATCACTGTGCCCCGATCGTGAGTCAAGGCTACAAAAAGGTGTTGGAGAGGTCGAATGATTCGAATGTTCCGGAGATTGTACAGGTGAGCGTTACATTCTCGAGGATTGGATCTCGGTACTAATCTTCTAGTACTTCTACGGGAACTTGACATACGGCCTCGGGGCAGCAAACCCGGACGAGTATACCGGGTTCACATACGAGGTTTTGAAGAACTTCACCAATCTGAACTTGCCAGGGTATACAACGGCGGCCAGCGCACGACCGGAATATCGGATTGGGTAATGCCATCACTCACGCCAATCAGGTGCGCGACGCTGACTCCTATCAGGTCTGTAGGAACATCAGCGGGCATCTTGTCGTTTGAACCTATCGAGCAGCTCAGGGTCGAGAACGCCGATACGTTATTGATGTTCCTCGATGCCCAAGGCATTGGCTTCAGCTCGCCGGTAGACGACTTGTGGTTCTCGGCGCACGAGAAATGGCTGAAGGCAATCTCAGCCACCTCTGACGAAAACACGCACGAGTCCTATCTGAGTCTTATCGACGAACCTGCAAGCACCCTGGGTTGCACGGCTCAAGCGCAGTTTTGCAACCCAATGTACCCCGAGGGTACAGCGTGCGAGCCCCTCGGTTCTTGGGAAGTCACTACGGACTCATTTGCGGACTTTTGGAGCAAGGAACAAATTGATGCCATCAACTGGGTTTCTGCGTACTCGGAACAGGAGCAGGTATCCGTTTCTACTCTTGTGAATGCGATAGGGACATCAGTCCTGGCCGCTCGTTATGATCTTGCTGGCGGCCTTTCTGGACCCCTACCGGACAACCAGTGGCAGATTGAAGTGGAGCATTTTGTGGGAGCCTCCTTGGCATCACTTCAGGGCACTGTTGTCGAAGCAGCGAACGGCCCCACGTCCGAGGGTCTGAAAGAGCTCCAAGTACTGCCAGACACGGACGTAGCGAAACGCATGTGCGTGAATCAGGTACGTTGAGTCTCTCTCGTCAACAATTCGACCACACATTTGCTTGCCACTAGGCCCAAGTAGGCGATGCTCAGACGCATTCCCCCTGGCACTGCATGAGTTGTCCGAGCGACAAAACGTTCTGTTCCAAAATCAAGAGTTTTCCCAGACTAATGGACTCACCAGAAAATACGTTCAACTCTTTATGCCTCATTCAGCGTCCTCCCACTTGCTCTTATCCTGATCATAGGAGGCATCCTTATCACGACCGACATCTTCTTGGAGCCGGCGTTGAACAGTTATCAGAACCGCCGCGCCAAGAGCCTTCCTCATTACAGCATCAACCGTTCCACGCACTCTCGCCTTGAGTGGCGGTCAATGTCGATTCTTCAGCTCCAACGCATGGCACACGAAGGGATTGGAAGCGGAGAGTGGCTGAAAACAACAAGTGAAAATCCCATTACCGTGCCATTCCAGAAGCTGGGGATGTTGGATATTCGGGATAAGAAGCGACCCTTGCTCAGGACCAGGACAGACGAACTGATGCAATGGTTCACACCACCGCCAGCAATCCGGATCACCACAGCAGACTCAGAAGAGACATTACATTCATTGTCCGATCGGCAGTCGCAAAGTAAATCTTGGATGAAGTTAAAGACATTCTGGAAATCGTCGGGTTGAACGATCATTGCGACCAAGTCAACGTATTCGAACCCAGGAGACATACAGAACAGCGGTGACACAGAGTTCTATACCGCGCTCGAGTCCGAGGTGCCACGGAGATGAGAACAGGGGAGAGGCGACTCTAAAGCACTTTCGGGTTAACGTGATCCATTTGCATCGCTACGCAGACGTCGCTCCTGTCAATTGGATCCTTCGTTGAGAAAAGGATCCTATGAAACCCACATTTGGAGGGTCGCAAAGTAACCGACTGCCACCTTCCCAGAAGAGGCGATCGTGCCACACGCTGAGTGGGTCGGAGTTCAACACGGATCGCCACTGGGTCCTATCGTGCTGATGCTAGTGACGATCTAGTCTAGACTTCAATGCTCCTGCGAAATCTCGAGCTTCAATTTAAGCGCAGGAGTCAGAGTGAGCTTGATGCAAAACCAGGGCGCCTCCCGCGAGGCTTTTGTGATTTCCTAACGGTCGCTTTCTTCTGTTGCGCAATCGTTACACACGTTCTTTTATACGTTCTTTTATTTTACGAAGTCACTCTTTTATCAGTTAATTTTACACGCTCGTTCATTCGCAACCACTCATAATACAACATGCATCGAAACCTCGCTCTCGTCGCTGCCTTTGCAGGCCTTGCTATCGCGCAAAACTCAACGCAAACCGTGGATTTCTTCTTCCCTGGCATCAATAGCCCAGACGAAGAGGGTGCGGCACCAGTCGCGTCCATCGTTACGGTGAATCCGTCTACTACCGTTATGGATCTCTCCTGCCCAACCGATGTCTCCGGGGACGAATGCGGATGGGGCGAGGGTCTTGAATACACCATCATTTCAACCACCATATATCAAGCCACTATGATTGAAGTCGACGAGTTCACCATGACTTTCAAATGCGAACACAATACGCAAGCAAGCGAGATGAGCTGCGCAGCTTCCGTTGGTGGCGGTCAGGCGAACGACCCTGGAACTACAAACACTGTTCTCAAAGCCACAGAATTCGGATTTTTGCAGGCGACTGTTACTGCTGGAGGCGATTTGTTGGCTGATTCTACTTCGGGAGGCAGTGCGGCTGCCAGTTCGGTTGCCAAAACTGCGAGCTCTTTGAAGACAATTGCTTCGAGCACTGGCACTGCTGCTACGGGAAGCCAAGCCTCGGGCACAGCGTCCAGTGCCACCGGAAGCGGATCGCCAGCGCAGAGTACCGGTGCGGCAGGCCGGTTCGTGGTCGAAGGGTCAGCCTTGCTGGGTTTGGTTGGGGCTGCTGCTTGGAACTTATTGTAGATCTGGACACGGCAGGATATAATACATGATCGGAGCATTCTCGGGACGCATACTTCTCAAACTTCTCGCGCATATATAACTGGACATTACTGATGATTATCACAGGCCTCATGTGCTTTAGTCGTTATGTTTAAGACGTTGTGAATGAGGCTCCTCGTCGAACGAGGCTCAATCGCGCAGATCGCGGAACGTTACCTACTCGTGGCGCTCCCAGAGCCAGGCATGCTGTCTTCCGGACCACCACGTTTGCCGTATCGCAAATCGCTGCTATCCGTGGATCTTATTACAAAGAGTGCGCCACAGACACCACCAAGCAGGGGTTCGAAAAGGCTCGCAATTAGGCTTGGTATGATTGGTCGGATGAGACTTACTAATCTCACCCAGCGGCCAGCCCTACCGCCATCTGGGTTTCAGTCTCGTGAACCGACCCCTCTTCAGCTCCTGCACGCCCAAGAACGCCATCTTCAGCTCCCGTCGGCGGTGTGGTCACTACTCGTTATCGTCACCATCTCGTGGATACAGCCGTTGTAATCCTCGAATGCGACTGGCCGGAGGAGCTCCGCCTCGAAGCCTTTGGCCTTGTCATTGGCTCGTGCTTCTTCATAACCTTGGATGGCTTGATTGAGACCATGCCTGACACCATTACTGCCTACAGATGTGCTCAGCTTGACTATCAGTGCCACGCATGACCGTCTTCGCCCTTTATTCGCCGTATCAGGGCCTCATCTGGGACTGGCGTCTTGTACGACAGGGTCTACTCTGTTATCCAAACTGGCCTTATGGGCACGATAGCGCGGAGGTCGCAACGCGCTCTATCTTAGTAGACCTGATGCTGATGGCCGCATCGAGGCTGTACACGCCAAGTTCATCAGCTTCTGGTAACGCACAGCAAGGACTGTAGAGTTCACCGCCGCTCAACTCTGCGGGCTGAACCATCATGGCACTGCTCGCTAAGAAGCCAATTATGGCGATTAGACTAAACCTTAGCAAACATTATACCCTTATCGGTGAAACTCCAGACCGACCTGCAAAACAAACTGGTACTCGGGAGGGGAACACCGCCTGTGCGCGGCAGAGGCCCAGATCCCAACAGCAAGCTGACCACCAGTAGCGTGGCCGTGGCTGCGTAAAGAGCTGAGGCTCCCCAAGCTTTCTAAGCTCAAGCCCAGCATTCTCTATGCTCTCGTTGACCTCTTTTTCGTGTGAGTCCCTCGAACGACACTGATGAAGCTACCTGCCACAGCTTCACAGTCATGAGACTCTCCACAATGAGGCTTTTTCCAATATGTTTTCTTCCGTTTCTGGCCTCGAGTTTGAAGTATGACCCTGCTTTTGAGGGCTACAATCTGAATCAGAACAAGTCCGCGACCGATCCGTTGGACTATTGGGGCGAATGGACTGGCCACACATTCCATCCTTCTCCGAATAATTGGCGATTTCCGTTCTACACGCTTTTCCTGGATAGATTTGTCAATGGAGACCCGACAAATGATGATATTAATGGAACCGTATACGAGCACGACGTGCAGAGCAATCAACTTCGGCACGGCGGAGATTTGCAAGGCTTAATCGACTCGCTAGATTACATTCGGGGCATGGGATTTAGGGTGAGATTCTACCTGGCACTCGAAGAACTGATCGTTGACCACTATTAGGGGATCTACATCGCCGGCTCCCCCTTTATCAATGACCCCTGGAAATCCAACGCGTATTCAGTGAGTTTGTACGCATGGGCTCTTTGGAAGGACACTGACAATATACAGCCCATCGATTTGACCCTCTTAGACAAGCACTTCGGCGAGATAAGCGCATGGCGGAATGCGATCGACGAGATCCACAAACGGAGCATGTACATTTTGATGGACAATACCATGTCTACGTAAGGCGCACTCGGACGCATCGCAAAGCTCATCTAATGCTCGATACAGAATGGCAGATAAAATTGGTTTCGACGGTTTTCTGAACAAATCCGCACCTTTCCGGCCGGAGGAGCACAAAGTACAATGGAAGTCAGATCGACAATATCTCGACTTCTCGTTCAACAACACATACAACACGAGCTGTCAGTACCCGCGGTTCTGGAATGAATCGGGAAACCCTGTGCTGAAAGACTCGAATCCCAACTTTGCAAAGCTCGTCGGCTGCTACGATAGTGAATTCGATCAGGTATGTCTAGTCAATCTGTAAACTGAGAGCCAGCGCTGATGAACGCTAGTATGGTGACACGGAGGCCTTTGGCGTCTTTCCCGACTGGCAGCGACAACTGTCCAAGTTCGCATCCGTCCAGGACCGCCTACGCGAATGGGTACCCTCTGTACGCGAGAAAATCCAGCATTTCTCTTGTATGCAAATTGCTATGCTCGATATTGACGGGTTTCGCTTTGACAAAGCAACACAAGTCACAGTGGACGCGCAGGGAGAGTTTGGTGACTACATCCGGCAGTGCGCTCGCAAATACGGCAAGGACAATTTCTTCATGCCTGGAGAAATTACTGGCGGAAACACGTTCGGTTCCATCTACATTGGACGAGGTAGGGAACCAGGCCAAGTCCAGGACAACATTACGGCCACGATAACGATGAACAACAACTCTGATGACAAGTACTTCATTCGCGCGCCTGGGAAGCAGGCCCTTGATGGAGCTGCATTCCACTATAGTGTATACAAATCGCTCACAAGGTTTCTTGGCTTGAGCGGCAATCTTGAGTCAGGCTGGGACGTACCTCTGAACTTTGTAGACGCCTGGGTAGGTCCGCACCCTTCCTCGTACTTGAGCAAGATGACTGATAATCTCATTCTACCAGAACACCATGTTAACCACAAATGACCTCATCAACGCGGACACTGGCGAGTTTGATCCCAGACACATGTACGGAGTCACCAACCAGGTAGGAACTCCCAGTGGCGGCTACCGTAGTATAATGCTTACAATTCCAGGACGTCTTCCGATGGCCTGCGATTGAGTCCGGTACTGAGCGAATGCTGCTCGGTATGTTCATCACGACCCTCTTCTTTCCTGGAATACCTCTCCTCTTGTGGGGTGAAGAACAAGCCTTTTACGTGCTCGACAGCACAGCGGACAACTACATCTTTGGTCGACAGCCCATGTCTCCTGCGCTTGGCTGGCAGAACCATGGCTGCTACGGTCTAGGGAGTGAGCAGTACATAGGCTGGCCAGTCGATGCTGCTCGGCATGGCTGCAACGACGACACAGTTAGCCAAGATCACCGAGATCCGTCAAGTTCTGTTCACAACATCATCAAGACCATGTACCACAGACGCACGCAATATCCAGTGCTGAATGACGGCTACAAGCTCCAATCGCTCTCCAACATGACCTCTCGCACTATATTGACGGGCTCTACAAAGGAATCTGAGTTTGGTGTGTGGAGCGTTATGAGGAACGAATATCCAGGAGTGCAGAATTTGACAGGAGACGCCGCTCAGCCAGTCTGGCTTGTGTACCAGAATCAAGGTAAGGATACAAAGTACATCTTCGATTGCAAGTCCAAAGAGAATGGATTGATCTCTGTGTTTGATGAAGGCACTACTGTCAAGAATTTGTTAGCGCCTTACGATGAGATCGAACTCAAAGGAAGCGCAGTCAAGCTAGGCATCGACGGCTCCGAGAAGGCCAATGGTTGTGTTGATGAGCTAGACATGAAAGCTTGGGACTTCCGCGCGTACGTGCCGCTCGACCAATGGACCGAACCACCGCCGGTGATTACGAAGTTCTCCCCGGGTCATGATGCGCAAGTCGAAGCGACTTGGGCTTTGGATTCGAAACAGAACCTCGCCATTGCTGTCGAATTCTCCGAGGCCATGGACTGTGACGCTATCACTAAGAACCTGCAAGTCGAATCGCACACCGAGACAGGGGTCAACGCAGCCCTCGACGAATCATCAGTGAAATGTTCCAACATCTCCAACGCCGCCGTCTCCGGTCTTGTCGCTGGTATCAATTCTGGATGGTCATATCAAGCATCTCTCAAAGATGTCACACACGGTATCTACACAATCACAGTCCAGAACGCCACAACAAGCGACGGCAGTCGCTTCACTGATTCCAATGATCTCTTCATGATCCGCGTCGGCGCGAAAGACAATCCAATCACATATCCACGAATCGCAAACTACAGCACTGACGTGCTATCAGGGTCCTCCAACAGCTTGTCCGTGACCCACAAAGCTTCGGGTGCCGACAAATGGAGGTACTCGACGAATTGGGGTTCGAGTTGGAGTGATTGGATGGATTACAAGGGGGGGAAATCCGATATTACGCCCCAAGCCTGGTCTGGTACTAAGAATCAACGATGGGAGGGCGACCACATCACGCTTCAATACTGGAGTCGTGTCACTGGCAGTAGTAACTACATCCAGCACGGTGACGCAAACTGGAACAAGCCACCCAGGCGATACCCCCATCTGTTCGCACAAGGCCCGTACAATGCGTTTGGGCTCGACCAAGGGCTGGAAAATCATTTCGAGCAGGATGGCCAAGGAACATACTCGCTCCACCTATTGTCTGAATGGCCCGATTATATCCAGCTCAACGTTTGGGGCATGAACCCGGACGGAAAAGCGGATGCAGGTTGGGTCTTTGGCGACGTGGATAACGACACGGTCTTGGATCGCCAACCTCCAGATGCCCTTGCCAATTATGTGGTGAACATGACGGTGGGACCACCAGCGCCCCATCTGGCGTACCGCATAGAAGTCACCGACACAGATATGCGGTACAAATTCATCCCAACAGGACTGAGGCAGATTCAAGTAATTGAATTTGGTCTCCTCTGGACACTCCCGGTGTTGACTGCCGCGATCAGTATCTGGATCTATATGGGCGCCTTCTATGCGGTCAAATTCAATCAGATCGGTGTCAGTAAACAGGCTATTGCAGGGCTCGCGTTCTGGCGCCGAGGCACTAAATTCGAAAGACTGCGAGATGAGGAGGATACTGATTACAAGAGCAAGGCACCCATTGTTCAGCTCTCGCTCCTTCGATCGCGCGACGTGTCGCCTGCGCCAGTTCCATCCATTGCTGTCGCTGGAGCAAGTAAGAAGCGACCCGTCATTCTGATTGCCACCATGGAATACGATATTGAGGATTGGGAAATCAAGATCAAGATTGGTGGCTTGGGAGTGATGGCCCAGCTGATGGGTAAGAACCTCCCTCATCAGGACCTCATCTGGGTTGTGCCATGCGTCGGAGGAATTGAATACCCTGTCGACACCCCTGCGGATCCAATGACGGTAACGGTTCTCGGGAATCCGTATGAGATCCAGGTCCAGTATCACACACTTCGCAACATCACATACGTATTGCTCGATGCACCCATATTTAGACAGCAAAGCAAGTCCGAGCCGTACCCGCCCAGGATGGACGATCTCGACTCCGCCGTCTATTATAGTGCCTGGAATGCCTGCATTGCCGAGACTATCAAGAGATTCCCGGTTGACCTCTACCATATCAACGATTATCACGGTGCAGCTGCGCCACTATATCTACTACCAGAGGGGCGAACTATCCCGTGCGCCTTGTCCCTGCACAATGCAGAGTTCCAAGGCTTGTGGCCAATGCGCAATCAGCAAGAACAAGAAGAAGTCTGTCGGGTCTACAATCTCGATAAGACAGTCGTCGAGAAGTATGTGCAGTTCGGAGAAGTGTTCAACCTCCTACACGCCGGAGCTTCGTATCTGAGAGTCCACCAGCGCGGGTTTGGCGCGGTGGGTGTGTCCAACAAGTATGGAAAGCGTTCCTACGCCCGTTACCCGATCTTTTGGGGCTTGAAAGAAATAGGCAAGCTTCCAAATCCCGACCCCAGCGATACAGCACCCTGGAGCCAGGAAGAAGAGAATCAAGTCATCACAATCGATCCAGAGTACGAGAGAAGCCGAGGTGACTTGAGGCGTCAGGCCCAAGAGTGGGCTGGGCTCAACGTAGACCCGACTGCGGAGCTGTTCGTCTTTGTCGGTCGATGGAGCAACCAAAAGGTAAGCCAGACTTTTTGCACATTGCTACGACGCCGCTCTCAGCATGATATGTCCATGGTTCACTGCATGAATATACTGATTCTTCTAGGGCGTGGATCTAATTGCGGACGTCTTCCCAGCCGTACTCGAAAAACACTCAACAGTGCAGCTCATCTGTATTGGCCCAGTCATTGACCTTTATGGTAAATTTGCAGCCCTGAAACTTGGCAAGATGATGGAGAAGTACCCAAAACGAGTCTACTCAAAGCCAGAGTTCACAGCCCTCCCACCGTTTATCTTTACTGGTGCAGAATTCGCTCTCATTCCATCCCGCGACGAACCCTTCGGTCTAGTGGCTGTAGAATTCGGCCGAAAAGGAGCATTGGGCGTTGGTGCGCGTGTCGGTGGTCTGGGCCAAATGCCAGGCTGGTGGTTCACAGTAGAATCTACTACCACCAAGCACATGCTCAACCAGTTCAAATCCGCAATTGAAGAAGCATTGGCATCTAAGACTGATGTCAGAGCCATGATGCGTGCGCGGTCCGCTAAGCAGCGCTTCCCGGTACAAAAATGGGTCGAGGATCTCAATACTCTACAGCAAACCGCTATCAAGATTCACAACGAAGAGAAACGGGGAAGCGGAGGACACAAACTATTCCATCGGAGGTCCCACCAATCATTATCAGCGCCCGATGCGAACTTCTTCTATCCGGCGACCAGAGCTGTCAGTAGTGATAGACTGTCCGCATACGAGGCAAATCCTAGCAGCGGAGAGTCCTCGCGAAGCCACTCGAGAGAACGACGAGTTGTCGACGCGGAGCAAGAGCTCTCCCTTGGCACTAGGCAAGGACCGGGCTATGGAGCAGCCGGAGACACTTATGAACATCCCCTTGAAAGTCCCCAAGACCAGGTTCATGAACTGTCTAGTCGCGCAAGGACACCAGAGTTGCATGCCGGAGAAAGTCACCCATCCAGTTCACAGGGTCAATTCCACGTGCCTGACGAGTACTTTGTTAGCCGTGAGCAGGTCGATGCCAACATGCGAGAAATGGAACGACAGCGTGCCATGGGCGCTCTGGAGGGACATCCAGCGGATGGGCGCGAGTCGCCTGAATTAGAGGACGAGTCCCTCCTAGATCGAGGACGCAGCAGAAGCCGTGGCCTGCAAGAGCCCGCTGCTATCCACAACGTCCATTCTCCATCGCGCTCACGCTCTCGCCGTGGCTTTCTAGATCCCAGGAACATCCCTGTCGTCCGCAGACTGACGACCAAGAAGACAAAGCAGACACGCGCTCGTGCTTCAGTGCTCGATCTCAGCGAGATCAAAGGTCCTAACCATGCCCAGTTCAAACTCGAGAAGGTAGACCCCACCTTTAACGATACGACCGGCGAGTACTACAACAAGTTCGAAAACATGCTCTCGGACCTGAGCGGCAAGACTTCGGAAAGCGATCTCTGCGTCGAAGAATATCTGGTCGACAGTGAAAAGGAATGGTTCAAGAAATTCCGCAAGGAGAAGCTTGGGAAGCGAAAGTCATCGAATACCCTGGCAGCCTGGCCTGGCGAACATGACTCGCATCGACGAAGTCAGAGCGTCTCGTCGTATAACTACGAGCATGCAGACAATGATGATGGTATGAGTCAAGCTTCCGAACCGGACGAGTTTCTTCTTGGGAAAGACTACCAGCGTCCGTCGATCATCAAGCGGTGGATGCAGGTGCGCATTGGCGATTGGCCAATCTACTCGCTATTCCTTGCCTTGGGACAAATCATGGCTGCGAATTCGTATCAGATTACTTTACTGACCGGGCCCCAAGGACAGACAGCAGCGAAGCTGTACATACTGAGCTCGGTGTTCATTGTCACGTCGTGCATATGGTGGATCATGTTTAGACGACTGAGTTCAAGATTCGTCCTCTCGATACCCTTTGCGTTCTACGGCTTCGCATTCTTCCTGGTTGGCATGGCACCTTTCGCGAAAATGGGGCCTGGCCGAGACTGGATACAGAATGTTGCCACTGGGTTCTACATCACAGCCTCGTCAAGTGGCTCGATATTCTTCGCGCTGAACTTTGGAGATGAGGGTAAGTTGTTGACAGACCCAGTCCATATTCTGTTAATGTGTAGTGCTAACAATCCTAGGCGGCGCTCCCATCAAGTCATGGATCTTCCGAGCATGCTTGATTCAAGGAACTCAGCAAATCTACATCACCGCACTCTTTTACTGGGGCTCCACTATGACGACTGCCTCCGCCGTCAACACGTTGACTTCTACAACACGCGCCTCCATGATAACGCTGCCCATTGCCGCATTTCTCTTCATCATAGCCGTCATCCTACTCACCTCCCTACCGCCCTACTATCACCAAACGCCTGGCAAGATTCCTGATTTCTATCAAACCCTCCTACGCCGCAAGATAATAGGCTGGTTCTTTATCACCGTCATCCTGCAGAACTACTTCCTCTCCGCCCCCTACGGCCGCAACTGGGCCTATCTCTGGTCGTCACGCGTAGCACCCACCTGGGCCGTCGTGCTGCTCGTCCTCACATTCTTCCTAGTCGTATGGGCGCTCTTCCTCTGGCTCTTCGCCAAGCTCAGCAAGAACCACTCCTGGATCGTACCCATTTTCGCCATCGGACTCGGCGCCCCGCGCTGGGCGCAAATGCTCTGGGGCGTCTCCGGAATCGGGAACTGGGTGCCGTGGATGCCTGGCGGACCTGTCGCGGGCGCACTCGCAGGCCGATCTCTCTGGCTTTGGCTCGGCGTTCTGGATGCCTTGCAAGGTGTCGGCTTTGGCATGATGCTGTTGCAAACGCTGACCCGCATCCATATCGCCGTGTCCCTGGTCAGTGCGCAGATTATAGGGACGGCGGTGACGATGCTGGCGAAGGCTACGGCGCCAGATCGAGATGGCCCGGGACCAGTGTTTCCAGATTTCTCAAAAGGTGTCGCGCTTGGGTTGAAGGAGCCGTGGTTTTGGATTGCGCTGGCGGCGCAGCTGGTTATTCCGATTGGGTTCTTTAAGTTCTTCCGCAAGGAGCAGCTGAGTAAGCCGTGAGGAGCGATTATTGCTCAAGTGATCTATTTATAGCAAAAACAAAACGGTTGGAAAGGATGGTTTCGCTTCGTTGTCTTTAGCTTTTAGTTTCGTGCAGGATTTAGTACAGTAAAGGCGTTCTACAATGTATAATTTCTAGCTCCATACTAATGTGCATTGTACATCGCAGTAGGAAAGGAACATTCATCGGCACCCAACAGGCTTCAGCGACCTCTATTATAGCTTGAATCAACACCTATACGGCTTCTTGCGACGCCAGAGTAAGATGCTTGCAATCCTCGATGGGTACCAGCCCCTTGTAGATTTTGGTGTTTTCTGCTAACAACTGTACATAGGGGTGCGTGAGAGTCGATGCTTTCTACAAACACGAGCCTAAGGTGTTTAATCAACCCATCTTTCTTCTTCGTTAGCCTTCGAAACATTGTATCTTGAGGTACGAAAGAATCGCTTCTTGAGATGTTTTACATCGCGCTAACCAAATTCGCAACGGACTGCGATCTCCGTATGCGGCGATACCCCAGGATCTTTCACCCCACGCATGTATATCCCCATGGCTGGACTTCAATAGAAGCGCGTTTACAAGCATACTTACATGCCTTCTCAATTAATATCGCTTGGCTAACAGCAATTTTTGTGCCGTGTTCGACTTTTAACATCACCGGCACCGCGACATGACTTCCGCATCAAGCGTGTCAGCCGAGCTTTGAGGCCGGTGCGAAATGGTAAAGAGGAGTATATAAGTGGCTCAATGTCATTGTTGCTTGAAGTGGGGAGTAGTCGGTCAGGGACAAATTGATAGCCTTTCACAATGGCGATTATCGGCCACAAAGAAGAGCTCTCGGGCGATCATCGTTTAACAGACATTGCGAAAGCAGATACGAAGAAATGGTACCAGAAGCCGAATCTGCGTCTGTTGTATGTGACTCTCTTGCCATGTGCGCTGGGCGTCGAGATGACTTCTGGGTACGATTCGTCAATGATGGTAAGTACACGTTTCCTATTAATGAAGGTTGTCTCAAATCTAATCTCGTATCTTCAGAACGGACTTCAAGCAGTCCCGGCATGGGATGAGTGTAAGATCACCTGGTTAATTCCAAGTTGACGACTGCTCATGTATACTAGACTTCGAGCACCCAACGGGTTCCCGCCTGGGTCTCTACAACGCAATGTACTCCCTGGGAGCCCTCCTCGCTGTTCCCTTCGTCCCATACGCCTCCGACAGACTCGGTCGACGATGGACAATCATCATGGCTTCCACGATCATGATCACTGGTGGTCCGTAGTACTCACTAAATAATCAGCATCAACGATGTCCTGCTAACCCACTACAGCGGCCCTCCAAGGCGCCTCAGTGAACTACTCCATGTTCATGGCCTCCCGCTGGCTCCTCGGTTTCGGCATCCCGTTCGCCATCGTAAACGCCACCTCCCTCATCGGCGAACTAGCCTACGCGCGCGAACGACCCATCCTAACCAGCGTCTTCAACGCCTCCTGGTTCGTCGGCGCCATCATCGCATCCGGCACCACGTATGGCACATTCGCCATGTCCTCCACCTGGTCCTGGCGCATCCCCTCGCTCCTCCAAGCCTTCCCCTCAGCCTGCCAAATCGCATTCATGTACTTCTGCCCTGAATCACCCCGCTGGCTCATCGCGAAAGACCGCACGAGCGAGGCATATGATATACTGCGGAAGTACCATTCCGAGGGCGACGCAGGCGAAGAATTCGTTGCGCTCGAGTACGCGCAGATCCGCACCACCATCGCGCTCGAACTCGAGACGGCGCGGAAGTTTGCCTGGGCAGATGCCTGGCGCGATGCGGGTATGCGGCGGCGCTTTCTCATTGCGGGTGTGACGGGTTTCTTCACGCAGTGGTCTGGCAACAATCTCATCAGCTTCTATCTGAAGAAAATCCTGAACCAGGTCGGGATTACGGATGCGCGCCTGATTCAGAAGATTTTGCTGGGCAAGACGTGTTGGGATTTGGTTAACGGGCTGCCGATTGCGCTGATTTCGCCCCGGTTTCCGAGACGCAAGGGCTTTCTGACTTGTACGATTGGAGTCATGTGTGTGTATATCGTGTGGACGATTGCTAGTGCACGACGAGAGATTACGGGGAGTAATGGGGCGGCGGTCGCGGTTATTGTGTTTATGTTTGTGTATGGCATGTAAGTGCATCTGTCCTGTCTCTCTCTTACTCACCGTTCTCTGCGGGCCTGGGTTGAGGTTCGAGCTGCAGCTGGCTGACAACCAACCAGCTTCTACAACATAGGCTGGAACGCCCTGGCCTACACCTACATGGTCGAGCTCTTCCCCTACGCGCAGCGCTCAAAGGGCATCGCCTTTGAACAACTCACAGTGCGCATCGCCAACTTCTTCAACACGTACGTCAATCCCATCGGCATGGACTCGATTGGCTGGAAGTACTATATCTTTTACTGCGTCTGGATGATTGTCGAGATTAGCACTGTGTACTTTTTATTTCCAGAGACGCATGATAGAACGCTCGAGGAATTGAGCTTCATGTTTGAGGGTAAGGAGAAACAAGAGCAGGTGAAGAAGGGCATGGAGATGCAGTTGCAGGGCGAGGAAGCCGACGGTGAGGGGAAGGGGCTGGAAGGGGAGAAGGTCGTAGTGGCTGCGAAGGAGGTTGTGTGACTTGATTGGGCTGGACATCTTGACTTGAGTGCTACGGGTCGAGGAGATTAAGATCGAAAATAGGGTCTGTCATAGGGATAAACGTGGGAAAAGAACACGATACCTCTTCTGTCCCAAGCTGGGGCCGAAGTACGATTACGAGTATTCCACGATCATCCCTCGTGAGCTTGTCTTGGGAGACTAGTAAGTGTGAAATGGAAAGCTGGTTTGAGATTCCTACCACGACTGAAAGGTCTTAACTTCGTGTTTCCTCGTACAACATAATAATGTGCATGGTTAGCGTGATAGTAAATGTGGGTTGCACAAAAGGTAGTCCTTGAACAGATCGTATATGAAAGAGAGTACAATTGTTGACCAAATCGCTATGTCATACCTAAACCAGTGTGTATCATCATCGCTAAATCTACTGCTTAGCACCATGCACAAAGACACGCTCCTCGAGCGGCTGGAAGCTCTTCTCTCCAGCCTCGCCAGCCTTGCCACCGAACACCAATTGAGCCCTCAATTTCCAGTCAACAGGGACGTTCCAGTGCTCCTGTGCCTTGCGGTCGACGATGGGGTTGTAATGCTGCAAGTTCGCGCCGAAGCCTTCAGCCTCGAGAGCCACCCACAGAGCGTACTGGTGCATGGCGGAGGTGTGCTCGGACCAGGTCGGGAAGTGGTGTGCGTAGATGGGGAATTGCTCTTCGAGCTTGCGGACGGGGGCGGGGTCCTCGAAGAAGAGGATCTACGAGGTTGCATTAGCGCAAGGTCCATAGCTGGTGATGGGAGGCTTGAGCACGTGACATGCCGATCGCGGAGCGGGACCTGCATGGCGCAATCGTGACGGTGGGGCACGGCGAGGGGCACTGCAGGGACCATTGCTAGCAACGCCGCCTCAACTGCAGGCTTCGAAGCTGCCCACACCTCACACAATTACATCGTACGATGCGCGATTGAGATCACTTACCGAGCCGTAGGCGTTCCTGAATCCGGTGATACGCTGCTCGGTGCTGGCAAACTGATCCTCGGGCACAATGGTCTTCAGAATCTCAAGCGCAAAGTCCCAGAACTTGTCGTGTTCATCGTTGAGAAGAACGACAAGGCGGGCAGACTGGGAGTTGAAGGAGGAGGGGACATGGAGAACGGCCTGGTTGACCAGTTCTTGGATCTGCTTGTCGGAGATGGGAGCCTTCTTGTTCAAGGCATAGATGGTACGGCGCTGTTGGACAGCCTCGAGGAAGGTCTTCTTGTCAGACATGATGGCTGAGTCGGAGGAGTAAGCTCTGGTGTTGGATAGACGAGAGGGTGTATTTGATGCTGAGGTCGGAGTTGAAGTGTGAAGTAAAGAAGTCGTAGTGGCAGCTAGCTGCGAGCTTTTGTATCCCGCGCCGGATGCCACCCCCCTAGCTGTGTGCCGGGCAATTGGTAAGAGATTTTTCAGCATGGCCGTGAATTCGGACGCTTCGGTGGGCCACGCAGCTGTTCCTCTTTCTGAATTTGCAATCGGCAATTGGGCAAACGGAGGCAGCTGCTGCAGGAGCACGGCGAGAAAAAGGCCCGCCAATAGCCCCGTTATCAGTGAGCGTGTCGCCATGGGGATGACGCGATCTGCAGGGTAGTCCAATCCGCGCTAGTGAGTGGAATTGCTCGATTCTGTGAGGAGAACGTGGAGACGCATGCTGAACGAGGGCAATTGTTTCTGATTTGAAAGAATCCAACTGGTCAGCATACTCTCGTCGTGGCTTCGGATCCGGAAGCGTGGAGGGCCGGTGCTTAACAAATTCATGACGAAGATTTCAAAGCGACAGGACCGTGCGCACGGAAGGATGCCGCGCCATCAGATCAACCATGCATGTTTACCACGACTCTTCACACTGTCTCAGCCCCCAGAATCACGACATACACTGTAGAGACTGCGTAAGATCCCTATATCATTGTCCCACAGCTCAGAGGGCACCTGGAGCGTATTATTCCATGCTTCGTCAACTGTTAATCCTACGGTACTCGTGCGAGATGGGACTACAGAGCCCACACTACAGATACAGCACGATGAGCGCGAAGAAAGGTGTTTCTGAATGCTGACATACTCGTTTCTTTGCGCAAACCGAAGTGCGAGGCATTTCCAAAGCTTTCGACCTCCATTATATTCTACCAACACAAACCCACCACCCATTAACTCCTCAAAGCACTCTCCCTACCTTTCTCCTCTCCTGCCTTTCCACTTTCATTTCTCAGCTCAAACTAGCCCAAGCCCCCGCCACAGCACCAACAAGCAGCATGGTCCCTCTCCCCAAATTCAACCTCCCCCACGACTCCACCAAACCCTTCACATCCGCACCTCCTTTCCCCTCATTCGCCCTTGCCACCAGCGTATTGATGACCCCACCCATCAAGAGCTTGGTGTACGGCAATATACCGATGCTTGCTGTTGCTGCTACGAGGTAGAGGTTTCGTTTTGTGCTAGCTACAGACCCAGCAGAGGTTGGACCGGCTGTCTGCGCGGCGCGATACGCCAGAATGGAGAAGGAGGTCGTGGCGATGACGGAGAGCGAGGCCATAGGCGTTATGCCGCTGTGGTATAGGATTGAGAATTGGCGGGCTAGGGTTGTGGACTCGGCGTGTAGGAGAGACGGGAGAACCACTATTGTGGTGGAGAGATTCGTTCCTGGGGAGAGTGAGTATGGGACTGTGGGGCCTGGCACGAGACGAGCCGTGAGGTGGGCAGAGGGTTGTCACACAAAGGGGAAGGATATTTACCTGCTGCGAGCGTCGCTGCGACAATGCCGACTGTCTGCAGCACCGGCGTGAGGCTGTTTCCGGTAGTCATGGTGAATTAGATGGTTGTCGCGGGGCGTTGTGTTGGAAGAGAAGGTAATTACGATTGAAGCTTGAGGCTTGGGAGTGCTATTGCAAACACATCGTGAGTAGGTTCTCTTCTTTTATACCCCCTCTGTTCAATAGATTCTCTTTATACGACCTATCACACCTCTGGGAGCCATCTGGTGGTAACGTCCGTAAGTTGGAGGTCGGTGGTTAGTATCCACCGATGGCCACAGTACCAACACTAGGTGCGACGGAATTGGTTTGGTCGAAGCGCGGTCGATGCGCCACCTGACCACATCTAGATCCAGCGCCACTGCTGACCAGTGCCGCACTCACAAGCATACTACGTACGTGCGTAGTCCCACGGTAGTTGTCGACTTCTACTCCAGCTCAGATATAATCGTTCGAGTATTTAATCCTGTTGCCTGCTCAGACACATCAACACGTCATCTATCTATCCTGTCAAGTGGGTAGGCTCGGAGCTGATATATGGGTGAATAATCGCGCTTCTATTGAAATGGAGCTAATGCAGAGTTGCGACGTGGTACGACGAATTTTCATTCCGTCTATATGCAGACGATGTCTTTTAAGCTCTTGATTTTGCCGCGCTTCCTTGACATTTAGATAGGCAAGTCTATGAGCTTTTGTCCAGAGACTCTGATCAGGTCAAGCCCCAAGACTATATTTTGGGTATACGTGGAAGATTGCGGAAATTCATGGATCTCGAGTTCACAGGCAAGTATCGTATTTCCTCTAGATCTATTTATAGTACTCTAACTGTTGCTCAGACCCCATGCCCTTCCAAATGCCATGTTCATTTTCCTCGAGCGTCAACACCTAGGGAGGGTTTTAGGAAGAGATTGTTGGATCTCCAGATCAAGCACCACAAGCCGCTGACGGAATCCAGCCCATGTAGTCTTTCATCTCCTCAAGAATATTCTGTCCTATCTCGTACCGAATATTCAATTGCCACGCCGGTTTCTTTTCTACCACCTCCTTCTGCATCCAAGATGTAAGAGGCGCAAAGACCTGCTCCTTCGTCACTGGAGATTGTAGCTCGTCGTTCTTTCCTTCGCAAAGATGTCCTCCTAAGCAGACTATCGTTACACTCTTTAGCTGCTCCAAGGTGAAGACTGAGCTAGGTAACAGTGACTGCACGTTCTTCCTGATGACAACTCTGACCTCTCCCCCGACATTGATATAATCAATCATCCGGACATACTGCACTCTGAGCGTCAATCGCCGGAGACCAACGCATTCCCGAATCAAGTCTGCTGGGGCCCAATATTCGATGTTCAGAAAAGGCATTGCAGGATCACCAGCCTCGGAGTATGGGCAGGCCCATCGTCCCTGTAAATCCAAGGTCATTTCTCGGACTGCACGGAAGGCTTGTCGAAACGGGACACGATTCAGAAAATGTGCGAATATCTGAACTGCCATTAGAGTTCCGAGGGAGAACTTTGTTCTCCGCACGAATATGGGCAGAGATTCCTGGTATATTTGGCGATTCGTGTAGCAAAAGGCAGGCACAACATCTGGGAATTCACGCCTCGCAGCTTCGTAGGTATCGACCATAGGATCGGGATCTTCTTGAGCAAATTCATGGTAGCTTCCCCGAACGATGTTGGATTCATGTCGACGGAGGAGGATAGTGTCCGGCAGGTCGAGTATCGCAAACGCCTCCTCATAGACAGCATCTCGTAGCTCGCGTGGCAGGCGGAAAAAAAGAGACATTGAACCTGTGTCGACACTCAAGTTGGCCGGGATGTCTTGTGTGTCGTCAAGCTTGTCAGTGATCGCTGGGCAGTCGAAGATCTCCTCCTTTTGGCCTGCCTCAACATTCCAGCCCTCTAGATGACATTGAGTTCGTGACTCGGGTAGAAGACGCTCTTCTGAACCACGTGCTTCGGTGGCTGTGTTTGTCGTTTTGTTTTGAGGACGTCGTCTGTTCCGGGCCACCGATACGGCCACGACGCGGGCTGCGGTCTTCCGGTAGTATACTTTATTTGCCATACCGTTGCTGAGTGAGTCCGAGAAGGGAAAGTTTTGCCGGGTATGATGGGAAGCGGAGTGTGTGTGTGGCAGGGATTGGATGAGATTATAAAGGGTCGATACCTAGGTGAGAGGATAAGGCAGGAGAGTGAGGTCATGCAATGGAAATGGAAGTCACTTTCGAAACTCGAGAATCGTGATTTGATTCTATTCTGGGCATGTCAATCACACCACGAAATTATAAACGTGGTTGCAATGCGCATGGATGGCAAAGACTTAGTGGTGATCATTTTGGCGAACATTTATTTATCCAATCTCATCTTAGGTTGTCTTCCATGTTTCATCAAACTCTCCCCCTAGTTCTGCGAAGGAAAACAAGTATCTTTGATATTCGGCCAACTCCTTATCCTCACTTTGTGGGCTTAAGCTGTGAGACTACCGCGATGACGTTAGGCATTATTCCTTGGCTGACCAAAACTTAGAGTAATCAGGATCGACCCAATCGACCAGTCCTTGTTGATCGTTAGTTCTCGAACCGCTTCGAAGGCGTTTTCAGCAGAGACGCGATGCAGGGGGAGGCTGAGTTTGTGTTTGCCAGAATGAGGATCGAGAGCCGCTGGACTAACGCGTCGCACACATCGCTATGCTCCGCCGAACCACTATATCGCCTACTCCGTTCCCCAGCCCATGTGCCCTGGAAGACCTTTCTCCAATTCAATATCATCCTCCTTGTACACGATATTGAACTCCCAGTTGACTCCTCTTTTAGTTCTCTCCTCATTGAGCCAATCGACAAGAGGCTTGAAGAGTTGCTGTGCTGCGAGGCCATGGTCACGAGTGAATGTGTTGCCACCAACACACACCAACGTAACGCTTTCCAATCTTGCCAAGTGGAAAAGGGACGTGGGCGCAAGCTCCCGAATCACCGTTTCCTTCTCGCACAACTTTGGCTCTGGTAACTTTGCCAGACGCGCAAGTCGATCGTCCACTCCATCCTCCATCTTCAAAATATACTCAGCAAGTTCTTCCATGGTTTTGCCGTCGTAGAACCGGGCAGAGGGGTATGTGAGCGTGACGTGTCTGAGGCCTGGGCAGTGGTCCAGGAAATGGTTGCCAAACCAAAGCTCGATCTGGTCACTCAGACACCTGTATGTCCCGAGAGTCTCTGCTGTCCTCAATATAATGACGTCTGCCTCTAACGTCAGGTGCGTCACAGCGCAGAAAGCCTTTTGCGCTGGCACACGATTGAGGAAATGGGCAAAGAGGCGCATAGTTTCTGAGCTACCAATAACCACCCTCAGATCGCGGAGGAAGACGGGGAGGGATTCAGTGTAGATCTGACGATTGGTGTAGCAGAACGCTGGAACGATTCCTGGGAACTTTCGTTGTTCGATCCTGCTGGCTTCTGTTTCATCCTCAATCATATTTGTGAGCTCATGATAACGGGACCTTCGAAGGACAATCGTTTCAGGTAGATTTAGAAGTGCGAATGCCTTAGCGTAGACAAGGTCGCGGATCTCGCGTGGCAGCCCAAACAGGATGAACATCGAATCCGAGGAGACAGAGTCATTCTTCACGTCCGAACACATCGTCGTGCGGCTCGCAGATTCCATTCCGATTCTGGTTGCGCTCTAGATCTCTGTGTTGTGTGTTTTTATAACACGGGGGTTGTGTAGGTAGCTGCGGGAAGGCGCGGGCGTGCGTAATGAGGACTGTGCGAGGGGCGCGTATACATCAAGTCACGTACCAGCCAAGCGCCAAGAGGCTTCACTGGCCTTTGTGAACCCCTACAGTACACCATGAATGTTGTTTTACAACGTCGGCGCGAGCCTATTGGATACGACTTAACTATATTTGTCCTCTTGTTTTATCCCTGTCTCTACCTCACCTCGTTCACCTCGTAACTGCTGTACGCCACTTTCGGAAAGGCTCCCTTAGACACGTAGTGGTATTACAGGTAAATGTGAACTCCTGAGCACCACCTCCATACGTTATTTACTCCTTATCCCAATCGGAGCGGTCTATTCCATGCTCATGTCGATCCTCGTACTGGACGTCCAGATCCCACGTAGCACCTTGATTACCCTTCTCTTCCTGAATCCAATCAACAAGATACGCAAAAACTTGCTGCCTTGGCATACGCGTCGTGTAATTAATCAGATCCCCGGTCAAACACGTAATCTTCACACTTTTCAACCTCGTCAACTTGAATAGCGAAAATGGTCCCAACTTCTCCATGATCTCCTCTTGGGGCAACAGCTCAGGTTCAACAGGGTCTGACGAACCCTCTTTAGTCAAAGCATATATGTACTTGCGCAGGTCAATGAAGCTGGAACAGTTGTATTCGATCGCGACATGTTGGAGATTGGGACAGTTCTCAAGCAAGTCGTTCGCAGTCCAGGTATCGCTCGAGCACTTCGGATTTCCTGGGTAGTGCAAAGGCCACTTTCTTTTCCCGGCGCTACGCCACGACTTCTCCACCAGATACCGCCATGGGACTTTGTTCTCAAGACTTAGGTGAGTCACCGCCGAAAACGCGTTCCGGCCCGGGACGCGACTGAGGAAGGAGGCGAACAGATGTAACCCGCTGTCGCCGCCGAGGACTACCTTTCTGGGGCTGCGTAGGAATATGGGAACGGACTCAGCGTACGTCTGGCGGTTGATATAGCAGAAGGGTGGGATAATATCCGGGAATTCGTGAAACATCAATATTTCCAGTTCTGATGGACAAGCTGTGGAACTAAGAGTATAAGAGTCTATACGAAGCATGATCGTAGTAGGCAGATCAAGGGATGCGAAAGCTTCTTTGCAAACGGCGTCACGCAGCTCGCGGGGCGACCTAAACAGAATGAACGGTGTGCTTGACGCGACTATACATGGTCAGTCTCGCAATTGAAAAAGATTTGCAAAGAAAGCACTTGGTCCTACTCACCTGCAGGGTAGGATCGCTGTCTGGAGCCTGCATAACAGAGTCAGTCTAGCACATACACGAGGCGAAGGAGCCCACCTCTGTAAATTCCCCCTGCACCTCGGACAGCAACGATGGCGCCGAGCCACATTCGCATACGAAACCGGTAATGTGAATCCTCGACAAGACCATCATCTTCATCTTCATCAGTAGTCGCATCGCTCAGATCCATCCCATTGGACTCCGCGTCTTCAATGATGGGCATGTTGTGCAGTGGATAAGGTTGGTGTGTAGGTCTGGGAGCGGAGCAAACAGACACCTGGAGGTGCGCGATCAATGCCACGCCAAGGACACGACAAGTCACGCTGCAGATGTCGTGCAACCACCGCAGAACGCAACTGCCACTAGGATGTTTGACCGAGCTACGAGAACAGGAGAGTAAACGATGGGAATAGTAGCTTGAACATCGACTGGATAAACCAGAGACCTCGGTCACACAAGTTAATAAACACTGGACCGTCGATTTCACCGCGGACGTGACAACGAGGATTTTCCACTCCAAAAGAGGCACAACACAAGCCTTGAACCAGGTCCAACACTGTCTGTAGGGCAGCGCGAGCGGCCCGGGGGACGCCCAAGCAAATCACATGGACACGCGCGAATTGGTATACGCCCGGGCGTGACACCTGTCTCACGCCTTGCCCATCGACCGATCAGACCATCAATTGAACATACCGCATGTTGCCAGCTCTAGTAAGAATCTAAGCATTTAGCGACTCTGTTAGTTGCTCTCTATAATAATAGAAACTTGCTTTTTACCTAGGCGATCAATAAATAAGAACGCGATATCTAATCTAGTAAGGAGGGTTAGTTGTATAACTGCCAAGTCCCGGATTCTCACTAGAGCTGACAATATGTAGTAGTAATGATATTGCATCACATTTCCCCATTCCTCTCTCCCCCCCTTCTATCTCTCTCAGAAGCATGCGCAAACACACAACCCAATGCTCCCATGCTCCCCAAACGCCATCTAACATGCAAGTGCGCCCATGCAAGCCACCCGACAGCATCAGCATCTGCAAAGCCGTAGCCGAGGCCAGAGTTAGACGCATCACGCGCCCATAACTACACACTTTTCCGTATATGCAAAGCCCCGTGTCATCGGACGCAAATCCGCAGACTTCAGGCTGCCGCCGGCTCCGGCTCCGTCTTGAATCTACTCCTCTCTCCCTCTCCATCTATTCTCCATACCACCACCTTCCCCTCCCTGATTTTCCTCTCCCTCTCCACACCATCATCTTCTTCCCCTCCCTCTCCTCTCAACCATCTCCCTCTCCAAACCACCGACACACGCCACCCTACCCAGTCCCAGAACCGCGGTCCCAAAAAACCAGCCAACCCTTCCGTGTCGAAGTCCGCGAGACTCGGGCCGACGATCTGACGAAGCCACGAGCCGACAAGCCTCGAGTCTCAAGCCTCATTCCTCAATCCTCGTACCTCGCCCCGGACCTCAAACCTTGGACTAGGACATCGCGGCTTAAACAGACGACGAGCCTCGAGCCTCGAGCTTCGAACCGACGATCCCTCGATGGGTTGATGGATCAATGATGCCGATGAACGCAGTCCCACTCATACTATCATCAGAATCAGACGTTAGCAATTATCCTCCAGTACAACGTGATGATGATAAGAATCAGGAAAAGGAAAGAGAGCTATGATAGAGATGGTGACGAATTGATGGTGATGATGACCAGGATGTAGAAAAGATGGTGGTGATGACCATGATGAAAAACAAAGAAGAGGGTAATGATGATGGTGATGATGGGAATGAAGATGAAAGAAAACGCTCCCCTCTTTCCCCTATAAGCCCCAAGTCCGTAAATCTATACTACACCCCTTTCTGGAGGACTTGGACAAGCAAAGAGTCGGAAAGGTGGGTGGGTAGGTGGATTTGCAGGGAAGCAGGTGAGCAGGCTTGAAATGCCCAAGAGGGAGGGCGAGAGCGAGAGAAAGGCGGCAGCAGCAGAGCAGCAGAACCAAGTCCAGCCATGCAAAAAACTTCGCACGCGACTTTCATTCAAGCACAGCCTCTGCCAGCTCTCTCCCCAACCTGCCTTCCTCTTCCTCGTCCTTTACTCGCTCCATGCCTCCACCTACCCACCTCCCCTCCCCCCTTACTCACCCACATCTCTACCCTACTCAACCACAGCCCTCGTCTCCCTCCCGCCCCTCCACTCAACGCTCCCCTCCCACCCCCTCCGCCTACTAACCCACTCGCCCTTAGATAGATCAAGGAAAGAAGAACGTACCACTCTGCCATCGTCATCCCCTGTATAAACGTTATGCGGCATGGGCAAGATATACGTGATCGGCGCCCCGTAATTTCCGCCGTCTTCGCGCGACGCGTCGGCATGGTTGAGCTGTTTGAGCAGCGTGATGGTCCAGGCGCCTGTGCGGTCGGGCGCGAAGTGGAAGATCTGAGGATGGGGATGCGGTCAGCGGATGGAAAGGAAAAGGGGGGAAAGGAGAGAAGGAAGGGATGCCGAATTATAGGGGAAAGGGGGAAAGTGAAGGGGTTGAGATGAAATGAGTATAAATTACCTTTACGACTCCCCGCCGATGTCCAGTGAAGATGAGATCGCGCTCGCACCACTCATTGCCCACACCTTCGTAAACAGCGACGGCAGTGATGACCTCGCTGTCGTCCTCGCTTTCACACACCTCCTGGTCAAGCAGAAGCCGACCGTTCAAGGTAGTGACGATTAAGCGCGGCCCGCAGGCCAGCACAATATGCCCAGTGACGTTGTTGATGCGCGCAGCTTGGATCGGGAATGGATTGCGCTGTTGCTTGGGTCCAAGGTCTAGCTCGCGGACGAATTCGGAGCGATTGAGATCCCACAGGAAGACCTTGCCGTCGGTTGAGGCCGAGAGAAAGGCTGAGAAGGCGCGAGAGGAAGCAAGCGTGATGACGGGACTCTTGTGCCCGAAGAGTGTTGTTGTGTTCTGCAAGTCAACCAAGCCTCGTTCGCCTTTGACCACATTCCAGATGGCAACAGTGCAGTCGGTTCCAGCTGTTATGAGCGTCCTGGCATCGACGAATAATGACGTGGTAAGTTGACCTGAATGCAGGTGCTCATAAAGGCCCAACAACCTCTTGGAGCTAGAGTCATAGAAACGGACAGACCCGTCAGTGAAACCCCACTCCATATAGCTGTCGTAGTGTGGCCCAATGTTGTGGCGGAATGGCGCCGAGCAAAGCAACCTGTCCGTTTTTGTAATGTACGCAAGCGAGGAGACGCGATCGAATGCTTCGAGCAGAGTGCCCGGAACCCGCGTCAGTGACCCTGTCTCAGTGTCCAGCTTCCTCAACTTTGGTATACTGTCATCTTTCTGGGGATGCGGTCTCTGGAAAACTTGGATAGGAGTTTGACCAAAGTTGTTGATGACGTGGATCGTCCGGACCTTGTCGTCATGATCCATTGGGTCGAGATCGATGGCGCCCTGATATGTGTGTGCCTGGTAGACATTGCAGGCTTCGATAGCGGCCTCTCCTCGTTGTTTAAAACCGAAGATGAGATCAATCCACTTATGCAGGTGTCGACTGACATATGGGCTTTCCAGAGCCTCACGCTGCTTCGCAATGAAGATGGCCGGATCGCCCTTGGCCCATCGTGGTAGTTCGACGTCATTGACACGTTCACCTCCCGCTCGAAGACCGAAGTTGTAATCATTGACGTTGGTGAGGAAATCTGGTAGGTAGAAGAACTCTGGTGTGAGCTCCCGTGCATCCGCCATATTGCCGCGCGACACTGAATCCCATGCGTTCTTGATCGAATAAAACATACGATCAGCGTGGTCGAACGTACCGCCTTGAATAGCGAGAAAGGCTGAGCAGAATGGCTGGAGACGCATGAGATAAGATGCCACAGTCATCGCAGAGGAGTAGTGCGTTCCGTAGTGGAATGCATCCTGCCCGTCGCCCATCTCTACTAGTGAGTTGTACCGCTCTCTGAGGACCTCCTCCCGTTCTGGTATTTGGCAACCGACGGGTTTTGTGAGGTCGCGGAACGTCTGCGGGTTGGACAGGTCTAGCTCTTCACTATGATAGTCGGCAAGGACCCACGGGAATACGGGGTATTGGGTGAGGTCGTTGAAGCTGCGACCCGCGAGGGTGTTGACGAACATCAGATAGTGAAAGTTCGAGAGTTCGCCTTTGAGCCATTTCTTGGTGGCAGGATGCGATGAGGCAGAACCGAATGCAGAGGCAAATCTGGATCCAAAGGTCTGGGGTGCTTCCTCGGGGTTGCGAAGAGAATCCAACCGCCAAGATATCTCCGAATTGACTAGCAATTCAGACTTGACTACGTGCGGAGCGCGAGTCGTCAGTCGCGAATGAATGTCGTTGCGCATGTTGGGAGAGATGGCTGTGAGGAGGTAGCTCCGACCGTCGTGGAAGAATATCTCGAGGGCGACATCTCGGTGCAGGAATCGACGTTTGGAGACACTGATGACCTCACTCCATTTCCAATTTCGCGAAACTTCGTCTTGATCTCTAGAATGAGGCCGCCGGTTGGTAATGGCTTTGGTACCTGCAATGACCTGGACGTAATAGTCTCGCTCATCCGGAGGCGCCTGCCACACGCGGACGATTTCGCCATCGGACCGCTGGAAGAAGTCGTCCAGGAGATACAAGCAGTCCTTCCCCACAATGAGCAGACCCTCGATAGCTTCCAAGCCAACAACTCGAGAGATGTTACAGACGTATTGCACCTGGTCACCCCGATTCAAGCTTCGCATGACTTTGCGGTTCTTGTCTTCGAACCCGTCCTCGTCTTCCAGCATGGCATCCACCATCTCAAAGTCATCGTCAAGATCCGAGTCAGAGTGGTCGTCCTTTGTTTCGTCTTTTGATGAGCCCATGGCAGACGAGGGCCTCATGTTAGCACCTTCCACAGGAGTCACGCCCACAGCATCCCTAGACGAAATCCTCGGGATGGCAGTGTCAAGCCGGAGTCGGCTGATAGGATCAGTATCTTTCCTTTTCGGTTGGTAATTTTGATCGCGAGTGGTGCTGTCAATGATGGTCCGCATACGCTTGCGATCCCGACCCTCAGTCTCGTCAAGGCGCCATTTAGGCACTGGACTGTCCTCGAACAGGGCGCAGGGTATCCTCAACTGACGTTCAAGCTTTGCTATGACGGTCAGCAGGAATGTCGTGTTATCTTGTTGATCCTGCAGAACACGCTGGTGCTTGATGCGCTCGGAGGCATGGATGTTTGACCTCCAGTGATTGGTCGCATTCTCGTGTAGCGTCCAGGTTCTCTCCTGGGCATTCTCATCCGTGTTCCATATCTTTAGCTTTTCTCGCCGTTTCCCTATACGCCTCTGTGCTGTTTCCTCGGTCTTCCTGTTCTGCTCGTGGGCAAAATCGTCCCAAGCTTTCGTCATGGTACCGTAAAAGAATGAGTCGAGCTCGGGTTTGTTCTTATTGAACCAGAGTAGGAAGGTCTCATTGTCCAGCTCCATGAGCTTCTGGAAACCCTCGTACAGGTCCGCCTTGTCTGTTTGGATGGCATGACTTAGGATTGTTGAAGTATCATCCGGTTTCTGGACCAAGAGTAGGCGCCAGAAATTCGCAGCAGCAAGGCGCACTGCCTCGTGCTCCGAGGAGAGTTTCGTATAGAGCAGGTAGCACACCAACCTGAGAAACAGAGTCTCGGAGTTCTCCGAGGAGAGAATGATCGGCTGCCAATACACCATCTTGTCAATGACCGCAATCGTGTTCGCCCCACCCTGAGAGTCATCTGGCTCTGCAAGACGCAAGAGAACGACACGAAGAAACGTGGCCCGTATGATACCCACAGCCTGGGTGCATAGGCGGACTGATTTGATCGTGGAGATGTCAGGGCGTTCAAGATACTCCAGCAAGAATCCAGCAAAGTCAAGTAAAGGCTCGGCGCCGTCAAGGAACCAGCCTTCAAAGACAGCCTCCGCGATATGCGTGACGAACCTTGCCAGGTTGGTAAGCACTCTCGGCTCATGTAGGAGCTTTTGGCTCAATTGTATAGTATTGGTAACCGATGACAATGTCTGCCGGAGCACATAGGATTCGAAGTAAGCCTGGTGTTCTTGGAATCCGGGCGGTGTTTTGAGGAATAACCCGAGGCCAGGGAAGTCTTTCCGATAGAAGAGTTGGTCCTGGAAGACACCAAGAACGACCTCAAGCATGGCCTCCACTACACCACTCCCAACCTTCATGGCCACAGGTCCACTCCGTTTCGAAGACAGCATGGGATTGAGTCGCGACGATTGGTCGGCCTTGGCAGGCTTGTCTGCTGATACTAGCACAAATGAGGACGCCCTCCGCAGCGGTAGCACGCGATTTGAGGATAGAACTGAGGATGAAGCAACGCTAGCAGTTCGTATAACGGGCGCGTGCTGGCTGTTCGCTTTGGACAAGGGTTGAATGACGACGTCTTCTCCCTCAAATGTCAAAGCAGAGCCTCGCGATAGCAGCTCAGTCTCGGCACTGACGCTGTCGGACGTGACAATCACAGGATAGAGAACGAAGAGAAGTTCCTGCGTGTAATTTGAGAATGTCGCATATTCTCGGAATGTCTCCGACCGGGAATGCAGCTCTGATAAGAATTGAATGACGGAATTTAGAACGAGGGCATAATCGTTCAGACGTTCGGCCTGTGGAGCTCTGGGATCTGTGAATGTTAGTGTTTGACTTGTGCAATGTAAGAGTTTCAACTTACCCAAGGGTGCTTGCTTCGCCTTCAAGGACATGGTACGGCGCCTCCCTCGCGTCACAGTAGGCCCCTCTCCGTTCTCCACCTTTGGAGGTTCGTTTTCTTGTTTCGCTGGATCGCGGACTATCGCACGCAGCCCTGTTTCAAGCATAGCGACGATGACGGGCAAGATCTCGGGATACACAATCCTTAGTTTCGGACGGGCCGAGTTGCCGACGAAGATGTCTACCAGGTTGAACACGTCGAAGTCCCTCTCGAAGTCGATGGTCGAGACATCACGTTCAAAGAGTATTGCAAAACAGATCGTCCAGATCCCGGGGGTATTCCACCAGTTCCGAAGCCGATGTTTGAGGATGATGAAGCCGCCCGTCTTCTCGGAGAATTTCCTCACGTAGTTGGGGCCATTGGCAATGAGCAGTCGCGCAAGAATCTTGGCACCTAGCACAACGACCCGTTGGTCAGACTCTGCTAATAGATAGAGTAGCCACTGTACAGGGGTTAGTCTCCAGTGTTGATATTGAGAACAACGCTGCTTACCTTGCCAGTCACATTCTTGGCGAACCGAATAATCTCACTCGTGTTGGCCTGGGTGCAGAGCAGATCGGTGAGCATTTGGAGGACTGCGACACCCAATTCTCCTAGTGAAAGTCCAGCGGGGCCAGCCGGGTCCTGACCAGGACTGGAAGATCGTGGAGTGGAGCCAGGAGTTAGACCCGGTGTTACAGATGGCGAAGTGCCTTTTCGAAGGCGCATTGCACTTGCCTTGGGTCGCAGAGTGCGAGGCTTTGCATAAGCTGCCCGGTTGTCGTGCAACGCATAGGTAATGAACAATGACAAGGCTCGCGCATTCTCTCCGTTGAAGTTGATCTCCAGAAGGACCCTGAACGTTTTCAAGAAGTACGGAAACGTCGGCGCGGTGAATGATTCGCCTTTGAGAGCATCCGTGAGGCGCTTGACGACTCCTGTGGTACAGTCAGTAAAGGCATCGCTAGAGGTTTCAGTAACACATACTTATCCTGTGGAAGCGTTTCGCATTGTAGTGATGGTGTTTGCTGCCTTTAGCAAAGTGTACGAATTGATCGTAATACAGCTCCAAAGTCTCCACCGATGTGGATCTCCGCCAGATGTCCAGGTCCACCAGGAGTATCCTATACGCCAATGGGTTGATGATCAGAGACTCCGTTGGTTGTGCCTCGTCGAAGCCGACAAAGCGCAGGATCACTCGGAGCAGCTTCGCGATGAACGTTTCGCACTCGTCGGCAGTCATGTCAATCTCCAAAGCGGTTTTTCGTGCCGTTGCACCTCCCAACCCAGAGCCAATTTTCTGGCGGAGGACCTCGGCCATGACAGCAAAGCCATTATTTTGCTCCATGGCTTCGCAATTCCGCCAATTACCTTCCACGGCCTCAAGAAGCACTTTGACGGCACGTAGTACGTCGTCCAAAGTCTGAGCTAAATGGATGAGCTTGACGCCGACCGCAACGCAGCCTCCAATCCTCCAGATAGCATCGTCCAAGGCAGAGGGCACTACGACTACTGGATCACCAGATAGCCGACCAAAGCCACGCGCCTGTGAGAGGGCGTCATTTACGGAAGGTACAGCTGCATTGATAATGATGGGCGTTCCATGCATCCGAGTATGGCGATGCAGTGACCTTGCAGAGTCTTTGGAAAGCGAATGAATCAGCTGCGATTCATCGATGGCATTTCTGTCATCATCATCCATAACGGAGGTGGGAGAGAAGCTAAGGAGAATCTTGGATTCATGCATAAGGTAGCCTGCGCTGGACCGTATTGCGGAAACGATGTCTGACCGCTCTTCCTTGCCAGGGTGCAATATCTCGTTCTGTACGTGTAGCTCAGCGGAGGTCCGATATGTTTGGAACGAGCCAAGTCGATCTTGGAAGTTGCCACTATACCGCGGACCCAGCTTGTGATAGACGGCAATCAACTCGTCCGACAAGGGTTCTGAGAAAAGATGAAATGAGGCAAGAGAAAGTTTGGATTGCAGCACGTTTCTCCCTAGACGAGGCGCAAGGTTTCTCGGAGTTCCTAAAAAGGCAAGGACATGATGCTGCTTTGAGCTGCTGGAGCTTAGTGAGGCGAAGCTTTCGTGGCTTCCTTCAAGTACAGGCGGGTGCGACGGATAGTGGGCTTTCATGGTCTCAGTAAATTCGCCGTCAACGTATAGCGACGCCTTATGGGCGCCCAAGCCGATTGCCTTGGCACGTCGGTGGACAACAGCCACATGGTACCATCTACCTTCTTCAAAGCGAGGGGCTTTCTTGAAACGCACACTGGGAACAACGCCAGTAGAATGGCCCATGTAGGTTTGCAGAATGAAACAACGAGTATCCTTCTCTAGGTAAGCCATCATGAAGCACGTCTGTGTGTCATCGTAAGCGCCAAATATAGTGGTGTGGCAGTTGGTGTCGTATTGGTCTACGCGAATCCAGATCGCAAAGGTGTAGCCGCTGCCTGGCGACACTGGCGGAAAAGGGCGGCCAATGTCCGGCAGCTCAATGGCGCTGAAGCCTTGAAGGGACAGATCGAACTGAATGAAGGGCGGCGCGCGCGAAGACTTCATAGCCTGGAGTAGAAACTCTGAAGCCTGAACTGACTTGGCAGCCGCTCTGAAGAGGTAGTATGCGTCATCCAGTTGATTGATGCCATACTCGATCAGACTGTCGGCCAAGTCCCGCAAAAGGCCAGCTTCAATGGGAGCGCACTTGTTCTCGAACAACAAGGGGAGGATGATGCTGAGCACCCCGGTGACGTGCAGTGCGGCTTTGTTGTAGGGAGATAGCTCGGTGATCTCGAGAATGGCGAGCAGGACGGACACGGACAGCGCCTTTGATCGAGTGCCCGGAGCGTCTTCGCCCGACAGACCAGCCCAGAAATGCAGAATGATGGGGATGATGTCGGGGTTCTGCAGCACTTCACTCCCACTGAATATTTTGTGGACCTGGCCGCGTAGTGCATCGATGTCCACATCAAAGTCGTTGTACACGGATCGCGGGCTCGTGACGACAATCTCGGTGGGTTGCTCGGGCTCCACGTCCTCGCCGCTGGCCGTGTCCTGCTGCAACTGCGCCTCTTCGACCTTCCTGTCAATGTCCCTGAAGATGCGTGTCATGGCCTCGTCGCCAAAGGCAAACGCAAACAGACAGCCAAACAGCTGCTCCTGCCCCGCGTCGTCCCGCCAGCTCTTGGACTGGCCGCCGAAGATGCCGGTGCAGCCCAGCGACTTCTCCAGGGCGTCCCAGCCATTGCCCTCGACCCGCTTGGCGAAGAAGCGCCGGTTCCCCGAGTGCTCGTTCAGGGCGTCTGACAGCACGTCCAGTGTCGACTTGATGACCTCGAAGAAGTCGATGCGGTCGGGCGGCGAGAGGCTCGCGGGCTTGTAGAAGCCGGAGACGGAGCGCAGGGTGAGCAGCAGGACGTCGAAGCCGTGCACATGGCGGAAGGCGTCCTTGGTCTGCGTCTGCTCGTGGGACTCGATGAGCAGCTGGCGCATGCGGCGGAGGGCATTACTTTGTGTTTGCAGCACCTCGGCCGTGGGCGGAGACGTCTTGGAGGCGGCCAGGAGCTCGTCGGCGAGGCTCCGCAGCTCGGCAATCTGATTGTTCATGGCGGGCATGCACGAGGCGGCCGTCGAGGACCTGTGTCGGCGCGCCGTGGTCGCCATGGTTGCTCGAGTCCCCCGCGGCTGCGGATGTGCGTGGGCAATGGTGGCGGGGAAAGAGGCAGAATCATGGCATGAGGGAGCGGGTGATTGAATGAATGGATGCACTGCACGGCGGGCGGGGCCTCACGGGGCGTTTGGACAGGCTTATTACAGCTGTCAGTGAAGGTGCCCGCTGGTGGCAGTCGTGGTTACGTCGCGCTCGAAGGAACCGATGCTGCGGTTGCTTGCTGCTGGGGTCGAGCTCGGACCCTGCTTTCTGATACGAGTCTCCGAGACGAGCAGCGAGTGCGGTGCGTGTGCTAGGCAGTAGCCGCGGCGTTGGAGGCTCGACGAGCGCAGCAGACAGCACCGAGCAGGAGCGACGGACAGACTGCGAGGACCGACGTGTGCTCCACCGCGAACTCACGCTCGACTCGAGGACTGCCTCCATGGCCATTCACGCGCGCACTCAGGATGACTGCTGACTCCAGCGCCGTGTGAGGCGGTCCGCGAGGCGTCGCACCAGCGATTGGCTGCCGCCTAGAGCTTGCTTCCCCAAAGCGGAATGGCGGCGCCCCAGCCTCACGCTCGTCGCACGGCCAACCCTGCCGCCCAGATCAGGTGCGTCATGCAGGCCGAGGGCTGCCCCAGCTGCCCAGCTGCTAGATAAGAGCTCCATCACCACCACAGCTCCCGTCTCTCCGTCCATCCCCCCCCCGACACTGCTTTCCTTCCTCCCCCCCATATTCATCTCCATCGTCTTCTTGCATCACATCCACAGCTTCAGTTTCACTGCTTGCCTTCTTTTCCCCCGTTCTCTTTGTCCCCCCAGCCTCGCCGTGCGAGCTGACCCGCCGCCATGAGGTACGCTACGCTGTCGCTGTTGCCGCTGCTGGCCTCAGCATCCCCCGTCCAGGTGGGCACCATTCACAATGAGGCCGCTCCGCTCCTCTCGACCACGAACGCCGAGGAGGTGCCCAACTCGTACATGATCGTGTTCAAGAAGCACGTCCAGGCGAGCGACGCCAAGGACCACCACGAGTGGGTGCAGAGCATCCACACCAAGAGCGAGAGCGACCGCATGGAGCTGCGGAAGCGCTCGCAGTTCCCGCTCGTCGACGAGGTCTTCGAGGGCCTCAAGCACACATACACGGACGTCCTCAAGGGCTACTCGGGCCACTTTGACGACGAGACGATTGAGCAGATCCGGAGGCATCCCGATGTAAGTAGACCCCGTTTGTTCGTCGATATGGAGCTCCAGCCCACCCCTCTGGAGCTTCCGCAGCCTCTGTTTGTCCTCCGCGAGGTGCTGGCGGCTGTTGGGACCGCTGCCTGCGCGCGCGGCTTATCTCCGCAGGCAGCTCCAGCGAGCCGCCACGTCCACGCAATCGCACGTGATGGCCGCACGCCATCCAGGTACCGCGCTACCCAGAGCCAAGGCTAACCACGCACGCTGTGATAGGTCGAGTACATTGAGAAGGACTCGGTCGTCCACACCCTAGGCGACAAGGACGAGCACGAGACTGAGAAGAATGCGCCCTGGGGCCTCGCCCGTATCTCGCACCGCGACTCACTGAGCTTCGGCAACTGGAACAAGTACTTGTACGCTTCCGACGGTGGTGAGGGCGTCGACGTCTATGTCATCGACACCGGAACCAACGTCAAGCACGTCGACTTTGAGGGCCGCGCCCACTGGGGCAAGACCATTCCCCAGAACGACGCCGACGAGGATGGCAACGGCCACGGCACCCACTGCTCCGGCACTGTCGCTGGCAAGAAGTACGGTGTCGCCAAGAAGGCCAATGTCTACGCTGTCAAGGTGCTCCGCTCCAACGGCTCCGGCACCATGTCCGACGTCGTCAAGGGTGTCGAGTACGCCGTCCAGGCCCACAAGGAGACGCTCGCCGCCGCCAAGAAGGGCAAGAAGAAGGGCTGGAAGGGCAGCGCTGCCAACATGAGCTTGGGCGGTGGCAAGTCGACTACTCTCGACTTGGCCGTCAACGCTGCTGTCGCGGCTGGCATCCACTTTGCCGTCGCTGCCGGAAACGACAACGCCGACTCGTGCAACTACTCCCCTGCCGCCGCTGAGAACGCCGTCACTGTCGGTGCCTCGACTCTCCTCGACGAGCGTGCCTACTTCTCCAACTACGGAAAGTGCAATGACATCTTCGCGCCCGGCCTCAACATCCCCTCCACCTGGATCGGCTCTGACCACGCCACCAACACCATCTCCGGTACTTCCATGGCCTCCCCCCACATTGCTGGTCTCTTGGCCTACCTCCTCTCTCTCCAGCCTTCCAAGGACTCTGCCTACGCTGTTGCCGACATCACTCCCAAGGAGCTCAAGGCGAACCTCATCTCCATTGCCACCCCCGGCAAGCTCTCCGACGTTCCCAGCAACACCAAGAATATCCTCGCGTGGAACGGTGGTGGCGCCGCCAACTATTCCGAGATTGTTGCCAGCACCTACTCTCCCGTCGCTGAGGAGGACGACCACCTCACCATCACCATCCCGACCTTCACCGAGGTCGAGGACAAGATTGAGCTTGAGTTCGACCAGGCTAAGAAGGCCGCTGGCCGCACCGGCCACCACCTTCAGGACAAGCTCGAGAAGCTCAGCGCCGACATTGAGGATTTTGTCGCCGGCGAGATGGAGAGCTTCTTCGAGGAGTTCAAGGACCGTGTCGCTCGCGAGTAAATTTACATTCTACTCTAATCGAAATTGAACGGAATGGGACTGGTTTGTATGAGGATAGCTACTGCGTCGATACCCAACTATCTTCGCGCGTATTTGCATATTGGTGGAGTGGGGCGTCTGAAAGGATAGCTCCGCTTCGCATGCACACATTGATGGGAATGACCATGGGTGATGGAAGCGCGTTTGCAAATGTTATCTGCATGTTCTGTTTTTCCTTGGGTTGGGTTCCGTACATGGATGGCAGACTGGCTGAGTGAGTGGGGCATTTTGGTGAAGATAGGACCTCTATTGTAACTTGTGGATATGGGTGAGAATGCAGTGTGGAAGTGCGAGGGAAAGAATGAGAAGGGGAAATGGGACGTATTCATAGAGAAAATTTATGGATTGTTCGATATATTTTGTGTGTAAGATGTTATTGGGGCTGGGCTTGATGCTGTGATGTTGTGATGTGGTTGCAGAGAAAGGTCTGGTGTGGTGTGGTGGTTGTCTCGGGATTGGATCAGGTAGCATGTGTGTGGTTGATATGCATGTCCGATGGCTTGATGGCTTGATGAGCTGACAGAATGGGTCACAATCATCTGTAGTTAGCGCATCGAGGTGGAGCCCAAATATTGTTTTGAGAGAGCCTTGGGGTAGAGTGGATCTTGTGGTGTCGTCTAGGTTGCTCCAGTAGGCTCCTTTGAGTTGGGTGTAGTGTGAAGTTATCAGGCTGGTTAGGGTTGGGATTGGGGTCTGGATGCTAGGGGTGGATGCTGGATGTGTATGGGCACGGTGTTCGGGTGTGGGGTGTTGGGTATGGGACGTGATGCTGGGACACCTGAATAGAGAGGCTTAGAGAGGTGTTTTGGTTGATTTAGTCATGTTGAATAGTCCTTGTAGAGTGGCTACGGGTGTACGTTGTATGAAAGGGGTCTCTGCGCGGAGTGGGTAATCAGGGAACTGCTCAAGTGGGTCGTGGGATATGCCATGATGGTTCGTACATGGGAAATAGGGAGATCTAGTTCAGTGCTTGGACGTGGATGTAAGTAGATTGGGTGTACTGAGATGATCAGGGTTTGTGGAGATGAGGTGGGTAGTGAGTAGGAGATGGGCTAGGATATGGGTAGTGGAGAACCGAGAGGAGTGCGGGTATGGGAGATGGAGGATGGATGGGGGCCAGCGTTGTTTTGGTGCTTTGGGCTTGGTGGTTCTGAGATGGTACGTGGTATATGGGCTTGGGGATAGGAATGGGGACTATATTATGAGAGAATGCTGTTCGTAAGTGGAGCAGAAAGACAACATGTAGAGTTTGGTGCTCGTGAGAGCTTCAGATTGATATCACGTTTCGACAACTGTCTAGGGTCGAGCCGTCCTTGTACATGCATGGCATGTCATCACTCTTCATAAGCGTGTCCAAGGTCGTCTTGAACAGGCACCACACTACAGAGGAGCTGGTTTGAATGGGAAATATTCTAGGCACCTTCGCCAAACTTCGTTATGTGCTTTATAGGCACTACCGTGAAGTATAACAAAGCCCAATGAAGTCTTTCAGGAGTATGCTGAATTGGTGTAGAGTGTTCCTTAATAAAAACCAACTCCTTCTTTCCTGACCCATTGCAAGAAACCTCTTGATATCTGCCTAATCTCATGACTCTTTGAGCCATCCGTGCATCGCTGCCGTTTCCATGAACAAATCGTAGGCAAGGCCATTATACTCCTTCATTATTTCCTTGATTTCGGGTTTATCGGCAATGAGGTGCATGTGGTTGGAAATCGTCTTGCGTACAATGTCGCGGAGCCCCTTGTCCTCATCCGGCGTCGTTGAAAAGGCGTGCTTCGCGGCGGTAGGAAAATGGGGACTATTCCAATGGACACGGCATATCTGAGCAAACTTGTTCTTTGCTAGCTCTTTGAGACCCACGACGTCGTACTTGTCGCCGATTTCGTACATCTTGGCGTGCGTGAGCATGGAATCTGCGGGCAACTGGTCATCTAGAGGGTGGCACTCTATGCAGATGAACCGTTGGCAACTGTAGCTGCATTCGAAGGCAACTCCGCATTGGTGATGCTTACAGACGTTAGGAGTGTTGCAGTGGTCGCCGAAGGAATGGCAGGTATGCTCTTTTGGCGGCTCGTCTAGACCGTGGGGATCGTACTCTGCTTCATAGAGATACTGGACTAGGAGCCGCACGATCTCGGGTTCATCCTCTGGTAGATCAACCCTGCCATCTTCAGCTTCCTGGAAGTAGTTAGCAAAACAACATGTTGATGTTGAGGTGTGTTTCTTGTAACACCAATCTTAGAATTCGACGAAGCCCGCTAAATATGACAGCTTTGATCACAGCCCATCCTCTACGAAGGGGCTACTTTTCATTAAGGATCGAGTTTTCCACCTTTTTCCGATGTCATTAGATGTTACAAAGGCATCGTTATCCGATGCAGCCTTCCGGATGCGGACTTGATGACGGTGTTGAGTATTCCTTGATGTAAAAGAGCGCCTTCGTACCATAGGACCGAACGGATACTTTCTGTCACGGAAATCATGAGAGTATAGTACCCACCTTATTACACTTGAAGCTCGAAGCAGCAGCTAGAAACTTCGAGCGCTTGCAGACGATGTTCTTGTGGACTTTGTAAACGTCGGGGCCGCAAGTAATGATAGAGTCAGAGTAGTCTCCTGTGGTGAGCAGTCTGTAATCGACTTTAGCATATGTACGGTGTATAGAAGACGGCGAATTGCAACTCTTTGAAATCAGTGAGCAACTGGTCGCGAGCTGCATTAGCCATCTTGAGAAGCTCTCGGTCGCATGTGTTGAGGAATAGGGTGTGTTGTGAGAGATTCGAAGAAAATAGGCAAACGAGTGGTTTATATAGGCGGGCTTCAAGTAGAGAATAGTGAATGTAATTCCGGAAGGAATCATGCCGTGAGGTTGTAGATTACAACTATAATAGAGCCTACTCATGTACGCCCGCAGGTGTAGAAGCGAATCGCTACCAGTGGGACAGACCTCAATGGAATATCAACCAGCATGCTTTCTCAACAGATTTCGATGTGCCTCTCGAAGGAAAGGCAAATACGAGTGTCTAAGTGAATTCGCAAGAAACCCGTCGTGATTACATCATATCTAATAGGCTCGCGCGAACCTTGTAAAATAGCACTTATAGCGTGCCATAGGGGTTAATAAAGGCCAATAAAGCCTCTTGGCTGTAACGTGCCTGGGACACAATTGATATGCGCTCCTTGTATTGTCAGCACCACAAAAGATTCTTTCCGTTGAATCTCGTCATCTACACCAACCCAGCATCAACCCTCCTCTCCAGCACTGACACAGCTACAGTGGGATTGTCGGCAAGGAACTCCTTAATCCCAGCCTCTTTTACTAGCTGTGGGCGAATGGAGATTGTGTTGATGATTGCATCGCGGAGTCCCATATCCGTATCGACAGTAGCTGTGAAGACGTGCTTGGCAACCTCGTGGAAAAGAGGGTCGTCCCAATATGAGTCGCAAAGGAAGTCAAACTTCTCCTTCGCCAACTTCTTTAGGTCTTGGATATCGTACTTCTCCGCTATCTCATACATCTTGGAGTGAGTGAGGAGGTGATCGGCGGAGCCTGTGCTAGAATCGTGCTGGCTTGCGTCTTCTGGCATGCATTCTGGGCAGCGGTAATTACGGCAATTTCGACGGCATTGTAGGCCACAGCAGTGATGCGGACATACAATTTTATAGCAAGGGCTATTGTCGAAGACCGAGAGGGATCTCGATGGACAAGTGTGCAGCTCTGTCTGTAGTGACGCTCTATTTCTTCCCGGAAGGGTCAAAACCGAGACTGGAGGTGGCGGCGTCGTAGGAATAGCGGAGATGTATACTAGCAGTGGCTCGTAGTCGCCTTCATAGAAATACTGCAGGAGTAACTTCACCGTCGCAGGCTCGTCTGCGGGCAACGTGACTCGATTTTGTTTCTGATGGAGGATGAGTGACTGGTCTATCAAAAGCTTCGGCCCTCAGAATGTGAGCCTACCTCCTGATCTGGAAACTTGATCGCGTTTGCGAAGAACTTGGATTGCGTGCAGACCACCGCTTGGTGTACCTTATGCTCGTCGGTACCGCACACGATGACCAAGTCCGAATATTGGCCGCTAGTGAGAAGGCTGTAATCAATTAGCATAAAGCCAGGTGGCTTGAGTGAACTGTGTATAGCACCTTTTGATGTACTCTGGAGGGCATGGCCGAGCCGAAGTCGACATGTTGGCGCGAGGTTGCGTTGGTAAGGTGAGGTTGTGCGGGAGTGGGAGAGTGGCGAGTAAAAGGAAAAACCTCTTGCAGAGTGACGAATAAGGATCGTGGGGAGCGCAAGGCAAGTGAACGTGAAAGACAAAGCTTGGCGGCAAATCGTGGCACTACTGCAAGGCGCGTTAGGCGTTGACATTGTTAGTCTCGGAACGTGAGGCTAGTTAGCTGAGGCAGCGGCTATTCGTAATCGGTCTATTCGAGCTATTAAGGTGCCTAGTCATGAGAGCCCGATTCGAAGGGTGAATCGGATTTGATCCTTAAGGCATCCCCCACGTTGCGTCTGTCTGGAACATTGCCGGGTCAAGCTGCTATTTCCATTCCGGAGTCACTGGTCTTTACCTTCCTCGCTTCAGTTTTCTTGCGACCTTGACGGAATCGTAGTTTTTTCCTCCATACGAGAGCTGGGGGCGATACGAGTAAGCCATGCTGCACGCCCAAACATTAGGGCTAGGCATTTGATTCATAGTAGGCCCAGAGCACGGCCCAAAGAGCTCCGACCAATGAAAAGGTGACACATATGATGAAACTTTGGATTCGATGTGGGATACAGGCATTGCTAGCCATCGTCATCTTCTGTTTCAGAACCGCATTTTTCAAGTCACGATGGCTGGCTATGCTTTCTGCAACCCCTTGTTTCATGCTTATCTCAGCGTCATCAGAGATGCTCCTAGCGACGAGTGAAGAGCTGGGAATGACGAGAGTACCTAGAGTGGTGAGAAGGATCGTTCTTGAAACAATAAATACAATACGGAAATGAAGAAATTCTGATGAGAGAAGGAGTTAAGTGCCAGATGTATGAAGTAAAGTGTAAGTTCGTGGAAGTCTGTTTGTGATGGTATGCGGATTATCAAAAGAGAAGTGAAGATGATCAATGAAATCGATTGATTGTCATGTATAGTAGAGGCACTGTCGTGCATATTGTGAGAAGAAGACCACCTGAGGTTGCTCGCCATAGTGGAGTGTTCATCTGAGGGGTTGCTTTGATACCGCATTCCATCATCTTGACCTACAGCGCAGATCGCTACTTGGCCGCATTTATCTTGAGGAGAGCCACTGCGAGGTCAGGAGACTTCGAAACAAGCGACTCAATCTCAGGCTTGGACAGCAGGGACATGTGCTTCGTAATGGTTCCGCACACCGTGCCCCTCAATTGATCCTCGTCGGGGATTCTGGCAAAGATGTAAGCAGCCGCAGTTCCAAAAGCACGATCATTCCAGAACTTCTCGCAAGCCAGTTCAAATTTCCAAGCCGCGACGATCTTCAAGGACATGTCTCCGTGCTTCAAAGCATGCTCGTACATCTTTGCATGTAGTAGGAGCTGATCCGGACCGCCTTTGACGGCGTTCGAAAGCGGAACACATATGTCGCACACAAAACCTTTGCAGGTGTAACGACAGGTCACACCGCAGCAGTGATGAGGGCATATGAGAGGCTTGGGGCAACTACCACTGCAAAACAACAGGAATGTCGAGTTGCAGCTATGAGGGAATGGTGCTTTCACCTGAGAACGGTCCACAGCGCCAACAAAGGTAGGTTCATAATCTCCTTCGTAGAAGAACTGAATCATGAGTTTGATGAGAACAGGGTTGTCGCCATCCAGCTCAAGCATCTCACGTTCACCGCCCTAGATGTATCATCAGCATCCCCATTCTACTCTTTTGGGCTGACAATAAGATGTACGAACCTTGCAAACAGACGACTTCAGCGCCTCAGCCAAGTATGTGGAGCGAGCGCACATGATCGCCTTGTGAACATGATAGACATCGAAGCCGCAACGTATTTTTTTTTTGTTTAAATGTACAGGAAGGGTGGGTACTTAGGAAGGGTGATACGGGAAAGCAGTTACTCCTGCCTGCGGGTACTCAGCAACGTATGATAAGATCGGAGTACTCGCCCGACTTGAGGAGCCTAGCAAACTCGGTCAGTGACTTGTCCGTTGATGATATGTGTTCTGTTCAGCTTACTCCTTATCACACTTGGTGAACATCTCGCGAGATGGTCCTTGCCCCATGGTGACGCGGGTGGAGGCCAGGAAGTTGTTGTTTGCAGTGAGAGGGAACTCGAGAAGTGCGACAAATTGAAGCGCGTATTGAGATTCCGGTCAATCTTTGTTCCGAAGAGATCTTCCGGAACCGGACTGATTCTGTCCCGCGGGGGAGTTGTATGAGTGAAAGCGGTGTGGAGTGGGGGAAAGAGGTTCTTGTAGGCCGGTATGTGCTCGTCAGTTAATACGCGCTGTGCGAGGAGGAGCGAGTATCAGTCGAACATATCAAGAGCGCTTAGGCCGTCAATGTGACACGGATTTTGAGGGGTATTATAGAGGGCAACGAAGGCCAATGAAGCGCTATTGCTTCTGGCTAGTTCTGGTGTGGGCAGCTACCTACGTACGGGTAGCCTCAATCGATACAGAGTTGAAGGTTTCATCCCAGCTGCCAGAATCTACTCGCAGCCTACTTCCAGCCATTGGCCTGCGATTTAGCCTTCAGCAGACCGAACGCTAAGCCATTGAACTCCATCATGAGAGCCTCGATCGTCGGTTTCTCAAGAAGAGTCATGTGATCTGAGATAGTCTTGCAGACGATATCCCTCAAGCCTTTGTCTTCCTCCATTGTAGTGGTGAACGCGTGGTGGGCAGCGGTAGCAAAGGCTCGGTGGTTCCAGAACTGCGTGGCTGCATCACGAAACTTTTCCATGACTAGGTCCTTGAGGCCAACGACGTCGTACTTATCGGCTATCTCGTACATCTTTGAGTGTAGGGGAAGCTCTTCCGCCGTTCCAACACTCGTCGTGATCGTCGGTGTACAACAGTGGCTGCAGAGAAAGCTCTGGCAATTGTTCGAGCACTGGTGACCACAAGTATGGTGAGGGCAAAGGTAAGGTTGGTAACAATGAAACGCCTGCCTGCAAGTGTGCGGAAAGTCATAGGTATATGCCTGGCCGCCGGATACGGATCGGGTTACGACCGAGAAGGTCGTTCGGTCAGAAGGGTTCATTGCGGGGCGCACTTCCGTGTGGTATGGTTCGTATTCACCCTCGTAGAGATATTGGATGAGTAGTTTGACCGCAGTTGCGTCATCCTCAGGAAGATCGATCTTTCCGTCCTGAGCTTCCTAAAATAGATTTAGCTAGGAAGATATAGATGATTTAGTGTTCGAGAAAACTAGTATGAGGCTAATTTTGATGTTGTATAACGCATTGTGAAGGGCACCATATAGGATACCAAAGGCCGAAAAAGCCTGTTAGACCCTGGCTGGACTATGACTCAATGAATACAACACGTTACTCGTACCTTGCCATCGAAGTTCACCGCACGAGCGAAGAAATCGCAGCGAGGACAAACCACAGCCTTGTGAACTTTGTATGTATCGCCATTGCAAGTGATGATGAGGTCGGAGTAGCTACCAGACTGGAGGAGGCTAATGTCTATCAGTATGTAGTATCGAGGCGGGGAATTTCTGAGGTGAGAAAATAGAGGGCTACGCCGGCGGTATTCGCATGACTGGGTGTGCTACAAATGAAGCATCACACCACTGGGAGGAACACTTACTTCTTGACCGAAACGAGCAGCTGCTTGCGTGATGCTTCAGCCATGGTGCTCGCAGGAGATTGTTGTTGTCGTTGTTGTGTCGGTATTGGAGAGTGGGGAGAGTAGTTGTAAAGAAGGAGAGGAGAGCTTTTGTACAAGATTGTGGAGTGAAAGTGGAAACCGTGGAGGCTTCCGGGCACACGTTCACCGGTGAAACAAGTAACAGTGCCGCCTGGAAGCCGCCGAAAAAGATCGCAGTGAAAGCTTTATGAGGCCTCGTCATATCAGAAACATCTCTAAGCAGAGAAAGCTGGCATACTGTCTCGCATTCGCATGTCTTACTTTCACTGCGTGCCAAACCCAGGATCGTACGCAGACCCCGCGAAACCAAACGTCGTCGCGTGTCCTGTATTCCCATTGTTTGTCAAACTTTCATTAGTTGCCCAGCTGCCGTGGATGTCGACCATCTGGTAATCTGCAAGTAAATTGTCCCAGCTTGTCCAGTTCATCTGATCGGGATCCAGCGCCGGCAAATTCACAGCAGGCGGCGCATCCAGGCTTTCCGCAAAGTTTGAATCCCACTGGAATGTGTCTAGGGGGCTAGATTGGGCCACGAAGTTTGCACTTGGTTGTGCCGCCGCTATCGCTTCTCTAATAGGGTTCATTGGTGGCTGGGCAGGTGAAGGACTCAAGTCTGTGTTGGGTGAGGCCGATGGCTCAGATGACGGCGTTGGCTCAGATGGAAGGGCGTCAGACTTCTTGCGTTCATAATCGAAGTTCCGAGTGCGCAGCATTTGAATGAAGTACGGCTCGCCTTTCTCAGGGGTGCCTCTGGCTGCGATAAAGGCCTCCCACGCCCTCAGTGTCAGCTTGCCTATAGCTATGGGAAGTGCCTTCCATGTCTTCAGGTTCCCTATTGAGTTCGGTATTACTTTCCTAGAGAGCTCTGTCGCGAAGTTTGGATGGAACTCATAGACAAGCTCAATCTGCTCCCAGGCCTTGTCCACATCTGCCCCATGGGTACGGTAGCGAAGACAGGCTAACAGGTAGATGAGTGCCTTCCACGGAAAATGAAGAGTGACGTGCCAGAGATATCCTTGCATGGACTTGGATGTGTAGGCCAGATTCTGGGCCGCTGTGACTTGTAGTGACATGTCAAAGAGCATATCTCGCTCAGCTTGAGGCATGTCCCGTTCTGGATGCGGGCCGTGGTGATCTGGGTTATGGGCCATGAACCTCATCATGAAGATGATTGCTCGAGCTAAGTATGTGCACATGAAGTGCCATGGAACGGCATGATCGCAATACTGGAGAAACTTGCGCTGGAAGGTTGCCTCAAGCTCGTCAATGGCCTTGTCTTTGGCACTTAGAGATAAGCCCCGGGCGCTCAGCTTGTTCCAGATACCGTCGAAATTGCCTGTGAGATTCGATGTCTTCTTCATGGATGCACCCAAGTTACATCGAATTAGGAAGAACATCATTTCCGTCGCACCTTCATGCTCCTTTGGCAATTCCTTCATGCCCGGAGTTAGATCGCTATCGTTGAGGTTCGACGGGATACGGGTATCTCCATAGAAGACATCACCTCCGGTGCCGGCGAGCTTTTCGGCAAAGCCATCGAGCATCAAAGTCTGCCACCAGAGCCTTCGTCGGATTTCAGTGTCGAATGGTGAAAGCCCTAGATCTTGGCCATCACGGTGAAGACCCAGTCGTTGGGCGATGCGTTTTGCTATGCCAGTCAGAATCCATAGGATCCGGCCGTCAGCATTCTGCAGGGAAAGCTACGACGAGTAGAGGCGTTAGTCTTTGTGTTATGACAGTAAAGTGGCGGATGCATACCAAAAAGAGGACCAACGCCTGTAGAACCATGATCTCGGATGTTTTCAGGAAGCTAGCATTGATTAGAGCGCACTGGATCCCGGTTCGAAAGCGGAGTGTGACTGCGGATTTTGGCTGCCCCATGATGGCTTCACATTCCGCGTCGCCTAAAGACGTCAAGGAAATGCTATAGATGGCAAACATTAGGGCTTCAACAGGCTTGGATAAGTCATCCAGATTTCCACTAGCATTGAGCAGTATCCGCTGCGTGGACGGAGTGTGAAAGACCTTGACTAGTGGGTTGACGTTTTCCAGATAAGTCTGCCAGAATTTGAAAATCTGTACAGGTTGTGGATGAAGCGCTCTCAGGTCTGTAGCTGTTCTGGGGGTGCCGAGCAGGAGTTGACTGCCATCGAAGGGGGCATCAAAAGGCGCGTCGTTGACACCTTCAAGGACATCCTCGTCAGAGGAACTGTCGTCGTCGAGGATCCCCTGGCTATGTCGAAACTCCTTTTGCAAGTTGGTCCAAAGGCTATTCTCCAGATATCTGCTTTTGCCCTGGTCCGCAACCAGGATGCCCGCATCTTTGCGGTTTTTGTCTTGACGGCCGTTTTCTGCCTGGCCGTTGAGGCTTTTCTCGGGACTATCACCTCCTTTGATCTTGAGACCTGAGTGCCTTGCGCTTTCCTCGATTTCTAAGTCACAAGGCTCGACTCCGAGCTTGCGCAGGGTCTCTTCATACAACTTCAACTTTGCGTGTATGTCTATTTCCCGGGTGCCCTTCTTCCGTCGCCGCGGCGGTGGAGGCGCCTTGTATACGCACGATACTCGGGCCTTTGTGCAGTTGGAACAGCCTCCGGGGGCTTTATCGCATTTGACTTTCCGCTGGGCGCAGAGCACGCACGAGTAGCTCTTCAATATTGGCGGTGTCGCGTTGCTGGTCGCTGTAGATTCGGGGCTCGTGGTAGCCGACGAAGTGCCTTGGGCGGTAGAGGACATTTAGACGACTGGCGTCCAAGACATGCGGATATATCTTGGCGGAGGCTTGTGGGGGTTGATGCCTGGTTGGTGATGAAGCGACTACGAGTTCTGGAGTCTGTGAAGCTACTTTCTGCACGAGGGTGAGTTGAATCAAATGAGCGAGTGTACAAGCTCGTCTGTGAAGCCCCTGGACTTGTCTTGAAGTCTGGTTATGCTGTATCCAAAGTAGAGACGTGAATGATGACTCTTCGAAGATCACTGGAGGATCCGCAAGGCTGCTTACGTAGCGACGTACCTTTCCTCTCTTGGACGTGGGGACAAGCTTCACATGGCGATTTCGCAACATTAAGGAAAAGCAACCATCCTTACGAAGGTACACTATCTGTGTCCTACGTGAACAGCGAAGTTGCAGCTGTATTTCGTAGAGGTGAGTTGGGGGATGTATGTTCAGAGACACTTAGTCATCGCCAAGCCATCAGGCTCGGCATGCGTCATGCCATCCCTCGTTACATCCTGTGGAGGACGGAGCCCGGCGTTCGCTATGCCTCCAATTCGGCTGAAGGACGCGTTGCTATGACCCTTGAATCACATCTGAGGATGAAGTCTGTTCGATCCTATGCGCCATGTAGTGGTCTGGGATCTCTAGATGTCACACACAACAAGATTACATCGGACTTCTGTTCTTCCTATCCAGCGGTCGGTGTACCAGGAGCGCGTGAATACTACGGGATTTCTCCACTAAACGGGTCAGCAGTCACGAGGCTTCATTGGCCTTGGCTATCCTGCCTTGAGAGATGCGTTCTAAACAACAGCACGAGTACTTGGCTATGACTCGATCGCTACCATACGATATAGCAGCCTTTCTCTAAACGTATCCCCCAGTATCCTACACATACCAAAGTCTACTCCGACGTCGTTACCGGCATACCCCCAGGCAGCTCAGTAAGCCCTATGCCTGCATTAGCGCATGCATGTTGGAATAGATAGTCCAGACTTTATGACTTACAAGCATCAATCGGCTCCGCTACCTTCTGGCCAAGCGTGCATCTGTTTGCTGCTTGCGGACTCTGCGTCTTCAGCTGCACGCAGTTCACGCCGCAGTACGCGTCCATGGCCCTCTGAAGTGCATCGTCTTTCCAGCCGAATACATAGTCCTTATAATCGTCCAAGTCAGCGCATGCCATTCGTAATCATGGAAAGAATATACGGGTCTTAGGAAGCTGTCTAAGACACTGCTCAGTGTCTTCGAAATAAGCCAACACTTCACCTAGACTTTGTTCCCGGGGTTAACGTACCGCATGAGTTCCCTACTTCGCTTAGTGAAACATCTCAGAGTCTCTAGAAGCTTAACTTACGTAGCCTGTGGGATCGCCCATGCTGAAGACGAAAGGTTGCGATCCATCCTCAGGCCAGTCGTTGGGATCGTTGAAAGCACGAGTATCCCAAGCCACCTCATAGAGGATTTGAGGGATGTGGACTGGGTGCGAAGCTGGGCACGGACCGCCTGACTCGAAGGAACCAGACTCTGGATAGGCAACGTGACTTCTGTGGTCTGGAGAATCCAAGTTGACACCATCCCAGCATCTACACATGTCAACACACAGGTTCATGGTGCGAATCTGGCCGTAGCACCTACGTTGGGAAGAAGTGGTTAGCACGGACCCCGCCGTGGCAGGGCTTCGGAGGCAACGCCTTGGTATCGGCTCCCCCACCAGGCATACCCGGTTCGCTCGCGAAGTCTTTGCCCCAACATCGGAAGCTTAGCATGCGCGAGTCGCCATCGCCCTTGTCGGATCGTCGGGTAGGGTCGCCGACTAGCATTCGGAAGCCCTAGAGTTGCAAGGTGAGCTGTGCATTGCTTGATTTCGAAACGGATTGCTTACTTTCTTGAAAGCAGTGACCTTTCCTTTGTTGTCGTACGGAGCGATGTAGTACACAGTTATGCCACCGTTTGCTGGCTCAAGATATTGATTCGCGAAAGTCGGGACACGCTTGTACGTGCCGTTTCGAGCCTTGAAGTAGAGGACCGCCGTCCAGTAGTTCGAGAAGTCCTAATGTCTCTCAGCCTAGGGACAGCGCAACTACGGACGACCTACTTCAGTGTAGAGACAGCTAGTGCACGATGCTTGTGTGGGGAGGTCGAGACTTGGATCCATGGTGACATTCAGAGCGTTCTACGGAGTGTAAGTTTCCGCTCATTGTATAGTCAGGCAACCGTACCCCTCCTACGAGCTGATGCATGTGCGGTGATGGCGCTACCCCAGGGTTGACTAGTCTGTAAAAACATTAACGGAGTTCACGGATTCCTGCAATCCACCTACGGGTCGATTCTGTCGACAACGAGTTGCGAGCAAGAGAACCGTAACATGGCACTTGCAGGCGCTGCGAGCGCAACAGTGATGACCGAAAGTAACTGCATACTGCTGGTAGTATGAAACTTCAAGATCAGGGTGCAGAAGCAGGATCAGATTGGATTCCGGTATCTATATGTATCGCTAGACGGGACTTATCAGCAATAAGGACCCATACACCTTACCGAGAATCAAACCCTGGCGAAAAACACACTCTCCCATGCGAACTGGATCAACTGGTATCCCGCGGGTACCCATGCGAATTGACCTTTCGAGAACCCAACGCCCTTCTGAATATCCAGGGGATCCTAGCATTCAAGTCCCTTTCCGTTTAGGCGTCGCAAATCAGGAACTGAAGTTATCATTGGATTGCATCGCGCACTATGACTTGCGGCGGTTGTGGGGAGGTATACATTAAGTTGAGTTTAAGCTTAATTTATCCGCACTCGTCTGCGTTCGCTTAGGGGTAGGGGAGCGGTCCCCCACAAACAACAGCAGCCCTGGGATTGCACTGGACGCACGAGAGTGAGACTCCGGATACCTTCATGACATATATCTCTAGGCTACGTTAGTTGACTTGGTCAGGTCTTGTAGATGGGGGCTTCAAGACCACAGTTCTGGTGGCCGCTTTCACGAGGTAACAATGTGGTTGACTTTCTCAACTGCCGGTCCCTGCCGTAGTCATTGTCCCCACATTTCGTGAGTCTTAGGCAACCCTCAGATATCGGCATACAGCTGAGCTTCTTTAGTGCTTGGATCGAGTCGATCGTTCGGTATCCCGCTAGGAATATTCAGCATGACGGCAACCGAAATACGTGCTCCGACAGTGTAGATGCTCTTCGAAATGGCATTGATAAGTATTTGAGATATCTGGGATTCTTATCTACGCATGTTCCAATGCACAAGACGAAACCGGGCCTTTGGTTTTCCATCCTACCACATTTGATTCTAGGAGCAGTGGACGTCACCGTTGTCATGGGTATGGCATTCCTGTGACCTGTTACTTCTGGCGCACATAGACAACGACGGACTGAACGTACCGTAGGTGCCGCCGAAGTCACCGAAGCAACATCTGACAACGTTGAGCTGGGCGCATATGTTTGACTCGCGGCCGCGTAAGTCATAGCAGTTACGGCCCCAGAGCTGGTCGCAGTAAACTTGCCGGCACAACCCTCGCCGGGAACGGCGACATCGAACGCATACACTTCCAGCGCAAAGTACTGAAGAGTATCGCTGTTTCGTACTGCTTCTTCAGGATTCGTTTCTGCGAGCTCCAAGCATTCATCGTGCTCCTCTGCGTAGTGCTCGACAGCACCCTCGCCCACTTTAGGAATGTGAAAGAGGCGGTGCAGCAGGTCGGACGCGAAGTAGAAGTTTGTGGCCCCGTTGGCGACGGTATACCCTAGGCCGCACATTGCTACAAGCGGGTGCCGGGTCTCATAGGATAGTGGGCAGATGACTGTTTCCGACGTGGCATTTTCTCCTCTCCAGTGCCCGCCCCAGCCTAGTCCGAGTAAGCATTGTTCTAAAGGCTAAATTCCACACCATGGGCTCCTCACCCTCCAACTCGCAGTTGCCGTCGGGGTTGTCGCATCGAAACAACACGCCAGCCTTGTCTCCATTGGCGATCTTGTCATACCAGCCGATCGGCTCCGTAGGAGACGCATTGCTGAAGTACTTCTGGAAGATGTCTGAAGAGTTCCCCCATCGAAGAATATGATCTTTTGCATGAGTGGCGAGTGTTTCTGCTTCGCCGAGGGCAACTTCTAGCTGCGCTCGCTCAGTGACGTTGCAAGATGAGTGGATGGGGTACTGGCGGACTGCTCCAGCGTCCCATGCTGTTGCAGTTGGAACATGAGTGTCCGAAGTCTGAGTGATGTAGACTGTGGTCTCTTGACGCTTGGCTGGAGACCCTAGGACAAGTGTTGCTCCTAGTATGAGAATGGACAGACGAAGAACAGCCATTGTGATTCAATGGTAGAGTATACCAGACTCTGAAAATTCGAGGTTATTGTCAGGATGCGAATAGAGGTGGTACCGAATATCTGGATGCTTCAACCCACAGATTCCTCGGTCTCTTATACTGATGTCGATCAGCGCTCTCCCGATTTACTTTTCACCTTGCCAAGCATCAAAATCCTTCCAAGCAATTCACCAACATATTTGATGGGATAAGATTATACTGTGACCCTCACCGGGTGACTCCAGGAGCACCTTAATGTCCGCCGTAGGAGAAAGACTTTTCACCTTTAGTGACTTCGGGACTGCACCTACTTCTATTCTCAGGTTAGAAAACGCGCTGATGATGTTTCCCTACATTGGAAAGCCGAGAGTCGTATGTCATAACTATACACTACCGTGGTATATTATGCAATTCAGCACGTCAAGTGGGATACTCGTACGTGGCCAAGAGGCATTACATTCACATGACATTCACAGCCAAGATGTATGCCCAGATCGTGGCAGTGTACTATACGCAAAAACACAGCTTCAAGGTTCCACAATGGTCCCATCTGGCGAAGGAGAGCGATTAGCCTGACCGGGGAAAGAATCCTCGAGGCGGAGGACTCAAGGTGCCAAGTGTTCCGCCGCCCACCATGATACTCAAAAGATGAAGAATGCTGCCCACGCCGAGAGACAATGAGTGCTACGAAGGACACACCTACAGTCAAAGACCCACCATTGCGCTTTACTGCTTTGGAAGCCAAGTGCTTTGACACAACATTTGACGGCCTTGAACATTCGCATAAATCAGCCCGGATCCCCAATACTGGAGACACTGCATCGATTTCTGCCTTTTCTACCATGGTCGAAATGCATGTTTCTAACCGTTGTACTTTATCGTCAGCCTGGGTTTCCACACAAACGACAACTTTGGCACCTTCAACCACCAGTGCTGTTGCATCAACTTCGATCACTGCAGTCTCAGACTGTCATTCACATGGCACTACGCAGTGGGTGTTCTTGAGACCCTGAAGCAAGAAGACATTGACCTTTCTAGATATTGCGTAGCCGGGCCTTCGGAGTACGAGATTATTGGCCCTACTGCTACTGAGGAGTTCGAAGTCCAGTATACAGACTGCCATACTCATAGTGCCCAGACGTCAGTGTACACGATATCCCTAGTCTAGACCCTCATTGACTTCTACGAAGGTACTGCGTAAACTCCCACGGCGAGGATGTACAAATTCTCACCGAGCCAAACAAAGACACAGATGAGCATACTAGCACCAACACTACCACGACCGATGATCCTAGTGAGCAAATGGATTGTCACTTCCATGCCGGCGTAGAGTAATTTTCTACTACATACCTTGCACGCTGACATCTAACGAAAGAACAGACATTGCGTCGATGGGGACTCCGAAGAACACGCGGCATGCGATCGAACCGATCGTGACTATAATGTCCCTCTTCGCATTGGTCTCCTCTTCGTCATACTGATCACTAGTGGCTTCGGAGTTTTCCTCCCAATCGTTGCCACTTCCTTCACGCGTGTCTCGCAGCACAGCATCATTTTCGTTCTTTTGAAGCAATTCGGTACTGGCGTAGTTATATCAACGGCTTTCGTACATGTATGTATTGCATGTCTGAGCAAGTCCACCGATTCGTACGCTGACTGCCATAGCTTTTCACGCACGCAAGTCTCATGTTTACTAATGAATGCCTCGGCGAACTTTCGTACGAAGGTACAACAGCCGCTGTGTTCATGGCAGGACTATTCCTGTCCTTTATAGTAGACTATATTAGCGCTCGCTTTGTACTTTGGCGACAGCACCGAAAAACAACCACGTCGTCCTCTGATAGCGAAGGGCGTCCAACGGCAGTCACAAGAGATTTGAAAACGGATTCGCAAACACCTGACAGTGCCACGGCTCTGACGCACAGGAAAGAACACGGGAACCATGCTCATGTACGTGGGCGAGCTGATGAGAAGGTTGGCGTGTTGGTACTCGAAGCAGGCATCATCTTCCATTCACTCCGTAAGTTGCTTGGTGAACAACGGTTTTGAAGATGCCATTGCTAACGAAAGAGACAGTCATCGGTCTCACTCTTGTAGTTGCCGGCGACTCCTTCTTCCTGACCCTCTTCGCCGTCATCCTCTTTCACCAAATGTTCGAAGGCATTGCGCTAGGCACATGCATCGCAGGCCTACCTTCCACAGCAGCTTCGTTCCTTCAAAAGTCGCTTATGGCTACTGCGTTTGCTCTCATCACACCAATTGGCATGGCTATCGGTATTGGACTGCTCAATCAGTTCAACGGCAATGACCCCTCAACACTTGTTGCTATCGGAACGCTGGATGCGCTGTCTGCTGGTATTCTGGCGTGGGTGGGGATCGTAGAGATGCTTGCGAAGGATTGGTTGCATGGGCCGCTGTTGGACTCGGGATTGGTTAAGACTGGGGTGGCGATGGTTGCGCTTGTTATGGGGATGATATCGATGAGCGTGCTGGGGAAATGGGCATGAACTGACAATATTGGGAGGGCATGCTCAGATGAAATTCATCGAGATTGACCAGAAAAGAGTGATCGAAGAATCTAGCTACGAGAGAACGAAGAGCTGGCTATGCTACCAGAATCTGTTTTTCGATGCGACATCACCAGCAAGGTCAATTTACGAAGAGCACTGGAGTACGTTGTTATATTAGGAACTATAGGACGGAGATCGCTTTAACAGACTCGTACGTTCGACGAGAACGCAACGAGTGATACTCCTACCGTCCGATGACGCCGCTAATGAAGGATTCGCACGTTCGATGAGACCGTGACGAAAGGCTACAAATGTCCGGTGAGGCCGCATGTAGTTACCCACACTGTCGAGTAAACCGACCGTGTAGGGGAACTGATTGGTTGAGTAAACCAACCAGTGTGGAACAGAGCACAGCCGGTTGAGAAAACCACTGTGCAGGAGCACGCCGGTTGATAAAACCACTGTGCAGGGAAACTGATTGGTTGAGTAAACCAACCAGTGTGGAACAGAGCACAGCCGGCTGAGAAAACCACTGTGCAGGCAGCTTGGGAGCACCCACTGGGCGATGGCGCACTGTAGCTGGTTCGCCGAGTGCTGCGGGAGCTGGCCGGTTGTTATCCAGATAGGCTAGCATTGCCGCCATCTGTCCTGGCTTAATGAAGAGTGAACTGAGGATCTTGGTTTGACGTTACGTAGCGGCTCTGAGACATGCCACCGCTTGAGAACTGTGGCGATGACTGGGTCTTGATAATTGGGGTTACACGTTTGCCTATAGCTCACTCCGAGCTCTAGAAAGTAGATGGGTGGGTTTGGCGCAAGGCGGCGCGGTGACTGAGCGTAAAGACTGGCGATTAGGCTGGACAGAGTTGACGCAATGAGGCGCCGTGACTGAGCTTTGAGACTGAAGTGAAGACTGGGTGGGGCTGTTCAAGCCACTACCTGGTATGACCTGGTTGGACTGTGGCTGGCTAGTGGTCTCACCAACGGAATCGTTGTCAGACTGGTCCTCCTGCTTCACCTCAGTCTTGTTTTGTTTGACCTCCTCGTAGCGATGCACAATCTGGTCAAGCCGCGGCTGGGAGTACTGTGGATTCTGGCGAGCAATGTCTATCAGGTCTTGTGGGGCTTCAAAGTGCTCTATTTCTCCACTGGCCCATGATTCGATCTTCTGTTGGAGACGATCGAGAAAAGCACTCGTGCGTTTTGCCTCTTTGGCTGAGTAAACTACAATAACATGTGTTAAGGCAGAAGTGGTCCAACGCTGGAACAGAGTACATACCTGGTGCCAGCTGGTTTGGCTGGGACTGGTAGAGTGACGCTTGAGTAGACTGCTGGGTTTGAGACTGGAAAGGTGACTGAAAGGGTTGTATTTGCTGGGACCCTTCTAACCGCTCTAGATCTGGCTGTCGTCGGCGGAGTCGAAGCTGTTCCTCCAAAAGCTGATTCTCACGCTCAAGCTGTTGAATGTACTGTTGTTCTGGATTTGGTCAGCAACTGTGCCACTATTGGAAGAGCACAACTCACGCTGGTCTAGTTGCAAGGCCATTGATTCTGGTTGGTACTGGGGCCTCTCATGATACTGGCTGGCTGGATTGTACTGGCTGGCTGGATTGTACTGGCTGGTTGGATTGTACTGGGGATTCTGATTGTGTCGGGGATTCTGATTGCGTCGGGGATTCTGATTGTGTCGGGGATTCTGAGTGTACTGGGGATTCTGATTGTGTTGGGGATTCTGAGTGTTCTGGAGGTTCTGATTGTACTGGGAATTCGGGCTGTACTGGGTACCTAGGGTATTCTGGTTGTACTGAGTATTCTGGTCTTGCCGGGGACTCTGATTGTACTGAGGACTCTGATTCTGGTAGGGTTGGTTGTTGCCCGTGGGGGCAAAGGGTGAAGGATACGACATTCTGAGCACCATTAGCTTCACATCCAGTTCAATGTTGGGCGTACGACTTACGTTGGGAAGTATCAGTGAAGAGGAAGGAAAGAGGTTGGGCGGTGCGACTTTGTTTTGAGTTCGTGTGCCGCCAAGCCGCTAGCGCGTTTGCGCGCGGTCACGTGTGTGGTCGGAGGACGATGCGGGGTGACGATAACCCCTCTGGGAGGCGAATGAGACATCTGATGATGTCAGAAGTTTCTGCGAGCCCTGGTTTTGGTCATCCATTGTTGGAATGCTATCACATACGTGGCGGGTGTCCTCGACGCCGGTAGACAGAGAGTGTAGATTTCAGAAGAAGAGAGTAGAGGATAAGACTTGTTTCTCTGACTCCTCATCTCCTAATTGATTCTGGTAAAGATATGTGGTTCTTGTGAAAATGTCGTGACAATCACCTGTATGCCTATATCTTTCTATGGATAAGCATTTCTAAGAATAACAGAGGACCTCAGGACATTCTCAAGTCCCTGTGCTGCTGCTACCCATCAAACAATGATCAGCCTTTCTCAGTGCCCTTCATGATGCTACAGACGGCACAACATTATCTCTAGCTATTTTTAGGTTCCAAGTACAGGCTTACCCGCAGGCTCAATTCAACTGAGGCACAGTAACCGCCTATAAAATCCCAGTAGTCTTCCTACCTCCAGCCGAACGGCATTGCAGCCAGCATCGTATTCTCCGACCATGGAAGCCGTCGAAGATAAGCACAAAGCGCTGATCTCGGGCTTGACCAAATTATACAGCACCCTAATACTCATGCGCTACATCACTCCCAACGACCTCCTCTCTCCCCCTCACGATTACTCCACCATATCGACACCCGTGCTTTCTTCTCTTGGTTTCGACCCCGAAGTCATCCAGCTCATGAGACTGCTACCCGCTCTGCGTTCCGAACTCGTCTGGGGTTTCCAAAACCAAGGCACCGAGATCCTACCACGATCTAAAGTCGTCAACTACTTTCTGAGCGAGGATGATCTGGAGTGGTTGCCGTACTTGCGCTGGGGCGATCACTCTTTTTCAAATGAGACGAAGTTGTTGGAGCCCTGGATGTTGAGGTTAACGCTGGGCGGCATGTATCCGAGGCAGTATGGTGTGGATTTGGTATACGATACACGAACGCGTAGGCCAATTACCCATAATATTACGTTGAAGCGGCTGCTGCTGACAACTTCTAGAGCTCATCATCGAGTGGAGTCGGGCTGGGGGAAAGCTTTGGGATGAGGCACCAAGGCGGCCAGCTGCCATTGTGCTTGATGAGATTGTAGCGAATTTGCAAAACCTTAATTGGGTGCCCTTTGACAACCTTGGATTGAGAGGAGGAAATCGAGTACGCGAGATCGTGCAGAATCCGATTGTGTTTCAGAATCTGTCGCCGGGTCGGATTCGGTTTCCGGCAGATATGACACTTGCTATTGAGCAGTTGAGAAGCGAGACCGAGGATCGGAGGAGTGCTACACTGAAGGATGGTAAAAATCGTTGGTGGGCCTTGCAGAAGCTTTATCGCGAGTGTGGATGGGGGACGGATAGATGCGATGGCGAGGAGTTGGAGAGAAGGAAGATTGAATGGACGAAGGCTTTGGATGAATTACACAGAAAAATGAGGGGGCAACGAGTTGCGTCTGGAGAGTACAAATCCAGAAGGATTGCATTCTGGGCCGAGTTAGTCGGGGACCATGCGTTGTAACGAATAAGGACGATACATCGTTCGGTGCCTGATAGCTCTGGAAACCAGTTTCGTATGTTTATGACTCCGAACGTTGATCGCTTGTCAGAACGAGGGTCATCGCCTCACAGCGACGACTGCCCGGACTTCAAAACTCTTGACATCTGCCCTCTCAAGCTCCAATCTCATTCCCTCATTGACATCTCTTGGAAACCAGTCCTTCCGTACACTTCTCGACAGGTATTTTGCGTCGAGCAGAAACATCTTCCGCGTATAATTCCAGACATACTTCCCCTGCCGCGCATCTTCATACTCCCATCTCGGCAATACCCTTTCCCCACCGTCTTGCTCTCGCTCCCTTGTCGCCTCTCCATCCCTACCCTGCACTCCTTCCTCTTCAACTTTCCTCTCATCAGTCTCCTCTTCAACCCCACTCCCCCAATCCGGCCCCTCCCCAAGCACAACAAGCACCTCCCTCAAATCACACTGCATATCCAACATCTCCGTCGCCAAATCACTCCCATATCTCTTTAGAAGCGCGACCGGCACAGCAACGCTCTGCACCAACCGCCCCCCAACACTATGACTCTGCCCCACCATATCCGGCTCAAACGCGCGCTCCAGCGGCTCGCAGATGAACGTCTCCCACTGGTCCTCGGGTACATACACCGTATCGCGCTGCGCATCGAATGCTTTCAGGAACAATGGAGGACGCGGCGTCTTCATCTTCGTACTCGTACTCGTACTCGTACAATCATCCTCATCCTCCTCCTTCTCACATGTTGAACTTGGATCTGGACATAAATCTGAACCTAGACTTGGATACCGCACACCAATCCCCACCTCCCTCACCCACCCCAGCGCAATACTCCTCGCCTCGCGACACACGCCCCACAACTTCACGCCCGTGCCCCCAAACTCCGCAAGTCCCAGCCCACGTCCCCGAAACTCAATCGTCAGATTATTCTCCGGGTCCGGCGCATAGTAGTCCAGGTCATCGGGCGTCAGCCAGCGAGGACATATGCAGCCTTTGCGGTACGGGTACAGGCCGTGCCCGATGCGCGCTGGGAGCGTGTCCCGCCATATCTGGTTGCGTAGCTCGGCGGGTAGGGATGTGAAGTGGGAAAAGGTTTGAGGGGTAGTCATGGCTTTGGTAGGTGGTAGAGAGAGGGAGGAGAGAAGATTGGAAGGGGTGGGTATGTTATGTCGTGATATAGACATTCGAAGGTGTAGGGTGGTGACGCGAGATGACATGAGGTTGTGCTTCGGAGCAGCAGACGCTGATGTCAATGGTCTAGGCCGTTTCGGGGTAAGATCGACGGTTCAATGAACACCGCAATGCCACATTTGTGGATGAATATGAGATGCTCGAGTTCTAGTTCTTGAGAAGTCTCTGCTATACGCTGCTAGTATCGGTGTGTGATTAAATGTTCCTGTGTGGTCTTGCTTCGAAGCACACCAGTATCGTTGCCTCTACGCGCCTCTCAGGTCACTTAGCTCCTGCACCTCTTCATACGGCCCCACAACCTCACCTCTCGTATCAAACACTTCCTCTGGATCCTCCTGATGCAGAAAGACAGGTCTGCTCAATGTCTTTCTACCCATGAGGTACCGCCCGACAAACCATCTCAGTTGCTCCACGCCATGCCTCATATGCTCTCGTGTCCGATACTCAAACACCTGATCGAGCTGCTCGAGCGTCAAGTCTTTGGTCTCTGGAACGAAGAACAGGATCATCCACCAGCCGATGAAGCACCACGCTGCATACCATCCGAAGGCTCCCGACGGTGTGAACGCGGTCTGAAATTTGGGCCAGGTGATCGAGATGAAGAAATTCCAGAACCAGTTTATGCTCGTAACGATGCCCATGCCAAAATCACGATTGTACAAGGGCATAGACTCAGCGGAGTAGACAAACGGGACTGGTCCTTCGCCCGGTGAATAGGCGACACCGAAGAGGTACATGCCGACAACCACGAGAATGCGTTGCGCGAGGCCCGACGGGAGGGAGAACCCGATGACGATGAATATCTGGAAGATCGCCATGAATGGGAATGTAGAGAGAAGTAGATTGCGTCGGCCAAACGTGTCGATGGTCCATACGGCGGGTAAGGCGAAGAGGAAGTTGATAATGCCGAAGCCCATTGAGACGAGAAGGGCAGACTGCTCGGAGAAGAGACCATGATCGCGTAGGATGGTGCTGGAATAGTAGGCACTGACGTTGACCCCACAGAACTGTTGAAGAAACATGGTGATTACGGATGCTGTTAATGCACGTCGATTGCGGCCGAGTGTAAAGAGTTCTGTAAACGGCTTTTGTTGCTTCATAATCTCTTCCTCCCCTTGCAGTAAGTGATCGATGAGGAAAAGATCTCGGCCAGCCTGGAGCTTGGTGTGTCGAAGTTTGCAAAGAGCCATGAAGGCCTCCTCGTACTTTTTCTTGTTGCCTTGACGAGCTTTGGAGACTAGCCAACGAGGCGATTCAGGCAGTGTGTAGATGTAGGCGACAACGAACAGCGGGAGTATCATCTGGAAATCGTGCACTTAGCGGCCAGCATCACTAGCAATGAAAGAGCACTTACGGGGCTAGCGAGCATGAGCCGCCAATTCAAACTACACCTCGACGATAACAAGTTCCCAAAGCTTGCGTCGCAGATACTGTGATCGCTCCCATCCCTCACACCTGCTAACACGACACCGGCAATGTACCCACACATTATGCCTGGAGATGATTAGCATGTGTGACTATGGCCAGGACATAATATGTACCGAATGCGGTCCACATCTGCCACATCATGACCAGAGCACCACGGATATTGGCAGGAGCGGCCTCGGCAGCATAGATGGGTATAGTGGCACTGTGTAGATTGTGAGTTTATTAATGAAGAATGCAGTATAGCCGGAGGTACTCACCTCTTGGGACCAATCCCAAGGCCTAGTAAGAAGCGCGCGGCGAACAGTTGCTGCCATGATTGAGGGAAGGCCTGCCCGAGACAAGTGATGGAGCTGATCAAGCACGTGAGAAAGATGACGCCTCGGCGGTCGAGAAGCTTGTTCAGAGGGTAATTGAGCCTTCGGCGTCAGTCAGCAGCAGTGACGGTCATGTATGCGAGAGGTACTGACCAGCATGAGAAGGCACAGCACAGATAGGGCGCACTGTTGACCAGTCCGAGCAACCCGTCTCTTCCCCTCAATCCAAGTGCGTCAATGTAAAAGACTTGGGCTAAGCAGAAGTGAGCTGTGGTTCTAGTGCGGATCCAGACAGGGACTCACCTCCATTCACAGCTGTCTCATCCCTGTCTATGGTTCAGTAGGCGTTCATCGACTTGGGGCAAAGACGTACCATCCTTGCACTGCAGCACCAAGACTGCAGCAGCCAACCAGAGCATACAATCGCCAAGGCTGCTTGAATTTGTCGATGCCTAGATTCAAAGATTTAGTAGGAGGTTTTTGAAGAGAGCCGACCGAAGTTCTCGTCAAGTCGTATGGAATTGAGTAGCGTACGTCGACTTGAATACTCCAGGTCCAAGTAGGTTCGTTCAATCTCCCTCAGCTTCAGGCCGTCGCGTCGGTCACGTCCAACTGGAAACGCAGCTTTCGACTGGGCGAGAAAAGCACCTTTTCGGATGTAATGGGCATAATCCTCGAGTTCTGAGACCTGGACGAAGTTGTCAATCGCAGTGTCCATCTGCTCGTGGGTCCAGCCTGAGAATGGCTGGGCTAAGCGCCGGTCGGGACGGTCCGCGTGCTGTTCGCTCGGCTTGCCGGGCTCATCATGCTCGTCATGCTGCAGCAGGCCCATGGTGGGAAACGGGCAGGTCGAAGGAACAGTAGGCTCGCACTGACATTGCGCATCTAATAAGTGAGCGAGGGTCTGGCTGGGGATGGGGCGGAATGCGCCTCATGGCGCCGTCGTCCGATCGCTGCGCCTCGCTGCCTTGGGGTTCGCGGGTATCGAGCCGTGTCCACTGCACGACGAGACCGGTGAGACGGATACGATCTGAACGCGCATAGCTCTGGGCGAGCTGCTGACCTCAATTCGAAGCGCCTACGGCTTCTCGCTCGTGACTCCCGGAGGCCGTTAGGCTCGCAGGCATGAAGGAGATGGGCGCTCAGCGGCAGCCGGAGGGATCATGTCTGTCTGGCGATGGGTCCCGGGCAGCCCTCGACCCATGGGTCTCTCCTCGATTCGCGTGCGTCAACCCGGTGTGCGGGCTGGGGAAAAGACGGGATGACGGCTATCTACCTTGGGGCTCGCGGGGCGCCAACTCCAGGGTTCGGTGGCGGCAGTGTTAGGCGTCCATGCTCGACATGACGGCGGGCCAGCCCATCACTCACATCAATCCTGCCGCACACGTCGCGGAGGGTGGCAGCAAGCCTCACATTGTGTTTTGCTGAGGTCTGCATGCGCGAAAGGACTTCCGTGACGTCCGCCGGCCTCTGCATCCAGCCTCCTCCTGCTCTTCCTCATCTAATACTCGTCTGTTCCTGCTCATGATGGGCGCGGGGCATTCGCGATGGATTCTCCGACCCAGGCTGGCGACGCCCGCGAGGAGATCGAGATTTCCCTGACGCACATGATCCCGCGCAAACCCTATTCCCAGTACATTGACGACACGGTGTTCCTCGACGTGCAGCAACTGCTCAGCCAGCACCCCGACCGGCACGTCCAGGCATGGAGCGAGAACCCGCGCCTGTACACGCTGCTGCGGATGCTGGGCTACGATGACGACAGCCAGGTTCTCCAGAAGTTCGACAGCGAGCGCGTGGGCGACTTCTGGCTGCCGCTGCCCTCGTCGACGCTCACGCACCTCTCGGCCGCCGACCTCACGCCCTCTGACTTCCGCCGGGCGCAGCTGCACATCCTCTCCAAGTCGGAGCAGATGAGCGAGGAGCGGCTGTCCTCGTCCGTCCACACGCACCGACACATACAATATGGCTCTTCGCACTTCGAAGAGCTGGAGAAGATCGGTACAGGCGGCTCGGCAGAGGTCGTGCGCGTGCGGCACAAGCTGTCGGGAAAGCAGTTCGCCTGCAAGCGCATTCTTCGCGACAACAGCATCAAGCGGCAGCGGGACCAGCTCATCGAGTTTGAGCAAGAAGTCACCGCCTTGAAGAGAATCAACCATCATCACTTTGTCAGCTTCGTCGCCAGCTTCACAGACCTGACTTCCTTCTCGCTCATCTTGAACCCTGTAGCTAAAGACGTGCTCAAGTCCATGCTCGAACGCCAGAACAGAGACCAGCCACTGCCCCCCGCAGACATATCCGTCTTGAGACACGCCTTTGGTTGTTTGGCCACGGCCCTGGCCTGCCTCCACGAGCAGCGCGTGCGGCACAAGGACATCAAGCCGGGCAACATCCTTTTGAGTGACGGCCGCGTCTATCTCTGCGACTTTGGCATCGCGCGGGATTGGTCTAAAAGCGAGAACAGCACTACCGAAGGCGACGTGCTGAAATTTACGAGGCGATATTGTGCCCCAGAAGTATTCGTTCGTGACCCTCGCAACACCAAGTCAGACATATTCTCTCTGGGATGTGTGTATCTCGAGATGATCACCGTCATCAAGGGCTATCCGCTCGATGAGATGAACGATTTTCTTTTGGAGCACTCCGACGGCGGCACCGCCCAGGGTTTGTGTAGTGCACCCGATGCCATCAACGCGTGGCTCGTGAAAATTCGAAGCGAGAACAATGATTCAGCCGATGACCTACCTCTGGATTGGATCGTTCCCATGGTATGGACTACGATTTGGTGACGATAAAGCCGGCAAGCTAACGCGATACAGATCCGCGAGGAACCCGATGATCGCCCCAGAGCCTCTGACATTGTGAACACGATCCACAGGCAGTCTGCTGACATCCCGCATCCCAATCTGTTCCTCTCCACTTGTTGTTCAAGATCTGATAGCATCGCTCCGTTCGAACCTCTAGACACCCCAACCTCGCCAACGCATCCCCCCAATCTTCCACAGCAATTTAACACTGGGCTCGGAATCGAGAATGGGCCTACGTCTCCTCCCCGATCCTTCCTCGAAGCTGATGCTTCAAGGCGGAGCCCTGGTTCTAGAGGCCATCGAAGTGGTTCAGCCAGCAGGAAAAGCGCGTCGCGAGATCGCTCCATTTCGCCACGTACAACCAGCACTGATCCTGCGAGAACAAGTAGCAATCTGGTTCGAAATAGCACTGAGACTGCGCCGTCCCTTGTAGATCCCCTTTCGTCGCCTCCTTTGAGCAGGAGACTGCGCAATATCTCGACCCATTCAGAGAGCGAAAGACATTCTGATAGCTCGTTTCCAATGATGCCAGAGTCTATCGCTTCTTCGTCCGGTTTTCGAAGGTCTCCAGTCCCTCCACCCGCCAGCTTCGAAGTCAAGTGTGCTTGTGCATCACGGTTGAAAGAGAACCACATCCTAAATTTGCCATTTGCTTCATCCACAATCCATACCCAGCAACGGACTGTTGAAACATGTTCAAAATGTGAGATGGGAGAGAACAAGCTGCAGATCTACGAGACGCTCCCAGAAGATACAAACGCGCCCAAGGCTCAATTCCCGCTCATCTGGTGGGTCACGCGCCGGCTGGTATTCAGTTACCTTTCCGGCACCCCTGAAATGCGGCGGTGCAGTTCGTTCTGGATCCCTCTCGCCGATGTTCAATTCATCGCTTCCGGAACCGATGTCACGTTGCGGTGGTCCGACTGTAATCAGATGACTCAACGGTCGTCAGGCAATTACGGACAACATTACGACTGGCTTTACAATCCAAAGGAGTCTAACAATAGCGTCACAATACGCTTCCATGATCTGGGACATGCTGAACAATTCATAGATGTACTACGCGTTCCTTGTGAGGATGGCTTGACTGTGAGCAACGGGCGGAAAGTTGACGTGTCCGAGGCGCAAGAGCTGCAAATCTTCGACGTCGGCCGAAGAGGTGTTCGTAATTATCGTTGCACGACACTCGCCACGTTCGACAACACTTTTGTGAGCTCGAAGCTCTTCGTTATCTGGCCTGAGCTAGATCTGGACATCCACATCTATGATGCTCAAACGAACCGCTTTGCCAACGAGCCAGACTATCAGATGGCTGTCAAGCTGAACAATGTCTCAGCACCAACGTATCACTCAAACGTCCGAGGAGAGCCGGCGGTCGACTATGACAAGATTGGTCGTTTCTACAAGGCACTGCAGCTCAAGTCTTCGCTCTCTGTCACGTTTCCTATTGGCATAAGGCACTCTTTGCCAACGCCTCCCCGTGGTAAGTCCCAGTCCCGCGAAACAATGTGCAGGCTAAACAACCATTCCAGGCGTAATTGAGATGCTACAGGCCATTACCGGCTGGACTCTTCGCTACTTTGGGATCGTTGAGAAGTTCAAGTCGAAGAACAAGCGCTTTGGGAGCAAGAAGTACAGCCGCGCGGACTTGATGCTTTGGGAGAGAGATCTTGACGATGGGAAGCGGCGCGGCGCTCAGGTCGCTTTCCGGCTGCACGACGAAGCGGACTTCCTCTGGACAACTGGCGCCATCACTGCTTCGACGTCGATCTCGTATTCGACGACATGCGACGCAACTATTACTGTGTCGAACAAGACGAGGGGAAGGTTGTTGGACATTACGAAGATGTCGGCTATTGCGTCGGAGAGTTCAAACAACACGAAACACAGCGGCCATACTCACAGTCATGGACACGGCCACGGCCATGGGCATGTGAGAGGCATGTCGGATGCACATGAAGGAGAGTCCAGTGAAATGGTGCTCACCTTCGAGGACACAAAGTACAGACTCGACTTTGTGGCTATCGTAGAACAATTCAAGGCCGATGCGGCGGTCAGCGCTCCATTGACGGAGAAGGGTGTTCCGGAAAGTGTGAGAAGGATTAATAGTCTGGCGGGGAGCGAGATGGGGAGGAGTCCGCCGATAAGGTGACCAGGGTTGCCAGCATCTTGTCGTTATTACAGTTGGTTAGCGTTGCGCTGTCTTTGGACACATCATTGGTTAAGGCGTCTGTTTGGCAAGATACCCCCATCTCTTTGGACGCTGCGATGTGTGGAATTTGAATATGTCTTAATGTAAAAAGTTTCGAGTCCGGTCATCTATGTCTTCTTGACTATGCTTCTGGAGACCAACATTGCTACAGATACGGATTGTACAGTGCCTTGTGGGCACTCAAGCTACGAATAGTAGGGTGTGATGGACTCCACTAAGTAGTGAGCCGTTCAAGCGGAGACTGTGATGATGCTGATCTGACTTAGTTGAGCCTACGTCAAGTAGAAGAGTATCCCACATTACAGGGGTAGTCTTGACACGCCCGTACGCGCTTTCTGACTGCAAGGCCGCCCAGCATCGGGGACACTGGTGACATCTCATACATGTCGGGGTCAACGCGAGCGTAACAGACTGCAGGCACAGGTATCGTACACACAGATTGAAAAAGAATCCTGACACTTGAGGAACTAATGAGAATTTTCCTGCTGTCTAAGAGTGGTATTGACAGCCCACTCTCCTGCGTTCCAATGTCATAATCCCTCAGGAAAGCATGTCGCGGCCGAGACGCGCCAAATTCTTGCGAAGAAATCTTCTACACGCGTAGTAGAACTCACCCTACCAGGAGATCGCATTTTCTCTGGCAGTGAAAGCCTCAAAACAGCGCGGGGCGCCCGCAGGCTGCTCTCCATTACGTCACGTGGGCGCTAGTGCGCTAGCGCGCAGCCTGCGATTGCTTCAACTTGGCTCCCCTCCGCTCTCCCTCTTCTTCTCTCTTTAGTGACACTCGAGAATTCTCAATGTATGCTATCAACTGCCCCGCCCCTTGGAGACTTGCAGCAGTGGCTAATGTGAACAGATCAATGGATTCAAGTCATTCATCCAGCCCACCGGGCTTTCAACCAAATCCGCAGCCTACTGACAGCGAGCTTGCTCGTAACATTTCAAACCTCCAGATAGCCCCAAATCAGAACCTTAATCCAGCTCCGCCTACACAGCAGATGAACCCGTACTATCAACAGCCGCCTCAGATGCCTCCACAGTTTCAGCCGCCATATCCGCCTTTCTCGCAAATGGCCCCATGCCTGCCACTACAGTTTCCGCCGCCGTACCAGTGGCCAGCAATGGCCCCTTCATACTACTGGCCACAGGGATACCCGCAGTCAAGTAAGTAGCCCCTGTAGCTTCTACTGCCACTGCCCAGCTCACATGCTCTGCAGTTCCGCAAATGCAGCCATATCAGTCACAACAGGTGGGTCCATACCAGGCACCGCAGACGCAGACAAATTTCCAGTCAAGTAAGTAAACTCCTGCAGCTATCGGTGCAATCCATATACTCATATGCCTCTCAGCTCCCCAGACTCAGGGCTCCGCCATGCCCCAGTCTCCTCTCGCGGATCAACAACCTCTTGGATGTAGCACAGTCACTGCAGCTCCAGCAGCAACAAATGCTCCAGTACCAGGAAGTAAGATGATCAGTGCTGCAGTCAAGTGTTTTACTAAAATCCTGATCAGACTACACCCATGCTCAGATAGCTGTCTACCTCAACAAGATGGAGGAACGTCTCAACGAGTGGGATGGGAATGTTCAGAAAATGAGGAAACCCTCCGACGAAAATGCAGAACTCATAGCCCAGCACTTTCCAGGCGACATGGGGCGCTTCAATCAGCTCCTAGACCGTTATAAGCAGATGGCACGTCGTTTCACCGACAACGCCGCAGCGAGAGCTCGGGAGGATGAAGAACCGCAACGCCATAGGGATCAGGATTCCATTCGCTCAATTGGGGTGGGTAGAGGTCTTGCAGACTCGAGATTTGCGTCTAATTCTGCTTCTCAGAACCAAGTCCGTCCACCAACATTTGGGGATGGTCCTGCACCTACTGTGCTTGATCAATCAGCTTATGCATCGCCGCAATCTCAGTATGGCACCCAGCAATCTCAGTACGGCACCCAGCAACCTCAGACTTCCCAGCAGTACCCGCCGGCTCCGGCTCATCAAATACCATATCAACAGTCAACTCCTCTACAACCAGCTCCTCTTCAGCCACAACCTCAGCAACCTCCTCAGCAACCTCCTCAGCAGACTTCTCAACAGTATCCGCTCTCTCAGGATCAGCCAACACAACATCAACAAACACCCTTTCAGCAGACATCATATCAGCAGCCAGCTCCTCTTCAGCAGTCTCAATTACCGCAGCCATCTTCTCTGCAACCACAGCATCAGCAACTTCAACAGCAAATTGATCAGCAGTATCCACAGGCTCAGGCGCAGCCAACACCAAATCAACCGCCAGCTCCTCTGCAGGCAGCTTCCCCACAGCCACAGCATCAGCAACCCCGACGCCAGCAGCCAACTCCTCTGCAAGCTCTGAATGGTACTGTTGTTCAACAGCGTCAGGCACTGCGAGACGGTATATTGACAGTCGATCAGCTCGAGGCGCACCGACGGTCGGGCAAATACGCGACACAGAGGTCAAGCAGTCTTCGGAACCCCCGCCCCAAGCTGCCATTCCCAAAGTATATCTTCCAGAAGGAGCTTTCACAATGCCCACTGTACCCGCAGCGGAAAGACAAGCAGGGAATAGATGACATGGTGGCCCGCCCTAGAATGCTCCATTTGGACGACGATGAAGACCAGGGTGTATGCTATGGCATCTAATTCAGCTCCGGCTGCCCGTGCAGACAGATTCCAGGTGGTTGTAGAAATAATCATAACCTGAGCCAAGAAGTTCTAGATTGGCTCGTGGCGAATGGCCGCCTCAGCATCACTGAGGCCACGAACATTGTCAACAGCTACATAGCAAACCGAACAATCGACGGCAAAGTAGATCTTCATGTACCAGTAACACGCCAGCGATCAACCGCCGGGCTTGCTCAGTGTTCTCACGCATCCGGTCCCGGTCTTGTGCCGGCCCCAGTACCCAAAGTGCCCGCTTGGGGCAACACAGCTCTTCCACACCATCAGCCCCAGACCATACCAACTCACCCTACACCTGCTCAAGCTACACAGCTGCAGCAGCAACAGCAACAGGAGCGGCAGCGGCAGCACAAGCAGCGGCACCAACAACACGTTCCTCCTCAGGTTGGTCCTGCGCTCGCTGCTCCAGACATCCAGGCACACCTCCAGACACCCCCCTATCAATCGCAGCTCGCTTTCCAATCAGGTCCACTCTCTACACAAGGTCCTACACCTTTTGCTGCCAACAATGCATGGGAAAACTATGGGGCAGTCGCCAAGGACAGCGACGAGCAGTTGGTCGCACGGAATCAAGCACCACGGGTGGAGGACCTAGCAAATCCTCCTCCACCGGTCGAAATCAGTGAGACGCTCACCAGCCCTGCATCCAATCAACCAGCTCAACCAGTCCAAACACCCCAGGCGGGTAGCTCTTTACCATCTTCCAGCACGAGCGCGTCTCCACCACCGACCCGACCCCAAGCTCCAGCCCAGTCGCCTCCACCACAGCAGTCTCCCACCCCAACAGCGGCAACTGTGCAGATACTACGATTGGTCAATGTACCACAGTCAACTCAGTCACGGGCGGGCTTAGGCTCACGTCCGAATGCTTCACTCGCTTCCAGCGCGAGTCAGGCCTCTCCTCGACCTTCGATTGAAGTCGAAGGAGACGAAAAGCCTGTTCACATACTAATGGAGGAGGCCTGGACCCGGGGCATCTGATGCACATGGCGCATCTATCCTTCTTTTTGTACCCTTTTGTTCCATCCGCTTGATGCGCTTGTGAACTGTCTCTGCAGCCTCCGCTTCTATGCGCCGGCTTGCGATTTGAGATACTTTGCGTGATCTGCTTCTGCTCCCCTCCGCTTTGATGCGCCGGATGCGGCATGCGATTTGCGATACTTTGCGTGATCTGCTTCTGCTCCCTCCGCTTCGATGCGCCGGCTTGCAGCTTGCGAAAGGCACAATGTGCGCGTGTTTCTCGATGAACGTGTCGCTTTAGCCTCATTTGCACATGTTCTTATTTGAACTTGTTGCTTCGCGCTTCCACTTGCACCTGTTCTAGATGAACCTGCTGCTTTGTTGCACCTGTTCTGGGTGAACCTGCTGCTTTGTGGTATCCACGCCGATTCTATATGGAACGGTTGGGCTCATATTCACTTTCTTGGCTGTTGACTTTCAGACTACATTTCTTACAGCCTAGTCACTAGCCAATGGAAAACTTTATGTAGTCAACGATGGGAGTGACCTAGAAGAGTGCAAGTCTTGGTTGCTTAGTACGAGGCATATAATTTTCGTGAACTATGAATGGGATAAATGTATTGAGAGATACGCAACAACTAATACAGCCCGTATCCAGGAGGCTTGATCAGATCTTGTGATAGCCTACACCATAGGATATTTAACAACGTCAGACGAAGGTGCAAGACATGTTCCCTGCGAAAAAATAAGTTCCCTTACAGATGAGATTGTTGGACGGATAATGTTTCGGTAATCGGAAACCTGAAACTTGGGACCTTGTTTCAACCACTGAATCGTCCTGAACATTCTGAAACGGCGACCGGCGCTTATTCAACACCTGATACAATGGAGACATCAATTGGGATTTCACGAAGCGCTAGTTCGACCTTTCAAAAGGTATCCCGATAGTTCCATGAGCGCTAACCACGGCGCTTTGTTTGAGAGTAGCAGCATCTAGGCTCTCGGTTTCGAATCCGCGAAAGCCAACGCAGAAACAGATTTTCAAAAGTGGCAATTCGAGTCCTGGTCTAAACCTGGAAATCACCCAGGGTAGGTTACCTGTGCCACGAGGACAACTCAGATGATTTTACACCCAATCTACCGTGTCGATATAGCGCATTTGAAAAGCTCCGAGACTCATGGGGTAAGAAAACTAGATTGCGACTGTGTTACAAGCTATCATGAAGTATTAATCTACTTCGATCGCCGACCAAATCTAGATGTACAATCACACATACTACATCAGGTTGATCGAAAATCCTTGTCTTCTACTTCTTCATTCAACCCAGCACATTTCATTCACGGAAAACAATCATGCTTCCTTGTATTTTGCTCCTGGCGATACTAGCCACCATCACCACTGCTCTGCCACAGACGCATCTCCACACAACATACGGTCGTGCATACAAAGGTACCGGAATGTCAAATGGCTTCTCAAACGGCACCGATACTGGGTCCTTCAACGCCGCACTTGTCCCCGAATTCGGCATCCAACCCGGCCAGAACCCCGATGGCACAGGCAACTGCGCAGGCAACAAGGGCGTGCTGATCCCATGCCAATGCCCACCCAATCGCAACGACTTCATCGAGAAAGTTAAGCAAGCCGCGGCGACTGGCTCGTCGTCAGGCGTTCCCGTAAAATTTCCGACGGACGCTTCGAAAGCTTCGGAAAAGCAAAGAATTCAGACTGCCATAATAGTGCTGCAGAACTTCAATGGTCGGAAGGGGTCGGGATGTCCGGCGGCTGCAACAACGTTCCTCGCGCAGCTGGCTGCGGCGTAAAATTGAGAATTTGGGGATACGAAATAGTGTATACATGTGGGAGTTAGATACAAAATGGATGTATACCTTGGGCTGGTCGGCGTATGGTGTTGGAATTTAGTTTGGCATTCAACAGATTTGTACATGGCACATGCGTACGTGCGACCTCAGCAATATCACATGAATCTTGAAGAAATGATCAAAACAATCTCTCGGGCTGTGTCTAAATGCCGAATGGCACATTGAGCTCAGTATATGTAAATGCGAGTCATGGCAACCTTGAGAATAAATCGGTTCAAATGTCATATATCATTTGATCGAATAGACCGCAATACACTGCGGAATGCTTGTCGAACGACGGCGTATTGATCGAATCCCACAGCACCTCTTGTATGTTTGGGCTTGTGGGCCAATTTTCAACCCCTGAAGTTCAATGCCGCAGCGTATGAATTAGACTGTCCTGGAAACCAGCAAAGGTATTTGTAGTTATAAAGCATGGTATAAATCGATTATCTAACCTAGCAAAGTACAATAATGACTAGAACACAAAGTAACGCCAGAGACCGCAAATGAATGTCCGAATTCCGTGCCCTCCTCAAAACCAGTATAACCTTCTACCCAAAACAGAGCTCGACCGCAGGAGAGTGGTAAAAACAAAGGAATGTATATCAGGTTTTCGTCTTCCGAAAGCCTTCGTCAGCATCCCTCGGACGATGAGCCGGTTCATAAGAAAATCCCAGCCTGCAGGATTCAGTGATCGCTAACCCTGAACCGTCTTCGAGCCATGATCCGTCGAAGAGTCTGCTGCACTTCCCAATTCCTGTTCTTCCATTGCGTTTCTGTATCTAATGATCTCCTCCAGAAGCTCACAGCCCGCCGCTTCGTGGTTGCGATGAACACCAACAGTGCGAAATTTCTGGATATCTCCATTCTTCAGGGTAACGTCCAGTTCTGCGTAGCTGGTCCCATCCCCGTGGTGGGCATAAACAACACCTTGAAGCACTCCAGGAAGCGCAAACTCTTTCGCGACCACTAGCTGTTGATCAGAAAGAGTACAGTGGAACTTAGGTACAAGCTGCCTTCAAATCTTACTTTCAATATCTTCCCTCTTGGCCATGCCTGGATCCGGATTTTTCAAACCCGTTGGTGTCTCCCGGGCTTTCTTGAGCTTCTCGTCAGTCTCCAGCTGAGTGGAATGTTCGGGTTCTAGGTCATCGTGTTCCGGCAGGTGGCGGGCCTGAGCAAATTGCGTAACAAATGGGTCCATCGAAGTGGAGTCGAGGGCTTGAGCAGTAATTTTTAATGGTGATGAGGTCGGGCGTATATTGAGTAGAAGTTGCAATATCAGTTTTTATGAATGTTGCGAAGAAGGCAAAGTTGGTCAAGTATATCCAAATGATTAATGAAGAGGACTGGTATGAAGGAACATGGTGGATTTTATACTAGGCTTATCCAGTGACTCAGTCCAGCTACCAGTCAACATGATCGGATTCATCGATAAACCTCCAAGGATGAGGTGCCGAGATCCAGAGCAAGGTATGAGGCAGAGCCTGAAAGGTGACTCCAACGCTCCAACCAGGATGACTGGAATCGGAAGACATCGGGCCGTTCCCGCCTGGCAGCATCATATCACGACTGCACACGATTCTGTAGGAACAATGAATCTATACCGTGGATTAGCGGAGATCATTCTATGACTGTTAGGGTTGCTTTGTTTTCGCATTCTCGACAGGCGCCTGGAGTCGTGCAACTGAGCATATCCAAGTGCCGCTGTGGTCGCGCAGGAGGCATTGCGAGGTGTGCTTTTCACACATTGCAAACAGCTTCCATGGCAGGCACATGTGTCGGAACTTATATGACGCGCTGAGCCCCATGTCAGTATTGTCTAAGCAGCCTACCTAGAGAGAGTAGTGTTTTGCTCGTAAGAGCCTCAGTTTGTCGAGTCTTTGTTCTTCTACCTAGTATTCTAGATATGGCCAAGTGGAATAGAGGTGGCAACCGGTCTTTGGCATTGTTTGGTGAGTCTCTGACACATCTGTGTAGGAGGCTTCAGGGCTCCATGTGCGTATTTACGTGCCGATGGGATATTGAGAATGATCAGCAAGTCTGAGACGTGTGGAACCTGCCAGTGCAACCTGAAGTCGCCCGCTGCTGCCCACATATTTCGCAGCTCTGCCCTTCACGAGGGGTGCATCATCATTACTCCCATGGCACTCTTCTGCCCCGTAAGTGAAATATTTTTAGATATGACTGGCATAGTGCATATAAGAGCACGAACCGCAGACTCATTGCGGCAACATTGGGCGGTCCCGCGCATTATGCCACTGGGCGGCACAGCGAGTGACTCAAACGCCGCTCTCATGGCACTCGGAGTCTTGGACGTCACCCTACTTTCCCCACTTCCTTGAATCGCCCTACCCAACCCATACAGAGGAAAGCAACACTTGAAAGCTGCTATGCTACCAAGTACGCTTATGTGTTTGGTCGCGAAGCATCTGCGGGGGGTTGCGTTGCCGGCGACAACTGCAACCTGCACTCGCTTTCACACAAAAACTGCTGACCTGCATCTAGGTTCTATTCGGCATAATAATAACGCTCGAATTATTTACGTGACCCCCAGGAACCGTAAAGTGTCACCAGAATTGACACCACTGGAATTTCTCTGGGGCTGATGCACGAAGCAGTGTATTTCAGGGTTCATACCATGGACCCGATTCTGGACCAAAATCCTTGTACGACCGTCTTCCAGAACCTCTCTGGTGCCTTGCATCCACCGGGATGCTCTAATTTCCAATTTGCAACGTCTTCTGCAAAAGTCGCATATTCAGTTTGTTTAGCCTCTTCCAAGCCCGGCGTTGGATCCGCACCTCGATCTAAAAGCATCCTAGTCAGCTCCCTGGTATTCAAATCGTCTAGACCGCCCAAGTTTGCCACATAGCAGATTGGTGTCCCCAGATCGTCGAACTTTTGTTTACCAACGGGATGATCGAGGGCATTGACATCGACTCCAACCACATCGATCAAATGCCGCACCATATCCATACGTTCTGTCCACTTGGTCGATTCACCACGCGTCTGATGCGCATGGAAAGCTAGAGCCGCATTCCGTACAGCAAAGTGGAGCGTACGCCAGCCCAGAGGCGCCCCTTTGGAGCGCAAGAGCTCGAATGTCGCGACGCTGGATCGAGCTGCGGCGCGTTCGAGGACTTGGTGACAACGGTATTGAGATGGGGTGATTTCATGCTTTCGCAGGGGTTCTAGGTGGACGGGGAAAACAGTTGCGCCATGATCAAGACACCAAGCTACCAAATCACTGTCATGGACGATATGCCACAAAAAAGGTTCGGCATCGTAAACTGACTCCGAAGTTGAGGTGGCGCGCCAGTTGATATCCCAGCCGTGCGCAAGCAGAATGTCCAGGATCGCTGTAGAGCGTCCCTTGCCGCCGACAACACTTGGCCGTAAGGTTCGAACGTCGAGGCTCTGTTTCGCGATGAGATATTCTAGGACTTCTTCGGCGTTATTTTGAATGGCGTGACGACAGCTGTATCGGAGAAGACCTTTAGGATCTTCTTCTTCAGTGCAGTCAGAGAAAGCTTGCTCTACAAGAGACGTATCATCTAGCTCGCAGGCTAGTTTGGCGAGATTCCACGTCGGGCCTTCGAAGCCCCTCAGAATCGAGCCCACCGGCATTTGACGTTTGAGTACCTAATGTATTGTTCGTGTGTGAGATCGCCAAGTTGATGCAGGTGTATGTGGGTACATAGAAGAGCAGGAGACCAACCTCCTAGGCAGCCCTGGAGCCTGGAGGTAGCGGTCTTGCAGGATGTGCTAGACCCAAAAAGGAAAGTGCTTACGGGGCGATGCGGCCATATGCACGAGCTTTAGAGTAAAGCGATCACGCTAGAAGGTTGAACACGTAGTTGTATATACTAGATACATATGTACTCATCTAGTTGTATAGACATTCAATACTCCAACAAAGATACACAGAGAAACGAATCGAAAATGAAAATGCAAACATATGTAGCACGTAGGCATCCCACAAATGGCCTACGGTGCTGCCATCGCGGCTATAAACGTGTCCCACGACGCACCAAACGAATTCCAAGGCTTCACCGTATTGTCATTGACATAGAGGTACGAGGCGTTGTTCCTCAGGGCAGTCGTGATGCTGGCGACTTGATCGGCAGGGGCTCCGTAGACCATGTACGCAGTATGCGCACGATCATACGGATTTCCAGCGAGCCAGTTCCTCGAGTCAGAGGTCTGGTAGTAATCCCACGTGTTCTCGAAAGCCAGGCAGATGTCAACATTCGGCGTCACGAAATTGGGCCGCGAGCCCGGATTGATGATCGTCTTGCGAGCATGTCAGTACCTTTCGCCGATCGGAAGCAGGCATCGGCACGAGTACTTACTGTTTTCGGGCTCCCAATGCCAGCCTGTGCTTTGGTGTAGTTTGCAACCTGTTCCAGCGTACTCTCTGCCGCGTCGCTATACACGTTCGTCACATCGTCGAAGAAGATGCCTTTCACGCCAATGTTCGGGTACGTGGGATCTGTGCTCCGACTCGCGTATGTCGCGATGTCCTTCTCGATCGTTTCGACCGAATACGGGCCACTGGGAATGTTTACTTGGGCAGTGTCGACATAGCCAATTGTTTGAACGTTGGAAAGAGCGTTTAGCTTCGCGATGTAAGTGGTGTAGTCGGTGTTGGGCCACCAGGGTGCATATCCAGGGCCGTCGTTCGGGTTCACGATGACAGTGAAGCTGACCCCTTGGTTTGCTGCGGCGCTGTCGAGAAGTGGCTTCCAGCTTGTTGCGTTCGGGTAGATGTAAAGGGGAATGAGGACTGAAGCTTTTGGGACCATCGCGCCTGTTGATTCGATGTCTAAAGAGTGACAAAAGAAGACCGTACGAGGCAGGAGCTGTGTGTCGAGATGGTTCAAGCTGCGGTGGAGAAATGACGCGAGGTGTTTATAACTTCCTCAGTAGCTTTACGGATAGAGTTAGACGACTTGTGCTTTGGGACGAGCTGGGAGAAGATGGAGCGGGAACGAGGGGAATCTTTAAGTACCTAGACGATATGTGTCGGCCCCTTCATTCTTCAAAAAAGGATCTGAAGGATTGAAGCGCAGTCGTCACATACGATATTCTGTCATGTGCGTGCTCGCACATGTATAATTCCGCTTGCTCATTGATGCGATAGCGCACCCTTCTCGCGCTGGAGTCATGCATTTCATACGTAATCGTGCGTCTGACTGTTCATATCGATAAGCAACACGAAATACTACCACTCCTAGGTCACTCTTCCCGGGCGGCACGGGTAGCTTTATTACATTGCAGTACAGAAGCCGGCCGAATGTAGTAGAGGATGGTACGCATCTTGGCCCGTGGTAGAATCAGCCTCTTGAAGCTTATGTTTGGTAGCTTAGGGGGATCGCTCCGTCGATGTGAGAGCGCGTATGATTGGTGATTGTGGAGCTCGTTGAAACGCCCGTAAGCCTAGTGCGAGTCATTGAAACACAAAGCACCCGTGCGGCCTATTGGAGGACAACGCCACATTCCTCCCAAAGAAACCTCGCCACGACCATCCCATGTAACGCTGAATCTCGGGACGTAAAGTGGTGCTCGATATGTACAAAGGCTACAACTATAGCGGTGTCAGCTGTCCCAACCTTTGAATGTGGAGCGAAGTGCTTTGCATATTTTATTTACTAGGAATTAATCACTAGCCGTACACCATACAGATTGTTTGCACGATAATCGTCTCCAGTCCCCACCTCATGAGGGTTAGCTGTAAATGAGCAGCACAGTTACCAGTCGCTACACGAGATATGAGTGCATCACAGGGCATACCATAGCGGAACAGTCGAGCGCTAAATCTTAAAATTTTTGCTGCATATCAGACATCTTTGATAAGATCAGCTGCTTTTTCAGCCACCGCATACATGGTAGCCTGGAGATGGGTACTCGGTATCAGCGGAATGATGCTAGCATCCACGATCCTCAGCCTGTCCACCCCATATACTCTCAACTTGGTATCGACAATACTGCCTAGCTCTTCCGGCATCATAGCAGCCGAGCAGCTCGGGGCGCAAAGCTCGGGCTCAGTGCTGCTTGAGCGATGCTGGCGTGGATGATCTCGTCATCGCTCTCGTACTGAGCGCCCGGCACGTTCTCGACAGGACTGTACACGGAGAGCTCTTTGCGTGCCCAGTGTCGACGGTTGAATCGGACGAGTTCGGCGATGACTTCAGCATCGATGGGATTCTGTAGCGTGTTGTACTGCACGACTGGAAAGTTGTGAGGATCTGTGTTGTTCAATGTGATGGTTCCTCGAGAAAGAGGCTTTTGGTGGGCAACGGCCGACCGGCCCCATGGTTGGATGGGGAACTCGCCAATGGCTGAGTCGTTTCTGGAGTACAGGTCGAGCAGAATTTGACGCTGTTTCTTGAATCCGGAGAGTAGTTGCTCACTCCTCGCATATCTCTCGGGAAGATACTGCGTTAGATTCGACTGTCGACCGAACTTCGAGGTTATCAATTTTGCCTTGCTGGAAAGTTGCGAGAAAGAGAGCATGCCAAGGGCGTTGCCTCTGCCGAACGTGTAGGGCCCTTGACGATCCGCCAAATACTGTTCATATGCACTGCCGTTGAACGTGGCATTAGTACTGAAGGTCGTTGGGTCAGGATTTGCTGTGTGGGAGAGGTTAAATGTCATATAGAGTGGTATGTGGTCTTGAAAATTTGACCCCACACCAGGAGCCTCACGCTTTACGGTGATGTTCGCTGCATCTAGGACATCTTGTGGACCAATTCCAGACACCATGAGTAGATGGGGCGTGAAGATGCCCCTGCCGCAAGTATGACCTCACTGTTGGCGAATACCTCCGCAGTTGAAGAATCAGCGCGAGATGCGATCTTGACCCCTTTGGCAGTGAGCTTGTTGCTGGTCTCTTCGAGAATGATCTCGGTAGCCTTCGTCCCCGTCATAAGTTTCAGATTCGGACGAGACGCTATCGAGTCGTAGTAGACCTTCCGGGCATGCGACCGCGTAGCAGTTTTATTGTCAACCGAATTCGGCGACCAGTAAGCTCCAATTGCGTTCGCGAACCCTTCCTTTGGCATAGGCACGCCTTCCGCCTTCCACGCGTCGAATATGGTCTTCATGTCGGGGAACTGATAGCTCGAAATCGTAACCTGTACGGGACCATCTCCATACGCATTCTCGTCATACGTGAGACCGAAGGCCTCACGCGATGACTCGGACGGCGGGGTAAAATGCGTCGACTTCTTAAGATATTTGGCCAGTCCTTTGGCACCCCAGCCGCCATTACCAAGCTGCTCCCACGCATCGTAGTCGGCATCTGCCCCACAGTCCCTTTGCATACCATTTACAACCGAGCCGCCACCAACAACATTGCCAACGCTGACGGCCCAAACACTGTTGTTGAGTCCGGGCACGGGAGCAGATGTAATAGGGTAGAGGTCAGCAGTATTGAGGATGCTAGCCATATGTGGAATGCTCGTGAGTGGCCCATCGTCAATGTAGCCGTTTTCAATGATGAGAACGGTCTCTGGACATGTCTTAGTATTCTTGCCATGCAAGTTTCGTGCCATTCTCACTATTTCCGTTTTCACTGAAACGATTAGCAGTGACAAGACCTGTCAGGCCTCCGCCCACGATTATGTAGTCATAAATCTGATTGGTCGCTATGGTGAGAGAAGTGTCGTGAATTGTGCGACCGTAAGCGAAAGGGATCGTCGAATACAGAATGGTGAGACATTGGAGGACCACAGCAATTGTGAGGAAAGGGAAAGACGCCATCTCGTATTTGCGGCAGGGCAGGGTGCGCGACTCGACTGAGGGGGAAGGCGATGTCGTAATTTTATAGAGATGCGCTACCGCGCTGGGCGTGCATGTGCACATAAGCAGCATAACATCGTTCCCTATGCAGTTGTATTCACCCGTGTCAGCATGCTCTTCGTCATCGTTTATCCACCTTTCTTGATCACAAATTTCTTTGCTAGGCCAGAGTCTTGGATATTTCAGTCGCGAAGCCTTTGCTATGGGCTGTCCCGGAGCCTGCAGGGTGGTATATTGTATAGGTGCATGTGAGCGTTAAGAGGTTTCCCGTACGCTTGTTCCACGAATGCAGCTCACGAGATCAGTGCCTCGCTACAATTTTTCCGGATATGTGTGTACACATGGCTTGCTCGGGGTCCTTCTGCCACAGCCACGTGAATCTGGTTCAGAGAGACATCTAGGGTAATTATACGAATGCCAAAGCTGTCATTAGTCCTGGATACTTTTGTGGAGACTGCTATCGTGTTGTTGCGAGCGATGGGAGAGGATTTCTGCTCTATGGTAGAAGGTTCGAGGGGTCTGATTCAAGTTACGTGCTTGCGGGCCGATCCCTGCGCCCTCGACTCAAAATGTCTTGTCTCATACCTTAATTATCCTAACCTCGTGATTAGCACCTTTTACGCCCGTCGCCCCGTTTCGCTTTGATCTCAGCCCAAAGGTGACCAGGGAGAGAAATTTCGTTGCCCAATATCCATCCAGATGCACATATGCCCTAACAAAAGAGCTAATTGTCGCAGTTGAACTCGTCTACCACGTCGAGTCTGAAGAGTCTCGAATTATCCTTAGGTCGGGCGCCGTGAGCAGAATGTCAATGCGCTGTTGCAACTTTCAGCTCGTTGACATCACCCCGGATACGAATGCCTCTGTCAAACGAATTCTCCAGAGACCGCAAGGTCTAGAGGAGATTCTGAGGTACTGCCGCTTCACGGCTGAGCTCACGCGGTAAGCACAAGTGTTCGGGGAAGAAGAGTCTCCTGCACGACTCCCGTGAGCGTAGCACTGTGACCACACGACAAAAAGAACAGACGGGAGGAAGAGTAGTTGGAACGGAGCGAAAGTAGATCCATGATTCCAAGGTTGGCACCGACTAATGACATAATCGGCCATGGACCGCTAGATAGAACAAGGCTTAGCGTAGGTGCAGACCCGCGACTTCTGAGGTTGACCTTCAACGCGTCCCCGGAGCCCTGCACGTCTCTGCCCACACGCTCACTCCCTACACGCTTGCCACTTGCTTGTCAATACCTCCATCCACCTACTGCTGGCTACAGGTGCGCTTCCCCTAGCGGTAGCATGGTACGGATGACTAAGTCGTATCTTATAGTTAACGTGTTGGATCGGTCAGTGGGTCAGATCAGTCAGTGGGCCACCCCACCAAGATCGCGACGCGTTCTTCAACAACACCCACCATGGCCTTAACGCAACACGCCCTACAGCTCTAAAAAGAAGGTAGGCTAGCTCTCTCAAAGCAGGCGATTTAAAATAGCCAGAAATTAAGCTCCCGCCAAGCTGCGCGATTGTACAATATCCCTTGATTAACGCTTTAACGCCGCGTCTATGGTACACTACTGCAAGCTGTTACTAACCTATAAAAACGAAAGCTAGATACCCTAGAGGAGCAGGCCCTAGTAGACTGGATCCTAGACCTTGACCGACGAGGATTTCTACTACTAGTTATCGACGTCCAACGAATAGCAGATTATCTACTCGCTGCGCGCGGCCAGGAGCCTCCTCCTCAGCCTGTTAGCCAGAAGTGGACGTCGCGCTTTATTAGCCGCCAGCTAGAGCTCTAGACAAAGTAGAATAGGAAGCTGAACTCACAGCAAGCTCGCTGCTAGGATCTAGCTATAATCAGCGCGTGGTTTAAGCTTGTTTAAAAGACGCGTCTTATATACAGGATAGTAGACAAGGATACCTACAATTTTAATAAGACAGGATTTATAATAGGGGTTGCAGCAACGTTAAAAGTTGTCACGAGCTTTAAGACAGTAGGCCGAGCTGTTACCGTTCAGCCAGGCGATCGCGAGTGGGTTACAGCGATTGAAGGCGTCAACGCGTTTGGCTGGACTATACCACCCTTCCTTATCCTACTAGGCAAGCTGCACCAGGCCGGCTGGTACCAAGGCCTACCTCCTGACTGGGTAATAGCCATGAGCAACAACGGCTGGACAACCGACAAGCTTGGCCTTGAGTGGCTTAAGCACTTTAACAGGCATACGGCAGCTCGTACAGCTGGGGCCTACCGCCTGCTTATCCTAGACGGCCATGGCAGCCACGCAACGCTAGAATTCGATTAGTACTGCAAGGACAATAAGATTATCACGCTCTGTATGCCACCTCATTCGTCGCATCTCCTACAGCCACTTGACGTTGGCTGCTTCTTGCCTCTCAAGGTCGCGTACGGACACGAGATCCAGGAGCTCGCGCGTCAGGGCGTCTTCTACGTCGATAAGCAGGACTTCCTACAGACCTACCTACGCATCCGGCCGACAGTATTCACCGAGAAGAATATCTAGGCAGGCTTCCGAGCAGCAGGACTAGTCCCTGCCTGTCCGGAGCGCGTCTTATTATTGCTTACAATGGTCAGGACGCCGTCACTGCTAACAACAGCAGGTGACCCTGAGAGCGCATGGATAGCAGAGACGCCGCGTACTGTTAACTAGCTTTAGAAGCAAGCTCGCCTTGTAGATAGCCTGCTTCGTCGTAGCT
>MU004345.1:0-185669 GCA_010405375.1 Lophiostoma macrostomum CBS 122681 | reverse complement strand
ATCCTATAAATCAATTCCTATTATCTTCTATTGCATGGTTGTTGAGCTATCCTATTGCAGAGTGTCGCGATCTTGGTGGGGTGGCCCACTGACTGATCTGACCCACTGACCGATCCAACACGTTAACTGTATTGTGGTTGAGTCAGCCTCTCCTATGCAGAAGGGACATTGTATACTGTGTATGCATGAAGAGCTGGCTGGGGTCAAATCAGAGGAGCTTGCGCCGACATCGAAACACTCGCTTTGAAGAGCATTTCACAACAGGAAACGAAGGTTGATAAAGCCCTTTGGCGTCTAGCTATTTCTGGTATCGGTAGGTACAAATATGCCTCAGTTGATACGCGCTCCTCGTGTATTGACAGTTATGGTTGATCAATCAGCGTAAGATGGGAAAGTAAGTGATCCCGTACCATCAAAAGTCGCATCCTTGGAGTGTCCAGCGTAATTTTGAGGAGATCTGCGGGAACACCCTGTTCTGTGCCTATCAATCATTTCGAATCCCAGATAACCAAAGGTGCATTCTGTAAGATTGTACCATGGATGAGTCGCACATACCGCTGACACTACCGCTCATGAAGACCATGTTTTCGAGTACGATGCGCTTAGTGTGCTGCAGTCATCGGCACCGTGGATACCTCCGCTTAACAAGCATCGTTCGATTTCCAAGCATCGCGAACAGACATGCATTAAGCAAGCAGAGATGCAATGTAGTTTGTAATGTATATATTTCCATACAAGAGCGGTGCTCTCGACATTTACATCTTGTAAAGTGACCGAGAAGGGATCGCAGTCACACTAGAGGATTAATCTACAATTCACAGATAAATCCAGTATCATCCTGACTGGGGACAATTCAAAGACCCAAAATGGCAACCGCAAATGCAAACTCATCTAAACTCTTCAAGCCCTTGCAGGTGGGACGATCGGCCTTGCAACATCGCGTTGTTATGGCACCTCTTATACGCTACCGAGCAACCGACGAACATGTCCCAACTGACCTCGCGACGACCAATTACTCGCAGCGCAGCCTAGTTGCCGGGACTCTCATCATCTCCGAAGCCAGCTTCATCTCAGCACGTGCATCAGGGTACACCAACGTGCCATGGCTGTGGAACGAGGAACAAGGTGTTCAGAGTCAAGCAGAGCATCGCATTGTCTAAATATAACCGGGATACCTTCTTTACACCCAAGGTTCCGGAGGGCTAGGTTGACTACCCAGTCTCGGATGAGCTCAAGAATTCCCAAGGTTGAGCAGGCAACGTCCTGGTCGTATAGAAATCACATATTTAATGCAGAGGACAAGCAACTACATCCATTTTTTACGAAGAAGAGGTATATATTGAGCATCTTCGTCAAACGTCCTTATAAGTATGCTGTATGACCAGTATTTGGGGGGCGGGGGGTGGCCTTCTGATCGTGGGCTGCATTGAATCGCTGAGTATTTTTCACTGAAGTCTAACCATTTTGTATTTTCCCTCCCACTCATAAGAACTTTCAGGATCGTAGCTCGAGGCAATCCGTTGTACTTGCTCGATATTGTTTGTTACAAGCAGGTACGACCTCCAGGCCAGCTTCCATGTTTGTACAAACATTGTGAACGATCGTTTCCTTTTAAAGCATCCATGTCACTACCATATTTTAGATTCTATTCTGATATGTTACCTCTATGTGTGACTCATCACGATGGGGCCTAAAAATGCCTTCGGTGTCGAGTACCTGCTTCGTTGAATACTCCCAGGGAATGTGAAATAACCTAAGCCATAAGTCTCATTGGTTTCTGATGGTTGTATTGACATTGTTCAGGAATATATCTTGGAAACTTTCCCACCGCCTGGGGGTGAATACAAGATCACGTGCCTTGCGCCTCGCTCCAGTGGGCCGGTATAAAACCGCCGATAGGACGCCAAGGCCCATGGCATCTGCCTAGTATCGCCATGTTTGCACAAAGCATCTATATATCACTAGCGCACACGAGAGGAAGCCTTCACTTTCACCGTCCGGCCCTTTGCGATGCGGTACTATCATCGCACGGGGGCTTCGTCTTTTCCAGTGCGGAAAATCTATATAAACCCCCCTTGGGCGCCCACTGATTTGATTTTACATCTTCAGACAACCGCAACCGACGAAGGACTGTCAGTCGATACTCGCTCAAGTATCACCACCACGACACGCACTCGTTCCATCACTCCAACATCCGAAAGTTCCTTCGAAATGTCGTCCGAACCAATTCAAGCTGGAGAAGGTAGCTACGGCATGCCTACTACTCCTCCAAACATCAAATCTGGTCATCGTTTTCGTAGTCGGTCACTCGATCCAAAGGCAGCTACTTTCCAGTTGTCAAGTGGGGCTGAAGCACAATGTCTAGGTGTGCCAATGAACGATGCGAAGAATTTTCACCAATCATACGACGAGTACCACAGCAGTGGGTCCGATGGCTACTTGGATGCCTCTGCTTTTTCCTCGCCGAAAGGACGATACGACCCCGACCAAATTTTCTCTCCGGCAACGACGAACGAACACGGCAACTGGAATATGCAGCCTTTGTTCAATCCTGAGCAGCAGTACTGGGGATATTCGTACTCAGTGAATCCAGTGAACGGTATGATGGCGCCTGCGGCTGATGGAACCTGGCAGCAACAGGGCCTCACGCATGGTGTTGATCGGGACGCTCATGGATATCCCCCACAAGTATTGGGTCCAAATGGGCAGTACCACTACCCTATACAGTACCCAGGATATCCCCAGTCGAATTCCAACGACCAGATGGCTTGGAATCAAGATATTTTCCAGGCACAGTCAAACCAACAGGACAATTGGAACGCATCCTATCCACAGGCGCATTTGAATCACCACGAAGGCTGGCATCAGGGGATTTCTCAAGCTCCTTTCAATCATCACACAGCTTGGAACCAAAATCATCCCTATCCCCACTTTCGCTGTCATCCCGAGATGCATCCCAATGGCGAATTGAGCGATAGTAGACATCAAGCTAGTAATTATTCTCCAGCACAGAACGGAAACTCATTCCGTTATCCAAATCCTGACGATATCCGAGCGGACACGGACCTCATGGGCATCGCGTGTGCGATTCCTCTGAGCCGTCGGCAAAACGCACTGTCTGGCAAAGGTCTCAATGTCCTCGAGGAGCGCATTGAGGAACGTGTTGCAGAACGCACTGTCAATGGTATCCCGCCGAGTACCATCTTATTCCACAACTTGCCCAAGAAAGCCTTGATTCTGTTCTGTGGCCGCAAGACGGTATCCCGATTCCTCCGTACTCTTGAACGCGAGGATAACGAAAACTGGATCGGTCTTCCAACACGACAGCAATTGCGCGTCCCCCCAGGGTCTTGCAACTTTGTTGGCTTGTTGATTTTTCTTGACTGGGTGCGCAAGGCGTGCGACCGCGAGTATGCTCATACGCTTCGACCTATCCAATGCCCCGTGGATATGTTCTCTGCAATAAGCCTTGCGCGCACTTTGCGCTTGTTCGGTCTGAAGAAGGACGCAGAGCGAATTGACAACTCAATCCGGGCTCGTCTCTCTCATCACCCATTGCATCCGCATTCGGTCGAGGAAATCTGGAAAGCGTTTCCGAAAGACTGCAAGTACACCTATCGGATGGTCAAGTGCTTGAAGGAGCAAGTTGAGATGCATCGAGACATCGGCTCGCCATTCGTCATGCCGAAAGCGGAAGAGATGTTTGCGGTGATCGACAAGTATCCGCATCTGAAAGATAGAATTGAGATTGTAGACGAGAACGAGAAGTTCAAGCCAGTCTCCGCAGATAAGTGGGCGGTGCGCCATCCACAAGCACCGGAATTCGTGCTGCCAGACCAGAGCACTGGTCTCCACATGAACCAGTCGGACGAACGAGACGGTCAAATTTCAGGTCTTGCTGGACACATGAACAGCTTGAGCCTCGCCGATCCGACCAGCGAAGGAACAGTCGCCCACGCGCAAGCTGCCCACTCACAATCTCCACCTGAGCAGAATGATCTGAATGCAGACGCTGATGCACAGGTTCAGGAAGCGTATGATGAAGACTCTACAATGCGGAGGAGAATGGGGTTATTTCGCCAGCACTATCTCGCGAGTGGTGATGATTGAGGTGGTTCATATAGTCTGGAACGGTATTATGCATCGACTGAGATAACGATGACTACATAGAAAGCTGCAGATGGGATTAGGAAACACTGCATATGTACATGAATTGTCTGCTGGTACGCGATGACACTCTCGTCCATTTCGACGTCAGGTCTCTATATTGCTTCCATAGTGAATGGCGGATAAAGCTTATATAGCATAATGGAGTTGAAAAAAGTATTCTGAATCAGTTATATGATCTTGAAGACTGGTGATTGTGAACATCCACACGAATAAACCTAAATATAGACCGAACATCGTCTAGAGAAGCGGCTCCCAAAAAAGACATACACGACTCCTTTAGCAACGCCAGAACCTCGACTCCCAAAGAAACCGTACATGAAGCCTCAGTACAGTCCCGCTGCACGAAACCACCTATCCTCACACATCACGCGCTTCAAACAAAACCATGTCCCCGTCCAATGGGTTGTTGTCGCCGCCTCTTAATCACCAAAGCCGCAATCGCAGCAGCCGCAATCATAATTACGAGCAGTGCCACTAGCCATGATGTGGCCGCTTTGATGTCCCTCTGGTATAGCGCATGCAAAGATTTGGTGTTATTGAGTGCGCGGAGGAGTAGTGACCGAGCTCTATGTGGCGGGTAGAGGGCAGCTCCTAACTCTACACCCATATTGTGAAGTCTGATAAAGGTTGGTGTTTCTGGTTGGTGGACAGTGGTACTCGGTTGGTAGTGGAGGTCAAGCTACTCAAGTAGGCCCAGTTGAGGTAGATTTAGTTGACGGGTGGTTGAGGTTACTGGTAGATTTGTTTGTGTGGGAGAGATCTTGAGGAGAGGAGCAACTTTAATGGCTTGATATATAACGGTATAAGTTGTGTGTGAAAGGGCGTTTGAGTGAGCTATTGGGCCGTCAATGGCAATATTCGCGACTGATAGCTTGTGATGGGTCTCATACTCGGTGTACCCGTGGCCCACTTGAATGCTACAGAGTGATGTATCGTGGTGGTCAAATATGGCCATTCATCGACCAGGTTCTATGTCTCACCGATGATACCGAAGGTGTTCCCGCATTGAATTTTCTTCGGGAAGATTGATGTTGAGATGGCTAAATAGTGACAAAAAATGTTGAATTGTATTTTACTGATTCTCCCGCTACATACGAGTAGCTATAGCCTCTTAGATCTGTGCATGGCTCGTATTGATGCATTCCAAAGATGATCTTACCGAAGTTCATCACGCTGCCCCCGACCAAGTGGCAGCATTTGGCTGGACTGGAAAAACACAGCGACAAGCATGCTGCACTAGCTTAGTCGGGGTAGCCACCCGAACCAATTCAGCGGTGGAGCCTTTGCAGGATGTGTATACTGACTTGGAGACTCTTCATTGCCTTTTCCAACCTTCTTGATGAGAACATACCCTAGGTAGCCGCTCGGGTCATCATCCGTGACAAAGCAATCATCCCAGTCTTGAGTTCGTTCGCCTTCGAATCTGACTTGGCCGCTCTCAGAACAGGTGGTCTACGCGTACGGCTTAGGATACATTCGCATAGGCGGAGGGCTTACTTTGTACCTCGCCTCTGCTCATCTCAAGGCTCTTACTCATGTGAACTTCACCACGCTTATCGATGACGAGATTCACTCTCTCCATAACTTCGTCCTCATCGCTTCCACCCAAGCACCTTCGATGATGCCTCTTCTTCCTCGCTGCAAGGAAATGATCCGCGAAATTCGTCTTCTCCAGGACCTCTTTCTGCTTGACGGAATCTGCAAGGATGTCTGCATCCATTGTTGGACGATCATGTAAAAGTTGCTGCGAAAGCCGGCGTACCGCAGAAGGCTTGGGTTGCTGTTCTGGGCTGTGTTCGGCCTCTTCTCGTGCTCTGACGAATTCTTGCATGTCGCGCTGAGAGGAAGGACGGATGCCACTCAGCGATTCGGCAACGTCGAAGAAACCATCAGTCAAAGGGTCTGAGTCCGCTTCAGTTGGAGGCGATGGCGATTGGAAGAACGTTGTGAAAGGCCAGAAAGGCATGGCCAGTCGAAACTTCGAGACGTGGTCGATGTAAAAGTACAATGAGAGCAACGGCGCGCTCCCAGGCGCATATCACCTCAAGTATGGTCAAATAATTGGGTATAGTAGTAGTGACGCACCTGGAAAAAGTTAGGAAACGGTTTTCGTGATTTAGCTACACAATAATCGGGCATCGTAGTCTCAGCTCTAGAAGTCGTGAATTCCCTATTCATTGGTACATATCATCCATGGGTTTTATAGAGGGAAGATAGACGAGACTATGGCCTTCAGGAAGCTGCAGGGCATAATTTTATACATTGAAAACGATTCTAAGTAAGACATGACAGGCATTTAGGCCAGAGATGATGCTTAATTGCTCGAGTCAGATAATCAAAAGAGGCGAAGCACATAAGCTTCTAAAAGAGAAGTCCAAGTGGAACTGGAAATGATGTTCCAGCAGAGAAAAAAGCACAATTCAGATCTCAGCTTAATACTCGGCTTCTATTTGAGGCTGTTATTCTTGTAGATGGTGATGTTCTCCGTTGGAGGATGAGAGTCGTCATGCACGATTTCAAGTGGTGGGAATGTAAGCTGTGTGATCTACCGCCCTGATCTTTCTGAGTTCCAAGTAGCGAAGAAAAGCACCAATCCGGTCACTTGTGCTCCAAACGCTTCGGGAAGCGAACAACCACCGACTCGTGCCTGTGATCCAGTAAACGATGCTGTCATTCATACACCGGACAGTCATTACAGCATCATTGTCCATCACATAGATGCGCCAAACAGATGGGATTGGGGTTCCGTTGCATGCTCTCACCATGATATTGGTGCTGATATCTTTACCCTAGATAGTTAACTAACACGAGTGTTTTCTATGGTTCCCTGCAATGTCTGAATCGGTCAGATTGTCACAACCAAAACTAGGCAATAGTACCCAGTCCGTCAATTCTATACACCCCCGCCTGAGCGCTATGTGGACATTTCTGGACAGAGATGACACCCCACTCTCGTTCGTAATGCAGGGAGCATTGTACGATTATGTCTCTGGAGTTTCCGAGTCCCCAGGTGACCACATGCAATTATGACACAGATGGAACATTATCTGCCGTACTTCGTTACTTCCGGAGACAGTATTCGAGAACTTTAACCATCAATTGAGCGTTTGCAACGACCCTAGGATTCGTTTTACAACCACAGCATAGGAAGCTCTTTTTTGCTCAATACACCTGTATGGCCTTGGGAGATCTCAATGTAGACATTCACTCCGGTGGCTGGTATCCTAAGCGGTGGCAATCGGGTCGTTGACCCATCCGTTTCTTGTGAGTCTGCGGGTTTAGGTTCTACATGGGAGTATTTTAAGTGGGTATCTTGCTATTGTGTTGCTGATTTCCGTTGCACGACTACCTAGAATAGTAAAAAAGGGCAGTTGAGGAAGGGGTGCCAAGCCAATATCGGGAGGCTGTTCTGCCAGTCAATGAACATGCTTCTAGCGTAGCTTGAGCGACAGAGATGTACTACCGCTACCCACTACCGTTACACGGACTCCCGGATCCGACTGATGCACCAATTTCCGCGGATCCTCACCTTTCACTCCTTACGCAAATAATGTGCTCGAAAGACAGACCCCGGATAACACTGTAATTCAGTATCCCTAGATTTCCGAACCGTTCTGAATCACCAATAATCTAATTACTCAGTCACCCGGGAGCTCTGTACTCTTATCTCATCCCTTCAATCCATGTAGGGGATTACTAGCTCAAATGGTAGAAAAGAAAGCATAGCCGAATCCGGCAGACTAGGCAGGTGGTTCTTTTCAACATTATACGAGTCGATGATGGTAATGCAGTCTGTAGGTGCGAAATTTGTGCCAATAACATCGTAAAAAGACTCAGTCCCGCATGTATTACACTTGGACACATTGAAGACAAAATCGGGGGATCTTCTCGCGTTTTGATCATTGCTGTTGACTTTTAGACATTTTCAGAATTGGCATATTGCGTTGGCACAGAATCTGGGGTTCCTGACAGCCCTGAACAAGATGATCATGTTCTTCTTGGTGAGAATAAAGATTCAAAACCATGACAGAAGCTTGACCAAGGGGTCTAAACATCCACTGGAGGAGATATTGTGACTGAAGCGAGGCCAACGCGGGTTCCGAGTTCCCGAATGACGAGGCACTGTCGTAGAGCTGTCATCTGCGGCGATCTTATCCCCAGCTGTTCGTGCGCGATCACAGTGACACATCCAGGATACGATGCTCTTCATCCGCACACCCACTATCAGAAGACTCAATTCTCTCACTAATGACGTCGAAGTCTATATGATTTTCTGGTCCAGCCCGAGCAGCGAAGCCATATAACAGAGATAGATCTTCGCGACCAGTGTTCTACCTAGATACTCGCATCTTGCGAAACGTGGATAGGATGAAATACGAATCTCTTCTTTCCAGTATGGGTGAAGCAAGATATACTAGTGTAAATTGGGGGTAGTTTCACAGCTCGTTCGTGTACGGTTGTTGACTCAATGTAGCGTATGTTTCCGGGGGATAGCCGTGGTCTCCACTATATACTCTGAACACAACACAGATCTTGCATTGCCGTCAAACCTTGTGGAGACTGTTGCTTGTTTGTCTTGCTATGAGCCGTGTACAATGCAACAATGGCCTGTATGACAGGGTATTGTTCTACTCTGCCTTCCCATGACTTCTTGATTCAGAATCAGTGTGTATCGTAGATATAACGATCACAGTGGTCTTCACTCATTCGTCTTTCTGCCGTCATTTTTTACACCTTCTGTGTCCGACGGCTCTTATTCGATCCTTCTGGCTGAGCTTGCGTCGATGATTACCGTACCAGTCTAGACACTGATAATTCATTGCGGATTCGGCGTAGTTCATGTAGCAACCGTGTGGGTTCCCATATGCTTCCTCTGTGGGTTTCGCGAGCTCCACCCAGCCTCTTGAGTGTACAATCACTAGCACACTGCTACATGAGACCAGGTGCACCCGAGAATCCGATTTTCGCTTTGTGATGGAGTCTGTCCAGATTTGGTCTGACGGTCCCGAACTTATAAGCCGCCACCGCAGGCAAATATTCGTCATATACATATCCGAGCTGAATCCCAGGATTTGATTGAAGTCCATATGCACTTTGTTACTGCAACTTAGCTGACTCATTGTGACGCTTGCCCATTCATTCCGATCCTTTTTTCTTCCCAGCTACTTGGCATCGAACTCTGAAGATGCCTTGGTTCAACTCCCTGGGGATAGATCAAAGAAAGATCTATGTGCTCTTTGCCTTGACTGCGATTGCTGCTCACGTAGGGGCCGTTGTCTTACCAAGGAATGCATCGGCAGATGTTGACCTTGCAGATGACAGCCCTTGTTGCGGTATGACAACCATGGAACATACTTGCCGTTGGAGCAACTGCAATGAACTCTGTCCACCAGGCTGGAACGAAGTTCATCGAGGAGACTCAGATAATCCGAAAGAGATGATGTGGGACAATACTCATTGCGGCGGCAAGGGAGATTCCCGTTTCTGCTGTCCTCCGGATCAGTCTGTGCCAAAGTGCCGTTGGACTGGCCACAACGATGCGGGTGTGTGTCTAGGATTGGTTTGCGGTTTCGCTGACGTCACCATTGGCACTCTTGGGCCAGGTTCCTCTCTATGTCAAAGCTCAGGCAACCAAAGGGCTTGTTGTGAAAGGCACAACGAGCGAACCGCATCCTATGGTCTATGCGAATGGACTGACTGCGGTAAGCCCGGTGACTGCCCTTCACATCTCCCTGAATTTATCGTCTCCTCACGCAAAGGCTATGGTGGTGAAAGGGACGCTCCATGGAGTGGCGGGTGTTATTACGGTAGGTGTGCATACAGATGGCATCTGCACTCGACCTGATCCTTTTCGCAGATAAGACCCATAACTTTTGTTGTCAAATGACTCCTCCCGCTTTCCAGAATTGCAAATGGTACAAGAAAGAAACAAATCAGCTTCCGGACGCTGATTGTGAACCATCCTGTCCATCAGGCCACGTAAGAATCTCCCAGGAGCAAGGCGATTGCAAGAAGGGAGAGCAAGCCTTCTGCTGTGCTGGGCCGGCGCCAACTCCTTCACCCTCGCCTCCGCAGCCGCCGCCCTCAGCGGAGCCTCCTCAGGAAGTCAAAAATTTCATAGCAGAACTAGACACGTACGTACTTCTTGCTCCAAACATCACTCATGCTGAACAGTGAGAAGGTATCGAGACATGCTGAAGAACACCAAGGAGGTTTGGGTCTGCTCCCCTCAGGTCTTGCCAGAGCATACTGAGTAAAATCGCTACCTCGTTAAGACTATCAACGTGTGCTAAGAATACCTAGTCTAGACAACCCGGACCTTGAAGCCAGAGAGGTTGCATTTTCTTCTGCAGATGCACGAGACCAAGTCCATGGAGCTGACGTAAAAACGGACTCGTTGAAAGCCTGCTTCGATCCGGCAAGCGTCGTCAGTGCGATTGCGCCACTGTTGTCGATCGATCGAAAAGATTTCAGTGACGTGCAGCGGCAAGTGGGTGACTACTGGGACAAGACTTTAGCACTTGAGTACGGAACGGAGACTATGATTGCAATGTTGGCACATTTCAAAGTGTATAATCCCGAAGCAGATGCTGAACGTATCGTCGGTAATGTCTTGAACAATCCTCTGCTATGGGTCACCGAGATACAGTGGCACGACAGAATAAGGTTCGAGATTTGCGTTTCGCCTTCTTCTTCAAACGCCCAGGGAAGTAATGCCGACGGAACACTGGATCATACAAACATCTTGGAGCCCAGACGGATCGGTGAATTTTTTGGACTTCCGCCAACCTCGGGCGGTGGAGGCGGTCCGTTACCCAATGGAGACGTCTGGGGCATCAACTACCCATCTCTTAGGCAGATCATGCGAGGGATTCGTCAAGGTATATTTATCGAAGGTGTTTCTTGTTTTGCACTAACATTTTGTGTAGCTAGCCTTCGGCTGCACCACGCCAGATGGCTCCCATATCGTGGAAATCACCGCTCTCCCTCTGGGTATGATAAATTGCCAGTTCCAGCTCACCTTAATTTACTCTCCCCATCAATCTCTGTCATCAAATCCAATTTCGGCACAAATTTACTGACTGTATGCACAGCGTCATTCTGGAATTGGTCTATCCAGTTACTCAAAGACCAGGAGAGACCAACGAACAGGATATAGATAACAATTACGATCAGTACCAGGACAGAAGGACTCCTCAGGTCCGGCGGCTTCGAGGAGGCCAGCCAGTGGATGATGAGTTCATTGTGTTCCATCTGCATCTAACAGACACACTACAATTCCTATTCCCTGACCCACAAAATCATAGTCAAACAGCTATTGTGAGTCAGACTCTTGGCGATGAGGGTCCTCAAATCGACCTCTCGCGACGCTATACACTGTGCTCATCTCTATAGGAATCCATCACTATGTATCATTCATCATACATTGAGACTTTTGGCACCGACAACTGGGGAGTTGGGGGCGACCCGAACAATCCCGAGCATGAGAGGGGAATGCTGAATTGTCTTTCACCCGACACTCAAGCACAGCGCCATGTCATGTTCAGTGCTAGAAACAGCCGGTTGAATATGATGCCCAGCGCGAACAATGTTGTGGACTACAGTGATCTTAGCTGGTGGCTCGAAGACCTTTACATACAAGGCTACACCAGGTTCCAAGGTCTCAGGCTCATCTTGGACGGTCGCACATTTGTCATGAACGAGGCCTACCCAACCGAGATTTCACCCCGGAACTACATCAGGTTTAGGCGCCGGCTAGTCGAACCTGATAATCTCTCCGACCTTGAGAAAATTGGATTCAACATTCCGTTCAGGATCGTTGATAGGGACAACCCGGTTGAGCCCCGGCAAGTCACTGCAGTTCCAAGGCCAACCGCTGTTCGAGCAGTGTTGGTACGACCGCCTCCTGCGCCTCCCTCATCTTCAAGCGCGATGTCGAGCAATGGCTTTACTCCAACCCATGGTCCTAGTCCGACGACCAGTCCAGCCCCTTCCATGGTATGGCCCCCTACTCATGACGAGTTCGGCCCAAAGATTGCGGAACAAACGGCGGACTCCGAACCTGCTGAAATGATGCCGGATAACACTTCGATTCCTCCAACAACTACTGGCAACGAAGCTGCGAGTGAGATTTGATCGGAATGGCGTTCAACTTCAGGTTCCATACGAGCCGGCACGTTGTTTGGTAGGGAAGGGATCATATAGCATCAATGGATTCCCCAGGGAGTATGAGCCAAGGCTTGGACGGGGACAGGGTTGCAGAAATTGCTCTTCTTGGGAGCATCAACTAGAATCTTTGACTTTGTGATCAATCCTACATAGCGAATGGTGGCAGGTACTTCAGTGAACAGAGTGCACTGATACAATCATGTATGACCTTTTCCTGTAATTCTTTGCGGAATCATCTACACTTGGAATGTTGCTTTTAATCAGATTCCACGCGTGTTCGCGTCTCTTGACGCCTCTTCCTAGATGATCTGTCTATCTAATTGTCATCTCTCTCAAGATAGGCGTGACAGCTGTAAGGAAGTTTTCCAAATCACAGATTCCATCTCAGAACCCCACGTCTTCCATCGTACACCGTCATTCACTCGACCTTTTCGCCCCTTCTTCCACTCTCTCGTGTATCAATCCTTCGTGTATCATTCCCGCAGCCTCTTCTCATCTTTCGTCAATGACGTGATCCAGACAAGTTGGAGACCAAAGATCCCATCGCCACTTCTTCTCCTTCTTTTGACTCCAACACAAGGCACAGAACGTTCTTCCAACCCAGGCGAGCTGTGAGCGTACCACAAGGCACTGGAAGCTGCAACACAAGATCCGGTGCTAACGCCACGCCTTCGAGCTGCTCCATTGCCTTCTTCGCGGAAGTTGCTGACCAAATGATTTCAAGAATCCTGCTTGAGCTCGTGGGGGTCTCGTTGGTGCCGAGGAATCCCGCGCCGCCTGTCATGCCGATGAACCTCTTAGGGATGAAGCGAATCCATTTATTGTGCCAGAGTTGGTGACGACACTCTCGGATCTGACCAGCCCTGTTCGTGGCGGTACGAAGGCGATCCTTGATTGCACGTAGTCTATCTTGAGCTGAGAGAGGACAAGGTCAGTTGTTTTCCCAAGGGGGGGGGGGACGACAAACTCACCATTCGATGGGAGATTCGACGCTTTGTCCATGTAGAGCATATCCAACTTCGCCTCAAGCCATGATGCCTCGACCCCTGTCTCCAGAAGTTCAAGGTCATTATCCTTCACTTCCACCTCCTTCCAGTCCGTGAACCCGCTCAAGCTTCGAAGGCCACCTGGAGTCTCTCCTACTAGCTCTTTTCGCCCTTCTACACCACCACCACAGATCAAGGACTCCTCATCATCCATGCAAGGGTTGATATCTTCTCCAATCAGGTGTATGAATCGAACATCGTATCCGTCCCGCGCAGCTTCGTTAGTAATTTGACGGTATAAAGATGAAGTCCTCGAATATTTGGTGTGCCTCAGACTCGGAACGCACCAGTGCCAGCCACCGCTCAGCTGACCAGAGTTCCACATTGCGATGCGCTGGGCTTTGGTGAATACAATCGGGGGTCGATCGCTCCGTCGACGGTTCAATTTGGCTTGAACGGCATCGTCGTCCAAGACTCGGATGAAGGCGGCCACGATGTTGAGGTCACTTCCCGCGCGAAAGAAAGCGTGGCAGAGGGTCTCCTTGTGACCATGATGTGGGGGGTTGAAAGAGCCGCGGTAGACGATGACTCGGTTGATTCGTCCTCGGCGCAGGGTGGGGGGAGTCACATCGGGAGATGGCTCGAAGATCTTGACGCCGATGTCCCCGAGGGCTCGCTGGACGTAGCGCTCCAATGGCGCCCCTTCTTGTGTGACCGAGGTCATCTTGTTGGCTCCGGGAGGGAAGTGACGCAGAGGGATCTGCCTGATTGTGTTAGTCACTGGATGCAGGTGGTGGATGGTTTCGCAAGAGAGGCGAAACACTGCCACGAGGACGTCGCAAAGTCGAGGTTCTGTGGTTATGCAGGTAGCCGATGTCACCTAGGTAACCTGCGGTACACCGAACAACAACATCGTCGGTGGCTGTGATTCACTGCATCACAAATTAAGCACACGGTGAAACTCACGGACTGCATGAAAGTCTGAAGCGTCATGAGTGAAAGGTCGGTGCCCACGTGATCTGGCGTTTCACCACCTATGAACCGTAGCACTTGGAGATCTACAGGCGATCGATACTCCTGTCACCCATCAATGTGCTCAACAAAGAACCCCTAGCTTGTTTTCCAACCTTCAGTGGCGTTATAAAGTATCGATCAGATCCGGTTGCACTGTCAAGCTATTGATACTTCTGTTTCCCATCACAATGCTTAACAAAACACGTTTGACTTTTGTCTCAAGCTTCGATGGCTTTGTAAAGTATCAAACCAAGCTTGTAGTACTATCGGTGTTCTACAAGCAATTAATACCGTTGTTGCCCATCAGAGTACTTAACAAAGATCCTTTGACTTTTGCTCCAAGCTTCAGTGACTTTATATGTAATCTTCAGTATACGGATACATGGACTATGCTAACCCATAGCACGGACCAAACCCTGAAGCGCGTGGCCATCATGATGAACTCGCCCCGCATCACGTCGCGTCTTGGCCGAGCTTTGGCACGTATGCCTAAAGCTTTGACACTTCTGCGAAGATAAGAAATAGGTGTCGTGCGCGAGATTTACCTTCACTACATCAACGGTCTCAGACAACAGCATTTCGGAGCTGGAATGGCTCAACGTTCGTCTTCTGCTCTGGCTCCGGCCCCTGTACGCACGATCAAGAAGCCCAAGACAGGATTGCAACTCTGCATAGAGTGACACCAGAATGTCTTCCGCAACGACGAGATGCGCAAAGCTGAAAACAAAAAGATCAAAGCGCTAGAGAGATCTTTTGTTGCCGGTGATCCGGCTTCAGAATACAATGACTACGTCTACGGGACGTTCGAATGCATCATCCGCCCCATCACAGATGATGCCAAATCCTCCGGCGCGAAGGAAAACCGACCCTGCAAGGGCGGTATGTCGTGTCTGCACATCCTTGACTGCAATCACGCAGTCTGGACAGATTCCCCCTCGTACTGCGGGAAGAACTGCATGGACACAACGGCGCAAGACAATGCGCCATTCTACTGCATGTTGTGTTTCCGCCGACAGTACAACTACGATGTCAACCACTACAATCCCCGCTAGCATCATCTCTTCCTCCCCACATTCATCGACGCCAAGCGAGAGCACCAGGACTGGCTGAAGTACCATCGTGTCTACCAATCAGCCGAGCCAGCATACATCGAGCAGTGCAACAACATCATCCTGCTTCCGCGATTCTACTGGGCCATCGCTATGATCCGCGCATGGGAGATTAAGAAAGAACGATACCTCATCTCGGAGATTCATCGCAAATGCGACAGCAGCCCCTTCAAGATGCACTGCAAGATCACCCACAACAAGACCGACTCCGAGATCCAAGACATCAAGAACCTAGCCATAAAATGCTTCGAGCACCTCCTCCGCCACGACTACGGCATACTCCATGTGGACATGCGCATCATGGCCTGTCTCGCCACACATCTCTCCTTAGCGCAGAACTACGTTTCCTTCGACGTCGCCACCAACCAGGCCTACTTCGATGCCCCGTACACGCCTACGTCAGAATACGAGGAAATCTACGCCGAAGCGCGAGACAAGTTGACAGACATGGCCGCCCTAGACCTAATCTACGACTTCCTCGACGCAGCACCAATCCGCTACCGACGCAACAGAAAGAGCATCACCAAGCTCGAGACCACCGCGCGTCGCATCTGGGTAAAGCTATACCAACGCTCCGTCTTCCCCGCCCACGAGCGGTGGAACTTCCGGGGCGCGATCGTAGCAGCGTGTATCGAGCAGGCGCTGGTCGCGATGCAGATCTCCAGCTCCAAGTCGGAGTCGAAGCACGACCGCGATTTGCTGATGGGGCATGAGGCGGTTATGAGGGTGATGAAGGTTAAAGAGGGGAGCTTTAGTGCGGGCAGGATTCAGGGGGTGGTCAAGCGGTTTTGCTCGGGGACGGATTGGACGGTGCCGGTGGGGAGGCGGAGGGATGCGAGGAGGGGGATGAAGAGGGAGTTGAAGAAGGTGGAGATGGAGACGGCGGAGATTGATGGGGCGTTGTCTGCGCTGGCGAAGTTCTAGACATGGAAGGACTTCTGGAAGTGTGCGAGCGGGTGACTGGGGTCCGCAATGGCACGCTACCGTCGCTTGTGGGTATGGCCGCGATGAGAGAGTTTGGGTTCATGTATATGTACAGGGTTCGCGACATCGGGAGGGGCGTACAGGTCTTATGGTTGGGACTATACGCAGTTACAGGACACTAGCGCTGATTCCGAGAGCGAGGGAGCTCCAGTTGTATCTCGAATCGTATGCTAGATATATCTAAGCATTATTTCCAGAACAGTAGACTTCACTACTGCTTGAATGAGGACCGTTTTCTGTTCCAGCAGCTGAAGCGAAGCTGTGTGATTAAAACCCTGTATTGAAGTTCAAACCCGGAGCTCGGCGATGTTCGAACCTGGATCTCCTGAGAATACTCCCCCTATCTCTTTTTGACACGGTCTGGATATATGTGACATTGATGCGAAGGAAATGACAGCAGGTGGCGCATCCAGGTATCTTAAGAAAGATGCCCCAGTGTTATCTGATATAAATGCCAAGACCGTTATCGTTATCGGCGGCTCATCCAATCACAGCGCAGGACCGCCGAAGGTACCTGGTACCTGGATGCGCGCACAGGAGATCGTACATCTAGGTATACTGCAAGCAATTGATTCCAAGTGGGCAAGAGCAACATCTCTCTCAACGCTGAATCAAGAGCCGATGCCGTTCAGTCGAACGCACAGATTAGTCCGGCAATCACGAGCTAGTTGGTTCCTGCGGATCACGTACGTCATCTCGCGTAATGAGTACATAGCTTTAAGGCTTTGCCGCCAGCCTGTCCATCTTCTTTCCTCGTACACAAACCGCCATTGCAACACAATATCGGCTCCCTGACCTTCCAATCCATCTTCAATCTACCCCAATACCTTCAACAACTTCATCATGGGCTGGTTTAGCAACGCCAACGAGCCCACGACCAACACGGCGTCATACCCCACGACCACAAACCCGTCCTCGACATTCGCCGGCTCTGGCGCAGAGCAAGACCGCTATGGTGCGCGTTTCGACGGTCTCGGTGCCAAGGCTGCAGACAAGATCAAGGAGGCTACGAGCGACGCCACCCGGGCCACCAAGGATGCCACCCGCGACATCAAGGCCACTGCGGGCGCAGAGCAAGACCGCCTCGAGTCGCACTTCAGTCTCGATCTTGGCAGCGTCAAGGCAGTAGCACAGCAGATATTCGGAAACGGCCCCAGTCATCCCGCATTGGGATATGATGGGCAGCAGAGGGCGACGCGTTGGGCGCTGACGAAGGGCACTGGCTCTGAGCAGGTTTGTACTCGGTGGTCTGGCTTAGTAAGAATGAATTCGAGGGCTAATGAAGGCATAGGATCGATTCGGCGGACACTTTGGTGTCGACAAGAGCTCTATCCAGAATGCGGCGCAATCGGTAACAGATCGCATAAAGCAGGCCCCGAAGTAGAGACGATAGTGGTCGGAGGGTAGTACTCGCTCTCTGGATGGAGCGTCTACACAATGTATTATTGGCATAATCGTCTTTCCAAGAAGTAGTACCGAGCCTTGAAAATAAATACCTTTGCATGCTCACACTATCCCGCTGACCGATTCAAAAGTGTAATACTTTTGTGTAGAGATGCTCAGGTGGGGCCTTGACATCGCTCGATACGCATCCAACAAACTTCACAACAACTCCCATTACCCAGCTATACCGAACAGTACAATTTAGTCTCTGTAACGCTCATATCAATGAGTCATCAAAAGACCGTCATGCCTGCTAGTCCTGCCTCACCCCATTGTTAGGGCGACGAGCTTATGCGGATTCTAGGATGGGTCGAGAGGTAGTGCCCTCTGTGAGATACCAAGTGCAAAGCTGGACTGGCGATGATGCGTTTGTACGTGTGTCGATGTTGTTTGGGTAACGAAGTAGCTGACCGGGTCAGCTCTCACTGCGTATATTCACTGCGTATATCTCGAGTGCTTGAGATTCTCTCCCAGTCCACGTCGCTCTGACAATATGTTCAAGATCACAATAAGGTAAATATCATGAGGTTCAAAGATAGTAACAAATGGTTCGATGCGGATAAAAGAAGCTTGCATTCAGTTCTCAGATAGAAGGAATTGACAACATGCCTGTCGCACTCTCTGAAGAGAGCGCGCGGTCTGTTCCGACACACTGTATCATCACCGAACTTACGGCTCGCTTCATGATCATGAAAAATGACTACACTATCCATCCTCACTGATGGCCTGCACCCCTCGCCATACCCTTCCTCCGAAGTCTCCACTGCCGCGGCTCAGCGTACCTTCGCGTCTATCACGATTGAGTCTGGATATGGTCGAGACTCAATCGTATCAACTCGCGCGGTCAGTGAGGTATCGTTCGAATAGGAGAAGGCTTCTTCACACGGCAGCGTGCGACACCACCTACGACCCAATGCGGACTCGGAAACCGCCACGGACACAGTACGACAGTGCTTCTCAATCCCATCGCAACTGCGCCCAAATTATGGAACGAGCTGCTGACTGGGGTTTCCGCGCAACATTGGACTGCAACTTCGTGCCGCAATCGCTATTCACTGTGATCCAGGGAACACGTTCGATCAATTAGCTTGCACTGGGAAGGAATAATAAGAACGTCTTGTGAACACTACCTGCGACCCCGATGAATGAGCAGTCTCTTAGAGGGAGGCGCGCTCCGGGTGAGAGGTGAAAAGGGTCAAGAGATTGTGGAAGGCGCGATTGCGCGGATGGTCGAAGGTCATGAAGAGGACGAAGTGCGGTGCGAACCGACACGACACGACGCGAGAGTGAGTGCGTGAAGGGAAGCATTGAACAGGAAGAAGGGAAGGTCTCACGGATGAGGGTGGTTTGTGAAGTGCGAGGAGAGAAGGAATAGAAATTTTCCAGTGCGTGGGCGTTTATAAGAGTGCTTGGTGCGGAAATCACGGCGGTGCACGGGCCGCAGCTGCTGGAGAATCACAAAGAAAGCCAGAGGTCAAGAGTGAAAGAGCTGGCAGATAGCGACTACCTAGGTAGATGTGCCTGGTAGCAGTATCGACAACAGAGCTTGACAAGCTTCTTTTCGTGGAAAGTAAATTGGATAGCATTTCTATGCACTTTTGATTGATCACTTCCCATTATCGATGTCCAGCTTATGTGTAGTGTCATGTCACGTGATGTTACCTTTCACTCTGATGTACAGTACGGACCCATCACTTTTTCTTATAGATAGATGTATCAATGATTCATGCAGACTCTAATGCTACAAATAGGGTCATGAGTTAGACATATCAGACACTGCGTGAATTAGCTCAAACTGCGCAGGACACTTAGAACCTCTCCCTACTAGTCTCAACAGTCCTCGGGATAGTACTCCGCAAAGCCAACACTGCCAAGAACCCTCGCTCGCTCCACCCTGCGCTCACCCTCTGCGTGATCAACAACAAATGGAAACCTGATATCCAGCTCCACAATCCTTACAGGCCGCTCCCTCCCCTCCGCCGTCCCATCATCCTCAATAATAACCCCAAACTCCTCCTCAAGCCCCCGCTCTTCCACATCCTTCCACGTCCACTCCTCCGTCTCCGTGCCCTTCACCACATCATCCCTTAGAGCCCGCTGCGCGAACTCTACAAGACGTGGTAGTGCTGCTAGGATCAGCAGGTGTGTTTCCCGGGCAGTTATGCGGCGGTCAAAGTACTCGGGATCGGAGAGGTTGATGCAGAGCCTGAATGCGCTGAGTATCTCGGCACTCCAACAGTCGGCGGTCTGGGTGTAGCCGCTGTCATTTTCCTCGCGCGTGAAAAGGGAAAGGGTGTAGGGTGCCCAGAGGCTGAAGAAGTCGTTTAGGTTGCGGGATAGGGTGGAGGCTTTTGTGGTCGGTATTGTGGCGAAGGGGCCGCTTATTTGGGACATCTTGGAGAAATCCAGGGTGCAAGTGAGAATGAGAATTGAAGTTTTGACGGAGAGGAGACAAGAAATAGGGGCAAAATAGCATATTATTTGGTTTGGTAGGGATACGGTTCCGGATATGAGAGAGGGTATTGTTAACTCATAATGCTCACAGGTACGTTTTGATTGCGGTGGGATGTAAAACTGGTTTGTATCATTGTGCAAACATCCCAGCTAGAGTGAGGTGAAGTACCGATTGCAACACAGGTCAGATGAGCCGAATTTGTAGTAAAGAGAAGTAAGTGATCGTATGACAAGATTAAGCTCCGGTCTATCAGGTGGTAGCTATGTCATCGCAAATGTTCGAATTGATATATCTCATCGGTCATGAGATTTATACATACACGAGAAGTAAACAAATTGAATTGGAAGCTTCGGAGAATATCTCGAAGAGCTGTTGCATCTTCGTAGACAATGACCCTTATCAGAACAAATGAAAAGTGACAAATGAGTGTGCCGTATCCTAAAAGATCGTATGAATCTCCGCTCTCAACAACACCCTGCCTAGACGTCAATGTACCCCTCCATTCGCTTTGGATGGTTCAGAAACATTCTTAGTCTTCTTGGACTTTTCTTGGGATAATTCGCACCCGGGGCGTTTCTTGCTGACCTCGATGGGTTCCTTCTCGCAAGCCTTGTGATGACATGGCACTCTTGTGCACTTCCACGAGTCATCAGAATCGCTGTCGGTGGGAACCTCGAAGTCCTGAGCCTGGGAGACGACGGGGCTTTTTGGTTGCGTAGATGGATCTGCAGACCGTGTCTGGTTCTGCGCACGGACTGTGCTACTGGGTTTTCCAGTGTTTTGCTGAGGTTTCGCCGACATAGTGTTTCGAAACAAATGATATGTTTAATCAGTGGAAGCCAGTAGAATATTATGGTGTCTAATGCTGTTTACTGTTGGCGAGGTTGCTGTGGTGGTGGTAATGAAGAGGCAATGGAGGATGATGACTCGAGTATCGCGGGTTTACATACTCTCCTTCATCCCATCCGACTTCAGCATTCGATGACTGTACATGTATGACTCCTACCCCAACAAGGATTCATACTATGAATCATACCCCATCGCTATAACACATTGCTATCTTGGAGTTGTGGAGATCTTCACATCAATGTAGAGATCTTATCATGTGTGGGTCTGGGCTGTGTTGGTGTCGCCAAATCAATTGATTGCTTTAGGCTGGAGTCAAATGAGTTGAGTAAGATAAGGAGTCGATGAGAAGTTTGATGACGACCAAATGCGTCGTCGTCGGCTACAAGGATGTGTTTGAGATTTTGTCAGTGAGGTCGCTTAATCATTGTTGTATCGCCTTATCAGCGTCCTACTTTTGGAAGTTCGGACGGGAATAAACTCATGTAGCACTGATGCCAACCTGGGTGTGCCCACGAGAACCCAAATAATATCTGGTGTGATCTAGGGAAATGCAGGCACACATGACCTTCCACTAGAATATTTGAACATTTATTTCAAGATCAGAGAGCTATTAGATACAGAGTAACCAGCGCTATGGCAAATAGAACCTAACAAATGAGTGGATCGTAGAGTAGGTAAACCAGAAAAACCGTGGCAGACATCTAAGTTATACGGCAACCGAGGGTGACCTAGAACCCGCTGAAGGAAGTCATGTTCTGGACGAAATTAGGATCAACAGCTTCCGGATCATATCATTCCCGGTCTTTGTTAGACTGCTCGTCATTGCACCCACAGAACTGACAGCTCGTTCCGGTCTTGGTCGGTGCAAATATGGGGTGAATCCTGGAGCATTCCGTACATGTCCAACATTCATCCTTAGTCTTTTCAGGCCATGCATCGATTTTACAGTTTAGGCTCAGTTTAGGCTCATTTTGGGGTCTTTCTCAGTGCTTGGAGGCTGGCGCCCTGAGCCCGCTCCGGAACTGTCCTCGCGCGCAGGACTATATCCTTGGTTAAATTACTGAAGTCTGAAGTCCCTTTGGTGTGTTACTGACAGCTTGCTTTGTTTGCCACGCTCATTCTGACTCTTTTCCTTCCTTGGCTTGTCTTTGCCGTGAGCGGGATCGTGGGCATCATGTTTCGAGAAATGGGGCATCGTGATTATAATATACAGCATTTGAAAATTTTGGGAGGAAAGAATCTATCGTGTTTGGTGTGATTTCCTGGTATGGTTCGCTCTGGTTTGTGGAAGTAGAAGGGTGACTGGTGTGAAACTTACTCTTCTACACAAAACTTCATCCCGACAACCTTCCGACAGCGGTGACTGAGCATCTATGACTCTTTATAGTCGTTGCGGATTCTTGGTAAAGCTTGCGTTCGTAGAGACAGAAACATGGGAGGAAAGACGGTAGAGACGACTGCGCATGTATGCTTTTCTGATCTATCAGACCTGACGGTTCCCGAGCAAGGTTACCGGATACCGTCTGAAAGTTCATTCAGCTTTAGCGTTACATGGTTAGAATTTAGGAATGTACGCGTTGAGAGCACATTTGGTCCTGGACATGTCCTCCAATTCAACTATCCTAGGCAGGTTTCAGATCTTGGATCACCAGGAGCACAAACATTGACATGAAGAAATGAAAGATAAGTCAAGGTAGAAGCGTATAGATCCACGTTCAGGAAGCAGAATATACCATTTGGCATACAAGTCTTGCATGTAACAGCGTCTGTATCATCGTTGCGTTGAGTCATCGAGGTCCCTGCTACGTCGTGAAAGCTCAGATGAGAAGGATATCTTGATTTCGGAACTGTGGCTTATCGTCTCAGACTCCAGATGGAAGCTGGCCGCTCTTGTTTCCTCAAGAGATGTCTTTATCGTTTAGCCTCAGCAGCAATCACCTATGTTTTCTCACCGCTCATCCTTCAGAATTTCCTGCCACTTGAGCAAGATCCACCTAAGCCACCCCCCAACCCACTCACCCTTGGAACTGAACACTGGATGTCTTTATGTACATGGTTCATTGTAATTGTAAGGATTTCCAACGCCGTCTCCCTTTTCTTTTAGCGTTGTCTTTACGCTGGTTGGCTCCCTTCCCAGACCCCGAGGCAGATTCCACGATGCTGGATTCTTTTATCGGAGGGTATGTTGGTTGGTTGCTATGCACAACCGATGCAGTTGCAGGAGCATGCTCCAACAAGTCGCTATCTCTAACAGAAGGATAAAGCTCTCTGATGGATGCTACAAGCTGTGGGCGGAGCGCGCCTGGAATTCTAGACAACTCCTGCGGCTCGTAGGTCTTTCGAACATTGTTTCTCTCATTAGCAACTACGGCAGCGAATAATGTTGCTCGTTACTTACAATTTCGTGGGCACATCTTGGCAACTTATATTCGTGTACACTATCCGTAGTTCGCGTGACCAAGAGAGGTGGATGTGCGTTCGCGAAGTTGTTCCAGGTATACGAGTCTCTATGTTCATTTGCTAAAACCATTCGCACCTCCTTCATTTCTTCCTCGGCCTCATCCAGGATGTAGATCGCCGCGTTCGCATACTCATTGTTTGGTAGATAAAGTAGTACCTCGTCTACTTCCCTGTTAGCCGTGAGGCGCTTTCGGACCACGGCTCCGTCGGTATATCTCCGTACAACACTGAACTCTGGGACCCCGTTGGGAGCGCACAATGTGAGTGCGTTGGTAGAAGAAACTGGTCGAGCTGAAATTTGACGGGACACGTCCCTTCCAAGTTCGGCCTGACGGTCTTTGATATTTTGACTCTCAGGAACCCTTGGCGTACCTGGTAAGCGGATATCCTCGGCATCTTTCAAATGGTCTAGAAGGGAAACCCATCTTAACTCCCCGTAATGTCCGTGATCTCCAAATAGATAACGACCGCAAGGCGAAAAATGGAGATTTCTAAGATGACTTCCATACACCATTCGCTTTCGTGGTTCCCCTATCTCTTGACTTTAGTTTGCATTCTTTCGGACACTTCGTATTGAGCGTACTGACCTGTAGATTTTCTCTGGAAGTTATAGATCCATGTGCGCCCATCCGTATCCATGTATTCCGTAGGCGACACGGCAAGTAATGAGTAACATGGGTTGAATTTGAATGTTCCTTGAGACGAGAGGTTCCCGTAGATGGCGGTAATCTTCCAGAACATGTTCCACATGAATGTACTTGGTGGAATAACAGAGGCAGTCTGCCTTTTCCATATAGTCACTGACCAAAGACCTCTTGCGCTCACATCGAATTCTTCTTTCCGCTTGGCGACAGCCAAGTAAGATCCACAGTTTGAAAATTCAAAACGATAGATTCTCTCGTGTATGCCTATTCGTTCATGGAAAAGCACCGCTACCGGACCTTTCGATTGCGAAGTTGGTGACACATCTGGTGCCAGCCAATAGATGGTTTGGAGTATTGATAGCTGGACCAGATTTGACGCGAAAGCAATTGGGAACCGAAAATTCTTGCCCGAAGCGTATTGCTCGATTTTTTGAAGATCTTGTCGATTGAGATCAAGGGATTTTCTAATCAACAGTCTCCCGTCTCTGATCCTGTAGATAGAATACTCGGCAGTAGCTCGCGTCAGACTCGGAGATTCCGTGGATGCAGCACAGTGACAAGTAACGGAACCACATGTACATTGCTGTGAAGTGACCACGAATGGCCTGCAGATTCAATTAGAATCAGCAGTACTCCGACTTCAAAGCTTGCTTGTTTAACTTACTCCACGTTCGAAGGCCGAAGAATCTTCACAACGCCGATCAAACGACCACAGTCCGATACCTTAGACCTCACTATGATTGTCTCGGTATTGCTCTCATGAAGATGTTCGCTTCCAATGAGGTAAAGCTTAGCATCGATGTTGCGGGCCCAGGAGAGCGGTCCCATGAACCCTGAGATACTTGCACCCCAGATCTCATACGGCCGGATTTGAAGCAAGTGGTGCCATTCTATATGTAGCCGATTCAGGTCCTGCGAAAGCGATTGAATTCGTTCGATGAAGGGTTCGATTTCCATCTCGACAGGACTACGTTGGGTGACAGGTGTTGGGGAATGCCGTCTTCTGTCGAGCGCCTCCCAGAGATGTACAATGGAAGGAGCGAAGCCATAGGTCCAGCATGCTTCTATCCACATTGATATTGAACCACTGTGTCTTACAAAATCGAGAAGTTGTTGTACTAAGGGTTGACATGTGGGTATCAGCTCAGCTAAGGTCGATGCATCGGAGTTGATAGCAATGATAGCGTGATTCACCCATGTTCTAGCCGCAAACTCCAGAAATGGAAACCGATTGTTGAGTTCACTGGTGTTGGCTATGGTCTGTGGTGAGTCCGCGAGATGTCGTCGTGGAACGTCATGTATCAGGTATGAAAGGGATATGACTGAAAGAAACAAGGAAGCACTTCTAGAGTCTGCCTTGAACGGTATATCAATATGTGCGGTCTGCTCAGAACAAAGAACCTCCCGCAGGGATAAGTGGACGAGCTGTACCGTGTTGTCGGGCCGTATTTCCACTAGAGCGCCGCAGATCTCCCGTAGTGCGTCCGGAAAATTGGTAAGAAAGTCTGCTTTCGAAAGACTTCGACCCGGGATAATGGCAATAGCAATCTTCATCTGTTGTAAGGTGGGTGGGTGTTCTGCCATGATTAGGATGTGGAGTATCTTTGCGAGAACATCCCTCTCCGCCTGAGTCTTTTTGCCGTATTGTTTGAGCAGTTCCCTGTACAGTTCGTCCAACTCCTGTAAGCAATTGGTGACCTGTATAGTCTTGGTCCGTGCCGCAGGACTATGAGCAGAGAGCCCGAGATAGGAGACCATCAGTGTTGCCCACAGAAACATTGAGTCTGCACGAAGAGTCAGTATATCGGCCAGTTCTCCAAGATCTAGTCCGTCTTCGAGCTTATTCGAGCCTTTCAATTCGCCGAGCTCGTCAAGTAGATAGTCCCGAATATCGGAGCGATTCGAGTCGTGCAATGAATGTCGCGTAACGATGTTTCGATACCTGATAGGCAGTGGAACAGATGGGCGTCCTAGAAAGATAATGTTCAGGTTCTTATTACGGGTACAGGCTTCGACGAGAAGCGAAAGTAAGTCGCCAAATTTTTCGCACTCGTCAACACCATCCAGTACTAGGCTCAACTGAGGAAGTCGCGAAGCACACAGCAGAAAGATCTCCATCATGTTGTCAACTGATGGTTTCTGTTGCTCGCCGTTATGAGGGTACTTGAACAAAGAGATGGCGTCGATGAACTCGGTGTCCGGTGCGCTGCTATAAATGAACTGAACAATTAACGCTCTTAGTGCATCAGAGTATGACCGCTTATCTGGTCTTTGGAGATCAAAATGAAAGTATGCTACGAAGGGTGAGTACATGTCTGTGCTTATCTCATCAGCGGCATCGCGGAGGTCTTCGATGATGGTAACAGAGAGTGTTGTTTTGCCAAAGCCCGGTTTAGCTACCCACAGTAAGTCAAAGTTGTTCAAGATTCATATTGCGACGTTACCTTCAAGCCACAGTATGTTAGATGAAGATTCATCTCGCCATTTCCAGGACGCATAAGTCGGATCGTGAAGTATCCAAGCGCAAGAGTGAGGCTTCCTACGTCGTCGGGCTTGCTCATAATCACTTGATTCGCAGGACCCACCAACAAAATCCGGAGGACTCATCCACTGCACTATATGTCGAAGTCTTGTCTCTGAACCCATTAGTTGAGGCCTGACGCCATGAGGTTGATTACTTACCATAAAGCATTTCTTTCTTCTTCCTCAATTCACAACGCTTTTCATGGTTGACTCGAATCTCTTCTCGGGTGTCTAGATCCTTTCGGACCTTTTCTATGAATAATTTGAGTCCTTCTCCACGTTTAAGCCATTCTATAGTCTCTTCCTTGTCGACTTCGGGTACACCTGGAGCAGGTGCCCTCTCATTCTTGTAGCTTGTGCGTGGGCCCCCTAATTCTGTAAGGTCTTGAAATCGATCCAGCATGAGCTGGAAGCGAATGTCAATCGGTGCCCAAAGTAATTCAAACAAGTTGTCTTCATTCGAACGCTCAGCTACTATACTTATCAGTCTCGAGCGCTTCCAATTTTTGTGTGTGCATACCACTGCATTTCGGTGCTAAGACCTGGCACGCATCTCGACAGAATTGGAGGATATCGGCATATAAGAATGACAACGCGTACCCGAAGTGGCTATTTATGCCGCGCAGATCCTGACCACGAAGCCGTTGCAGATAGTGCCAATAGCGAGGCAGCATGTTCGTCATTTTCGACAACATGTCGGCAAGTGTTTCGAAGATGTTGACGTACCTACTACTGAGCTACACGTTTCCGATCAGCACATTGTAACGAGGCAACCAATTTCTGTGATGGAAAAACCCGCGTACCGAAAAGACCAGATGAAGCGCACTGCATGCTAAAAGCGAACAATCTGTGTCGCCTGTAACGAAGATCTCCACAACATGAAAATAGGACTTCAAGTAGTGCGCAAACCCGTCTATTTTCTTGCAAGCCCGTAGCAGTCTCGAGGATTCTTCAGCGCCTTGACACTGATCTTGAATGTCTCGAACCATGGATGATGGTTCATCAAACTCTTCCGAACTGGTAGTGAACATTGTGGCCAGGGATTCACGGAATGATTTGATGATAGCTCGCAATGTTGACTCTGGATTGGGACATCTTGCGACGCCCTCAGAAAGCCCACGCGCCTGTTTCCACCGGTCTCGGAACAGAATCCTACTGGTGTCTTCTTCTTCAAAGTTCGTTTGATAGTTCGTAAAGAACAAGCCGACCCGGTTGTCGTTGCCAGTTACCGCCAAGTTAGTTAGAGATTGTTGAATATCCATCGTAATATTGCGGAAATGCACGATAGAAAAGTGTGCATTTTACAGGACTTTCAGATCCATGGAGGAGTCGCGTATCGTCAGCATCTGAGACATACAATGCGCCCAAATCATAAAGTGAGGTGGGATGAGGAAGGCTGATCGCTGCGTCAAGGCTTCAACGGGGAATCCGGCTTACCGCACAAATATGATGCGCCAAGCATGTATGCTGGGCCCGAGTATTACTTATAGTAAGGGGAGGAATCGCTTGCCCGAGGGAACACAAAATATCGCGCGGGCAGAGCTTGCGATGGGATGCATACACGTGTACAGAGGAACCATTCACCATCGCTGACGCTCCAAACTGAGACGGAAGATGCTCGACCGGTGAGCGAGCCGGGCGTGGGGGCCAGAGCCCGCGATAGGATGCATGCAAATGTGGGTAGTACAGACACCAAGTTCATCGAATGAAGGCGATCCACATATCGCCAAGGCTCCAGGCTGAGACGGAAGGCGCTTGTGCAGCTTGACCGGTGAGCCCCACCAAGATTTTCTCTGCATAGATAATCCAGACATCTATGGGGCCAACATACTCTTCGGTGTCTAATGTCTGGATTCGAAGTCCTCGCCGCAGCTCTCGGCACGGTCGACGTTGGGCTCCGAAGCATCTCGTTACTCTATGATTCTATCAAAGACTTGAAATCCGCGCCGAAAGAGATCACAAGGCTCAGAGCAGATCTAGAAGGGCTTCAAATATGCCTGTCGGGGTTGGACACACTACTCCAGTCAGCTAATAACGCAACAAGTGCTCTGGTTCGACGATTCGGTCTCCCCGAGGCAGCAAAGTCCTGCTCCGCCGCCTGTGCAGCTCTCCACCAGGCTATTCCTCGACCATCAACTACTTGCGCACGATTCTATTTCTTCGCTCGGAAAAGGGAGATCGTAAGCGTCATGGAAAACATCGCAAAAGCGAAGCAGACGACTATTTTAACCGCCGTCGTGGCCGGTTTGTAAGTTCCTTGTAATCCTCGATAGCTGTATCTCTTATAACTGGTATGACAGGGCGCTCCAAACGCGTGATGGGGGACAATTAAACCCCTCTACGTTGCGCGATGCCGAAACAGAGATAGCAAGGATATCCGTCATCGCGCAGGAACAAAGAGATCAAACTACGACCCAAGCCGCCAATAAAGCCCAAGAGAAGGTACAGAAGATCAAGCAGGAATTCCACGGCGTAGTAAACACTAAGGGTGATGGGAATGAAGTTGGCATCGCGGGAAAGAAAGGGGACTTCGGCGAGGTCAAGCAAGAGTGGAAGGAGAACGTGACGACAATGGGTGACAGAAACAAAGTCGGCATTGTTTTTGACTAGGGAGTCTTTGCTCGTAATGTTAGCGGAATATGTATCTCAAGCTTACCGCGCACCATTTCCTTCCCACTAGCGGCGGGAGAACGCATCACTTGAGCAACCCAGGTGCTATGACGAGCTCAATTATCTTAGGCGCTCGCCTCTATCACTATCGATTTTTATTGTTGTTGCTTGAGGTACGGCACCTCATAGGTCACTCGCTTGTGGAGGTCACACAGCCGCATAACAATAGATCATACAGCAGTGCAATTGATCTGGTAGTTGAGTTCCGTAGTTCATCATTCCGACCGAAAGCTAAGATTAATCAGATCGAACCACTAGAGCCTATATTGGGAACCTCACGCGGAGATACCCGTTCAGACACCGAAAATAAGACACTTATATTCTGGAGCGGTTTCCTAGCTACTGACACTCACGACACCCAAACGTCTTACTGATGTACCCTAGGAATTGGTAGGCTGCGAGTGTTCCGAGGGCCAGAAAAGAACTTAGCATCCCCAGCTAAAGCTTTCAGAACCTCACACCAGCCGCAGGAGGGCAAATTAAAAGGAGAGAAGAGAAAGGAACGCAGACAGCTAGCTAGTCGACCGAGTTCGCCCAGGCACACAGCTCAACAAGGTTTCATTGTGCTCCTGGCAGCTTGGGCAGACAGCGTCTGAGCTCGAGCGACCAACGAGGCCAACTTGGTCGTACAAATCAGAGTGATCGCCGGCATCTAAGTTGTGCTACATGCTTCCTAAGCACCACGGAAAGCATCTTAAACGCTGATTTCGTTCTGCTGATAGTATTGTAGAGATATACCAGGCACTTCTGTTTGGTGTTCAGAGTTTGTTTCTCAGCTTGTATTTAGAATATGTACATTGGAAGGTGACACAAGGTCTATGGCTCAATGAATCTCTCCAAACCCTCACAGATGAATGCGCCTGACGAACTTTTCCTACGTAAAAAACAAAGACGACATCGTAAGAACTCTGCGATTGAATTTCGCGATATTAGAGGAAAGTGAGGCAGCGGCGAGCTTATCAGCTTATAAAGCTTTCTCACTTCTTCTCTTAGGATATGACCGCGTCGTTGACCCTTACGACATGATCCGGACTGACATCCATAGTAGATTGAGTGTTGAAAGCGCGCGCATGCACAGTCTCAACGTCGTCCGCGATGTCATCGATGAAATTGAGAAGAGTGGCAACGAAGTCGCGACCAAAGTTATCGTCATCACTTGTCCAGCCGCTAGGCTTCTCATCGTCGTCGCCATCGTAGTTCGGAATACTGAGATAGGCCTTCGAGTCGTCGAGATCGAATCCCTTGACGAGGTCCTTGAACTTCTTCCAGGTGTCGTTGAGTGTCTCTTTCGATGCGAGGAAGTGTGCGAGTGCCTGCGCTTTGGTGCCATCGTCCTTGGTCCCTACTATCACGACACCCACACATGATACAAAACTTTGACTCCAGAGACCAATGGGAAAGGCGAATCCGTCGGCGTTGTTGACTGCGACCTCGGAGAAGCCGGTTGGACGGTCCGCGCGAGCTTCAATCGCACTGCACGCAGATGCTTCACGCTTCATCATCTTGGCTGCGGAAGGATTGCTGCAGAAGGACGCGTATTGCTCCCAATCGTCGTCATCGTGATCAATGTCGTCCACCAGGTCGTCATCGAAGAGGCCGAAGAGGCGTCGGCTGAGGGGAGCGGCAGTGATGGAGGTAGTAAGGGCAGCGCCCATAAGGAGGGATGTGATTGCTTGTGCGAAACGCATTTTAGGATCGAAGCGATAAAATTTTTCGAAGTAGCGATTCAGTGTCCCTATATATAGTGAAGCGAAGACCCGTTTTAGCAACAGCCGAAGATATCAAGAGACGAGTGATAGGTAGGAGACTGTTGATGAGATTGTCAATGAACGAGTTGGATCAATTGATTACATGGCGGTGGAGGTGAGGACTTATATATCCTTCTGTTTCAATTTCGTGCTCCTTGGTCTCGGCTCCAATGACATCTGTAATCGTGCATCCGGCATTCAATTACATCATACGCATAATTACCTCTTGTTGAACATAGGATAGGCTTGCTGTCACAGCCTCAGCGTTGGTGGTGTGCGAGCGGAAGGATTTGTTCTACATCTTGGCAGCCCCCATTCGGAGGTATCGGTGGGTTACCACATTGGAGATGAATATCGATGATTGGTGCGGGAGGCTACGTACCTGGCAAGCGCTTCCCGAACTGACCCTACAGCAGGGACTGAAGTGATTCAAACACCATCACGTGCAAGCTACTGGGTAGCCTCTGTCTATTCATAGTTCATCGACGATTCCATCATCAAAGAAGGTTCGACGGGAACTTGGCAGCCAAGGCCACTCCGCCCCAAGGGAGGCTTTTCAGGTGGCCCTGCGAGAAACGCTGACAATGCGGAGTACGAGGTCAAGGATGAGGATGGTCTCGACCTCCAATTGGGCGGTTCGCTTATGACGTCATCAATGTCATGCATTCCACCTCTCAACTGCACCCCCGAGAGAGTACAACTGCACCCCCGACAATGGAAGTAGACACAGTCTTGCGAAGAAGCGCTGTGTGTTCTAGCACATATGAGCTCTTGGTGTCGGAACTCAACATGTCTGTCGAAGCTCACCTCCAAATTATCAACTCAAGCCTACAGGAGCGGATTCGGTATGCCGACTTCCCGCAATTCCCTCAACTACCCAAAGAACTTCGCTGCCAGATATGGCGACATGCACTGCAGAGATATCGTATCATCGATATACTTTTGACGTTAGCGCATCAGGCCTCGGGGTTTCAACGATTCTTGCCGGACGCTGAACTCATTCCAATTCCAAGCGCCAGCGAACGATCGTATCGTGTAATTTCAGACGGATTCCAAGTGCTGAGCAAGTTCCTGCGTGTGAATCGAGAAGCGAGAGACGAGACACTACGATTCTATCGAGTGCATATTCCATGCCATCTCACGCGCGAAGATATACACAAAAGAGATGGGGTCCCCGGGACGCTATACTTTAATCCTGAGTACGACACACTGCGTCTGAACTCGGAATTTAACTTCAAACACACCGTAATCGAGTTTATGCACCATCTCAAGACCACATACGATCCCAAACACATCGGGTTGCTCAAGATTGTCATCAGCAAGAACCTAGGTGCACACGTCGATTTCCACGACCTCCGACCAGAAGATGTCGAGCAAGAAGTGCGAGACGCTGTCGTTGAAACTCTGCAGCAACTGGAAGAAGTCTTTTTTCTCAGTACGACACGTGTCGGACGTGCTAATTTTGGACCTGTACTCACACATGATGATCATGATGGCTCTCATTACGATCGTTCGCTACCCATTCTACCTCGAACGCCCAACTATGAACGTCTCCCTCACGACCCGCGGCCGATTGCGAAGAATCTTGAATCCACCCAAATTAACCGCCCAGAATCCCGTCTGTGGTTCGATCTACTAGGGCGCTGGCGTATTGGATCAACACGTACTTCCTACCGCATCATGCTGGCTTACGATCCGTACGTCAGATGCTTCGATCAAGAAAGTGCTGCAAGACTCCTCAAGAAAGAGGAAGCCCAATGGAGAGACGGGGATCATATAGCTATAGGTCGCAAATGTACCAAGTGTGATAATGAGGAATCGGCAAAGGCTATGAAGGCTGCTTTCGGATTCTGGTCGTTACCTCTACAAGCGCTCAGTCCCGAAACCCGATCATTCATGCACCCGTATGTTGGCGCAAGATATTACGATATCTCCGGGCACTGGCCGGAACTCTGGCTTGGCCGTCTGAACTAATCCAGATCTTGTGTCCATGGGATCATACGTTCAAGAAGAGACTCCACACAGACGCTGTCTCGTATTCTTTACATTCAGATTGAATTCGCTCGTCTCTTTATCGAAGGGTTCATGATTTGAACTGGGACGCACTGTATTTTAGCACTGCTGCGAGCTTAGTCTGGGCAGTCACAGTCAAGCATACGCTATAATCCTCAGATGTAGTACTGCGATTAGCTTGACCTTCTCTGCAGGGGCGAAGCCGAGTCCATTGACATTAACGTCCTATGGAGGACAAGCCTCGATGTAGCGATGTCGTACATGATTCCATGCATCGATAATTTAGAGACCTATTCACCGGAGCTCCGAGATGCGCCAAGGACCTACTTTCGTATCATCGGCATGAGGTAGAGTGCTTGTCTTGGCACAGTGATTTCGTTCGGAGACTTTTTGTTCCTGCATATGCATGCGAAGTCAATCTACATGAGCTCGCTTGAGCTTGTGCATGCAGTGTCAGTTCACAGGACTTCGCCTGACTTTGCGTACGCCATGCTTGCTAGCGATGAATCGTCATCTCTGTAACTACTTCTAGGTGCAGGCTCCTGGAGCGTGCTCCACGCACTCTCTCTGGACTCGTTCAGCTAGCACCGACTTCATCTGAACGCAACCAAACATCCGAACTTGTTCGCGCACGTCAAAGTCAATACTCCTGTCCACTCCCTCTTATCTCTACTTTCCAACACCTCAAACCTCCTTGCAAGCTTTGCCAGCAGGTATGCCGCCTCCGCAAGACTCTTCTCTCTCCCCATACAGTTTCTCGGACCCCCACCAAATGCCATGAACTCCCATTGACCCGGCTTGATGGTTTTCCAACGATGTGGGTTGAAAGTTTCGACGTCGGCGCCGTAAACAGAAGGCTCACGGTGAAGAGCGTAGAAAGAGGCTTGCACCCGAGTTCCTTTCTTGACGAGGATGGGAGAGGTCGAGTTGGGCCCCCCACCGGTGGGAAGGATGGTGTCGCGGGTGGCCACACGGTCCATTGCAGGGAAGACTGGGCAGATACGGAGCGCTGTGTATCTTCAGTTAGGTGCTTTTTTTTTTCTCAAATTCTGAACTAGAAGTTGCCTTACATTCGGAGAGCAGGTTCTGGATAACTTCGTTGGTACGCAACGCGTCAAACGTGAAGAGCTCCTCGCCGCGCTTCAACACCTCCTCTCTGAGCTCATCCCAAAACACCGGATGTCGCGCGAGCAAGTGGATCGTATTACTCGTGAGCACAGAGGTTGTGTCCTGAGCCCCAATGATACCCTGAACCAACATATTGCGGATGAGTGTCCGATCCTCAGTCTGTTCGAGCAGCGAAACTGCGACTTGGGTTTTGTCCTGCTTGGTACCAGTTGTGGCGGCTTTGTTGATATAAAACTCGACAAAGTCATGGACTTTCACACACGACTGCTTGAATTTGGTCATTGGGAGGAGCCAGTTCAGTCGCCCGGTCAGGAGTCGCATGCCGATGCCTTGCATGCCATCTGTCCAGATGCTCATGAACTCCTCGCGGGAAAGTGGAGTCTCTTCGTGAGGGTTCAAAGCGTCGAACCCCAATCCAAAATGAAGAGCGTTGTTCATGAACTACCGTGGCAACGTCAGCAAGAGTATAGCAACCCAAGCACGATGTTCATGGTGACGCTACTCACTGCTGCCAATAGGATAGGATGTAGGTCTACGGTTTCCCCTTCGCCTGGTATCTTGTCCAACGTATCATCCACAATCTTACTATAGTACTCCAGATTCGCAATGCTCGTCTTCGCGAAAGAGGGTCTGTACAATTTTCTCGGTAACCGCCATCCGTCGCCGTCCTCTGTCAAGATCCCGCGGCCAGTGAATGGAACGAATGGCTCCCTGCGCCAGTAGACACCATAGTCATTGTCCACGCTTGCGAACACCTTCTGGATATTGTCGGGCTCAGAAGTGACGATCGAGTGAGGTGAGATCAAGGTCTTGATGATAAACGTCTTCCCATATTGGAGGCGATTGCGCTGCATGGCAGACACATCTGTGAAGATCTTGATCACGTAGTCTATGCCCGTGAAAGGGTCCAAGGCGCGGTATCGTGGAGGAGGCTCGAATCCATTCCTGCGAGCTTGGGCGTCTAGCCGTTTATTTCGCACGAGAATCGCGACGAAGATGAAGGCGACGAAGATCAACCCTGCGACAACCGTCGGGCTCTGTAGTACGTTGGTGCCCATGTTCCTGTATAGATGGTGTCGACAGTAACCAGAAATCCGAGAGTATCGGCGCATGGTCAGGACCCTGATTAGAGGTGGCACGGCTCCATGCGGCACGCGAATCTTACGGTGAAAAGGCTTACATCAGCTTTAAACAATTGGAGTTAGTGGATTATGGGGAATCCGTCTACCTAGGCCAATATCGGTTAAAGGAGAATTTTGTGAGTGAGCACTAGATCTAACTTTGGAACATTAAACGACATGAACCTCCTAGCTATATAGCTGTCAACGATTGGGGAAATTCTTATGGCGTTACTCTATGCCTAGCGGGATCGACCAGTATCAGCGATTAGATGATAACGTGTAACCTTTTCAGCGTGCTGAATTTGTTAGGTGTCCTATCATAGAAAGTAAGCGAAGAAGCACAGCTTCGCCGCACATGATATGTGTCTAGATACCAGATTGGATTATTCAGAAATCCCACGCCCAAATAACATCCTTGGCATGCACATAGCAATGCGTAGGTTGATGATTTGTTCTATTGTTCTGCTAGCATATCAAGTCAGTGATGCTCCATCATCATTGAGTCTGGTAACAATGCATAGGTAGGAATCTTGCAGTGGTTTCTGCGACAAAGATCCACTTGACTTACTTCTCACTGTTACAAGTATACTTCTCAGTACATTGGAGTGAAGCGGCGACACTAGATATATCGCCGAGCTTCTGGCCGCTCTCGTAATCATGTTTGCCTCTGTATCGGTTCCATCTGCCTGAGGAGTAGTTTCAGACGCCCCAAAGGAGTTACAAGATCCCGATAACGGTGACCCATCCATCTTCATATCCTTGCGTCCGTAAAACCTAGTTTTCAATCCGGAGAGTATATGGTCGAGAAATCCCTAGGTGTTCACCCATCTCTCAACCTGAGGAGTTGATTTCGAAAACGCGCGTCTACGCAGTTGGAAAGTTTTAGAACGAGAAAGACCCCACATTGCGATGCGAGGAGAAGACAATCGGGTGAATGCCGCGCATGTACGAGCATTGTAAGGTCAGCCCTGGATATCTTGTAAGGTCTAGCATGACCTAGTGAAGATTATCCTTGAGGCAAATCAGGACGTTTTCAAGTGGGTTCATCTCCCGGGATATCTCCAAAACTGCATGCTTCAAGGAAGCTCTCATTTAGGAAAGTTCCTTCCGCATCAGTGTCAATGAGGAGTGTATTTAGCCAGAGTTCACTAGAAGGGAAGCTTTGATTGGGGTTCGCAGTGATTGCTGGACGTAGTGAGACCCCAGGATCTCGAAAATTGTTCGTAGTTGTGCCGTCATAGCTAGGAAAATCGAGGGTTGGTAGAAGAAGAGTATCGGATTGGAATATCTCGTTCTGTGGTTTCGTCAAGTCCAGGGCATGTGTCATTTGGTCATCTTTAGTGGTGTACGAGGTGGTATATGCAGAGCTTTGTCCGAGGAACCCGAATCCAAAGTCGTCGTGGGAAGATGCGTCAGCAGCTGCGGGGGCATTGAAATTTTCGGCCCCGCGTTGAGCAGTCACTGCTTCTTGTGTAGTAAGAGTGTTGGTAGAAGAACACCTCGCATACCAGCTCTCACATAGCCTCTCAAGGATTCGCCATAAAGTGAGCCATGCAGAGACTGCAGTTCCTCGAGGTACGGTTTCAACTTTTCCGGCAAGTGAGACGTGAGAAGTTCATTCCAGATTCGTGGTCCTTCGATTAGCGAATGCTCGCGAAAAGCTCCCAGTTCGCAGAATAGGTTCGTATCGATAAAGGCGCTTTTGGGTAACGGTTCTCCAGGAAATAGAATCTTGAATAGTTCAAACCAATTCTCTTCGGAAGTCCTTGTTGATGACGATCGTTTGATTATCTGGTGTCTTTGAGATTCTGTTATGCCTTCCCGTGTGACCTGCGGCTGTTTGGCGCATGATACTTCTCGAATGTGCTCGTAGCGCGAGCTTTCATTTTCGAATTCGTGAGAGCAATTCGGACAGTAAATAGGCAACTTGTGGGCTTTGTCGCGGAGCAGATGTTGCTTTATGCGAGATATATCTTTGAATTCGTGTGTGTAACATTTCGTATAGCGATGCGAATAACGCTTCACAAACGGACAAGCGAGATACAGGATCTCAGAAGGTCTGGTAACCCGTACATTTAAGGGACGGCGACCTGGCACGTTATTGTCATCCTCTTCGTCGTCTTGATCATCTTGGTTTCCTCCACCGGGAGCCTCACGACAACTTTTCTTGGAGGACCTTTTCTGAGAGTCGTCGCTTGTAGGCAGTGATGAAACACCACGTTTACCCTGACTTCTGGGATACGAACTTTGAGAATCTTGATCGGAGTTTTCATCAGTGGAAACCCCTTTCCGAATCGCTCTGGAAGATTGCAGGATAACTGAAAAATATTCTTCTTTGATCTCAACAGGCAACAGTTGGAGTGTTTCCTGAGTCGGTACATCTGTCGATGATGCTACATCATCGGGAAGATCTGAATCGTACGATGAGCCCTCGGACATTCCGTCACATGACGGCTTTTCGTCCTCTGACCGAGTCCCTGAGTGATTGACCTCGACAGTTCCATCTTTATTGCCATTGGGTTGTATCTCATCATTTGATGGAAGGCGAAGGGTTGGAGTCTCCTGCTCACTCTCGATTCGCTTGATGTGGGCTTCTTTGTCCGTGTCAATAAACGAGATGTTTTTGTTCCATCCCGGTATTCTCAGTCGCACAGTCTTGGGGGTATCATCGGTTTTTGCATCCCTAGTTGTGGTAGGTTGGTCTTTCGCTGTAGCAAAGTCCGTCACGATTCGTTGGTCCGGGTAGAAGTCGGCGAAAGTCGTCTTCCTAAGTGGAGGATCAGACTCAGTTTGGACTTTTCGATCTTGACTTTCCGGGAGAACTTCTCCTAAGTCAGCGCCCTTTTCTCGTCTTCTAACATCTGCGTGTACAATGTCACGCTGGCTGTAAAAATCTCGCTGATCAAAATGACCGTGTTTTCTGTCAGCGGCAACATGTTGATGCCTGCGACGACTGGCAGATATACAACGTCGTGCATACCGTTCCGGAATCTTAAACTTGTTTAGAGGCCGTGGTAAATAGTGGTTTCCCCCTTTGAGTTCTTTCAGGTCTCTGTCATCGATCAGCCTCGTCTGCCACATATGCTGGAACAAGTGAAAATCAGGCCGTCCACTCCGCAGCGACTGCCCCCCAAGACAGTGGTCTGCTAAATGATCTTGTCTGTAATCCCAAGACACCCACCCATTATCGGCTGTTAGCTTGAAATCATCACAGAGTGGGCATTGCACAGATTTAGGTGGTTCTTCTCCCCTAAAATGGCTCAGACAATGTGTTTTCCACTCTTCAAAATCAATCGAAACGTATGGGCAAGCTAGAAACCAGAACGTGCATTCATGACCGGGTTGTCTTTTCGGTTTTGGGCGCGCAATAATCACTTCATTGCTATCTTCTAGAAGAGGGACTCCCGAGAATAGACTAGTTAGTCGAGTGGATATTGATGTTTCAGTCGTTGGATGATGTGCGTTGGGATCGTACAGAATAGGCGGATTTTGCAATGCGTCAAACAATTGATGAATAGAAACGGGTGCCATAGCCGAACCGGATCGAGTTGATGGCGCACATCCATGCTTTGGAATTGTGGTAGGTTTCCATTCCGGAATTGACTGGATGGGGCGTATGTACGTGTCCGGATTTGTAGGGAATGATACTCGGTCTTCGCTGTCCCATTGGAGTGCCGTAATGCTCGAGGGCGCGTAGTTGCGTTCCATTGTTTACTACAAGAGGTGATCAACTTGGTACCCCCTAGAAACCATAGCTATACAGAACACTCAATTGCGGGTTGCTAGCCTAGTTTTGTGGATCATGATGCCATCAGGATAGTGAGAAGCAGAAGGCTGAGCACAATGAGGGGTTTCAAGTGTTGATACCAGCTCCCGTTCATTGCGCTATACCGTAATAGGACGAATAAGCGAATTTTATCTGCAGGCTGAGCACAATCGTGTTCAGCTCAACGTGTGCGCAATATAAAACTTCGAAAGTCCGTGTTGAGATGAGAGCGATCTCCTCGCGAATTGGTGCCATCTAATTTTTGTGTTGACTTTCCCGAGGGTGGACCCGCCGTACGAATGTAAGTGCCATTTTCGCTGGGCCTCGAGCAGTGTAGTTCAACACCGGTATATGCTCGACATCAAAACTAACGCAGCGATCAAAATGCCGAGTGGAGAGAGGCGATGCGGCAGATTTTGCTGTTGTTGCGGTCTCTTAACAGCATTTATCAGGGAAGGATGGAGGTTACCTACTGCAATGACGACTCACACACTTCAGTCCTCCATGCCCGTGTTATTCTAAGGTCTGCAGACGAAGGCTTCAATTATGAGACACTAATTGCCGATGCAGGTAATCAAGAAGAAGATGTCAAGTTTCAACTCCAGGAAATACGATGCCTCCAGAAGTGCGGTATCGACGCGTTCTAAAAGCATTCTGGGACGCTCTCATTATGCCGCAAGATACTATTTGGCTAATATTTCCGTCCATGGCAAGCATTCTCATAGTCTGACGGGAAGTCCAGCTCTCCCAGGTATTCCTCAGAAATGGGGAATGTATAGTACCTCACGCCAGCCATCAGAGACCCAAGAATGTTGTGCTCTGCAACCGCTTTCGTGATCGATCATGTGGGCACAGTCATCGATGGCGCGAACGAGAACGGCCTCTGCAACACGAACATAGCGCTTTGTTTGGACAAAGTCTCCGATGGACTCGCCATATGCGTCCGGGCAAGACATCAATGTCGGACTGGCTATCGGTGGCCTTCTACTGGTGGTATAAAGCATCGTGTACTCCGTACCTATAGACACTGTTAGTATAAACGTTGGGAGGAAGTTCCACACTTTCGTGATTGCGTCAGAATCTTCAAGATAGCGTTATCCGAGTGCTTGTGTCTCGTCTCGGTGCCAGAAGCTGATGCTGTTGCCAAACAGTCATACCTATCGGTAGGCGATATGCGACATGTATTTTGCACACAGTCGCGGAAATTCTTTCTGCACAATACGCGTACAGATGAGTCGAGCAGAGCATGGACGAGTTGTAAGCTCTTTCGCGCGAAATGCTGCCGCAGGGCCGTGTTCGTGCTGACGCCTAGCTGTGAGACTTGGCTATATTCGCCACCTATTGAATCCAAGCCTCATCACGACTCCACACGACTCGAGCCTAACCTAGCGCCAAAGTGAACAGCAACTCCTCTACATTGTCAGTAGTCCCAACACGCGAACGAATCCGTTCGAAACAATCGCAACAACAAAGATTTCCGCGGCGCGCGCTTCACAACACCGTCCGCGCTGTCCAGCACCCACGTGGCACATCTCCAGGCGCTCCCAGGCTGTCGGACGTTTCACAGTGCGGGAAAGCATGGCCGAAGCTTTTCTGTGGCAACACGAGAAAGGGGGGCCCTGCACCCACCATCCTGTTTCAGACTAGCGGCGTGATGCGATCATGGAGAATCCTGGCTACCAGCTGCGTTTTTGGGCAATCCTCGCCGCGACCCCCTGATGTCGCTTCGGACGCTGATCGACCGACCGGGTGATCCTGGGTGTGCGGACTTCGTTAGACGTGCTATGAGACGAGCGACTCATTTGGTGGAGATTGAGTGAGCGATGGTGGCATTCTGCAATTAGTTGGTGTCACCAGTACAACACAAGAAGAGTTCTGTTTTTGAAAGGGCCGTTGACGGCTATGCAAGATCAATTGTGAGCGAACCAGACCAAGTCCGGTGCTGCCAACGTGGGTAGACAGAATGGTATATGTACAGGAAAATCGTAACGGGTCATCGACGAAAAGTGGTGACAGTGAGCCCAGTCACGATGGAAGAAGAAGAAAAGTCGGGCGAAAACCCCAACCCCAAAAACAACGCAAAATCCCAGCCCGGTTCCCGATCCTTTTTTGTTGATGTTGTACACCTGCCGTATGCCTCAAAGCCCAATGCAGCCTCCTCTTCTCCATACTACTCTTAGAGTGTAGCTTAGTTCTTGAAGTCCCTGGCGTGCCTGCGGACCTTGGTGGCGGCAGAGTTGGTCGCAACCGACACAAGAGGGATGTCATCAGACTGGGTGAACTTCGGGACAGTCTTGCCGGCGGTGTGCCAGTAGAGGTCCCAAGCCAGAAGAGTGTCTTTGGCACTGTAGAGCTCGGTACCCTTCTTTCCAGCTGGCACCGTAGTCCCGCTCCCACCGGTAACCTTGACGTTAAAGGCTTGAGGCCAGAACTGGCGCTCTGAAATGTCACCGTTGTTGTGGACAGACATGACTTCAGTACGAATGACGTAGTTGCCGCTCGGGATGTCCTGGGGAATGGTGAATGTGTGCTTGTTGTCATCCTCGTAGAAGATCTTGTCTGTAGCCCAGAAGCCTGGGTATCCTTCAGGCTTGCCATCTTCGGACTCGCTGTAGCGGGTGCCTTCAGGGTAGTCGATCAGACCGTGCTGGTCAATGTTGAAGAACTCGAGAGACTCTTTATCGGCGTCCTTGCAGTCGCCGTCGCACTTTGCAAGGTACGTGGCAGTCCAGCCGTGGTGGCTGCAGTCCCAGCCATTCTCACCTCCCCCGCATGATCCTGTGTGGTGCCAAGTAACGGTGACGTCGGACCCAGCTTTGGCTTCAGCAGTGTAGGGCGAGGGAGATGCATCGATGTGGGCGATGATATCGGGCTTGTTGATCGAGCTGCCGTAGACGGGTTGGTAGCCCCAACCTTGGTTGGTCCACCAGGCAGGGGACTTGTTGCCAGGGTCATGCTTGCTGTCTAGGTAAAAACCCGGATAGGTTTGGCCGCCGACATCCCATTCCTCGACATAGGTGTGGCCAGCGACCTGGGAGAAGATGGCGGCGAGAACGGCCCCGGTAGCAAAAATCTTTGACATTGTTAAGGTTGGTTGAAGAGCGTTCTGAAGATGCGGCTAGATTTGGTGATAAGAAGGTAGAGTTTTGGTGTTTTGGTTGAAGATGCTTTGGTAAAAGAAGGACTGTGATGTGAATAGCTCCAGAGCTATGTGTAAAGAATGACTGCCCAAATATGGGTGAAGGAATGACTGTGAGTACCGTCGAGGATGATGAATGAATGAGAGGTGCGAGGACAAAGGCTTTTGTAGGGCACAAACAAGGCTTTTTGTACCAAGGCCCATCCTTACTCGTAATGGGTGCGGAGTCGCTGACACACAGTCAGCCCGATGCGCCCGCCCCGCCGCTAGAATTATTTGAGGGCCATGAGGGGGAGTTGTGAATTGTGGCTTGCATGTTCTCGAATGAGCGGCCATGACGCCTGGGAGGGTTTGCAACGCTAACGCAGGTACGCAGGTGGTTAGGCTCTTAGTCAAGGAAACACCATGGCATCTTCGCAACGGATAACTCAGTCGCAAGGCGCGCGCAACGCCGCAGCCTAGACGTGGCCTTATGTCGACAGACCTTGAAGAAGTGAATTGCGAGATCAGGTTGTCGTGCGAGACGTCGCCTTTCTGAGTTGTTTGTTTGAACGTGTGTCACTAGAAACAGTCCGAGATTTGTTTCCTAGACAGTCATTTCAGTGCGAGCGAATCAGGCAATCGCAACGTCACTGCAAGATTTGTTTTGCTTCGTTAGGGCGACGATGCCGTGATTGGATCCGGTATGAATGGGAGGCAGGGGTAAATGCGATGGCCCGCCGTGCCCCATAACGCCGTCGTTTCATCCTTCAGCCAGCGGCGGCGCAAACGCTATCGATAAACAAAACAGGAGAGTGCATCGGGGACGTTCAAGCTTACCATTAAGCGCTTTTCGCTATGATTCTCTTCCCCTCCTGCCACTTCTTTCGGTGTGCACCTGCATGCAGAGGTATGCGCCGGCGCTTGAGGTGCGGCGCCCATCTGTTTCAATCGACAGTAAAGGGAACCATTCTCTCTACTAAACATTCAACGAAGCGAAGTCCCGGATCGCCATTGTTTGAAACCGGCATGCGGTCGTTCCCGTAGAGGATTTACTCATCCGAGACTTCCATGATTCGGGCCTTGGAGAGTGAATGTACCGGACGATCACCGCTCTCGTTCGAATCCAGGAGTCGAATGAATGGACTAATCGTTGGAGTGTTTGCTACGCGCGGAGCGGCATTACTACCACATCTCATCTCGCGGTAGTCTCGGACATTTAGTTGACGAAGTTTCAAGCTTCACGAAGGACCGCGTAAGGAGCCCAACTGCATCCTTCACAAGCCAGATACGTTCTTTCAAAACCCGCTTGCTGTCTTCCCGGCGCACCCAAATGGCGAGGCTGACCCCGCCGTGAGGCTGTGATGGAAATGATCAGGCATGTGCTGCGGAAATCAACGCACAATCTGACTCACGCAATTTCGCGTCATCAGCACCTACGTTTCGCTGCTGCAATTTGACTCCGGCGTAGCCCTTCAAGCACAGTCAGTGAACAGTCTATGTACTGATCGAGGTGCGCCAGAATGCTGACCTACAAGTGTGCTCATAGAAATGAAAGCCGATAATTCCAGTGTTTTACCCTACCGCGTATGCAGGCGGCATCAGCGCCTACGTGACAGCGTATTCTAGCCACAAAGGATGTCTGCAACACTCCTATTGTCTTCGTTTGTCCGTAGGTCTCTGTTCGCGACAAAGAAACGTCGATTTGCGTTTTGTGTGGTCTAGGTCGAGGATTAGCTGGTATTGTTCGCTTACGCTCACCTCAGCTCACGACCTCGGCTTGTTGTTCTTGCTATTTTCGCGCGGTACCTAAGGTTAGTGAGACTTGCATGTTGCGCAATCTGTGGAAATGTGTGGAGATAGGAGAGTAGGAGTGTTGCGAAGATGTCTGCCTTGGCTTTGGAGAAGGGTGATATGATGTGGTAGGCGGGGCACGTGGCGGGGTAGCCGAAGACCGTATTTGTGGGTCTGAGTACGCATTTCAGAGCATACCTATTCTCAGACTCACATCGCTGCTATCATCTCTCAACCAACGCTCAAGTAATTACACATATCCAGTCTTGTCAGAGTAGGGTGTTTGCGTCGAATATGAATGGGTCTTGGTCGCGAGTTTAACTAAAGGTCCCCAATATCGCTGCTCAAGATGATCGACTCGACGTGAGGGCTGCATTCCTGCGACAGGTACCTAGGTACCCTCAGCTGTAGGTCTAGAATCGAATACAATGGTTATTTACCGTGCACAAACAGAAAGAGTGGTTTAGGGCCGAGCAGATGATTGGGTGTGACTGTAAGATCATATTGCTGCCATATAAAAAAACGCTGCATACTAAAACTCGCTGTCAAACTTGTCACTATGATCACTATCTGAACCGTCATTCTCAACGTCGTCCTGGAGCTGTACTTGCCATAACCCACGACAGCTATGCGATGAGTAGCGCTCGCTGTACGTCGCCTGTGCGTCATTCCTCGGTTAGCTACTGCCAATGCATTCTACCACACACCACAGGAAGGAAAGGCACTCACTTTGAACCTCCCATCCGCCTTTCTAATCAAATTCCTCCACTCTTTCGCCGTCCGCTGCTGCACATTATGCATGGTCATGAGGGTAACGTCGCGGCGTCGGAACGCCTTCTCGATGTGCGGGGCAAAGGTGCCGTAGGCGGGAGACACGAGGTCACATATGAGCAGGCAGGGAGCCGGGCCACCTGTCTGGTGGCGTTGGAGTGAAGGAACAAATGACTGAAGGAGTTCGATGACAGCATCGTCCGGGAGACTCCACAAGACGCTGCGGATCAGGAAAGTTGCAGAGCCGACACCACCGAGATCCTCAACGGAGCGCGGACCGAAGAGATCACGCTTCTCGAAATGTACACGATCCGTGAGGCTGGGATCAAGCAGCTGTTTGCCACGCGATAGGAGATCCGCCGATGGGTCCTCCACCTCGAAGGACAGAGCTGGGAATAGGGTTGCCAGGTGTTGCGAGAAGGAGCCTGTCTTGCCCGAGACTTCTATAAGACGCCCTTTCGAAGCTTGCGACACTTCGGCGTGGCTCGAGAGCCAGTCGATTACGAGGCCGTTGCCAGGGTCGAGAGCTATGTCGCGATACCCGTTAGCCGTGCAATCCATGAGTCCACGCTTCGAGGTGGCGAAACTTACTTTGGGCGACACTCTCCATGGCTTGAGCAAAGCGTTTGCCCTTCTCAGGGTTCTGAGCGTGCCACGTGTACATTGGCATTCCCCACCTGCGATTTTGTATCGTCAGTCGTGTTTTCCATAAGTATACTTTGACAAGATTCGAAAGAACTTACGCCTGCTCAAAGGCGGCTTTGCCCGTCCAGAACGGATTAGGCTTCTTCAAGGAGTCTGCTAGATGCGCGCTCGCCACTCTGGTCTCGAATAATCTGAAGAGTCAGTTAATTGATCCTCGAGCTTTCAGCATTCTGAGATTCAGTCGCAATCTATACGAACACAACGTAGCGAGACCGATTCCGGGGACGACGTACTGGAAATGAACCCAGCTTCTAAATCCCTCATCCTTCACTAGAGTCTCTGAAATCACAGTATGCCCAAATTCGCCCTCGTTGTTCTCCTCCAATATGCCTGCTGTTGCAGCAAGTCGACAGATGCGCAGCAGCTTCTCAGCAGGCAGGTTCGACTGCTCCGCCAGCCGAACAGCTGTCACCGCAGCACCTTCTTCTAGCGGAATCTTCTGCAGAACGTCGAATTCAAGAAGCGTGTACAGGGCCCCATGCTCCCAGCTCGGGGAGACGTACTCATGGAGAAACCCATGTGGACCCTCGAGGAGCTTGTCGAGACGCTGTGTCAGACCGAGGATGTTTGACCGCAGCTCTTCGATTTGACCGGAATGGGTAGTCCATAGCTCCGAGCTGGCGCCCACATGGAGGCTTGGAGGGGTGATAGACTGTTGGAACAGGTGCTGAGAGAGTTGGGCGGTGTGTGTAAGAATTGCCGAAGCAACGGATACGAGACTGTCGGTATCCTGCGTCTTGGAAATCATGGCTACGGTGTGATAAGGTGTACAAATTCAAGATGGATGAGGTGTGTCAAGAAATGAAGATAAGATGTGCGGGCGTCGCGGACCATCCACTCTACCTGCATATGGCTATCACATCGAACGTCCGGGACGGACATCGAGCTGCCGGCGCAGGGTACCGTCAGCTCGATCTCCACGTGGCTCGCACGCATCTATTCCCTGTCGGAATCCTCTGGACCGGATTTCGCTCGTCGCGATTGTGCAAGTCCCTGTGAGACTGTGGGTTGTGCGCCTTCTAGAACCATGGTGTTCGGGTTCCGGCTCCCGACTGCTCGCACAGTACGAGGCCGACAGTGGGGTGCGATAAGCACACATGCATGTTCGGGCCGCGCGAATGACCATCATGAGATAGGTTATGTTCCTTCACCTGCAAGACATCGATGGCAAAGCGCGGTCTCAATTGCCGGGCAGCGATGGGTGCTGTACGGTACAAGGTGCGCATTCCTGAGCATGGATGCGTAATTCTTGGTATAGTTCTTGGAGTGTAACACATCTAACCAGGCATAGAGGTATGGGTAGCAGGAGAACAATACCAACTTGTAAACAGGTCAGTACCTTACACGCCTATGTATAGCTGAGTTTGCTCATATGCATGTGCTATGCGACACGGCACCTGCCTAGGTACCACGACAGCATGCATAGTAGCGTCCTGTAGCTCGGGACTACCATTTCCAAGAAGCTAATAATGTAACACAGTGTTTCATTTTTTCTCTTTTTCACCGTGTTGGCAACTTTGCTCAATTCCCATTGCGGTATACGTAGTATGCACTATTCATGATTATTTCGCACGAGGAAAGCTTTGCGGCTCAGTGCCCCTACTAATGCTATTCATCTATAGTCCTACATATCAAAAGTCTTTTACGCCCCGACAGCCTCTTCCCTGACGTTGCTGTGTCCGTCCATCGGCTTGAATCCGCGGCGGAAAACCGGGCTCTCTTGGATCTTGTTCCAGTCATGAAGCATCTCTCCATTCTCAACCGAGCAGCTGACCTCTTCCGTTCCACGTGGGATCATCTCGTTTTCGTACGCAGCAACAGCATCGACGAGCGCAGTCTTACCGTCACGGACTTCTGTGATACCCTTTAATAGATGCGAGACATCACAGATGCAGTGGTTCAGCCCCTGGCCGCGATCTAAATATGCACATTAGCATGAATCAACCAACAACAGCCAAAGGGTTATTAGTAACGTACAAGGTGGCATAGGATGAGCGGCATCGCCCACCAGCGTCAATTTTCCTTGGTAGTTGTTCCAGGGCTGGCTGACCCAATAGCTAATGTCGGCCTTGTGTACCTCGGTCTCCTCTGGCATCCACAGGAACGCGGAACGAGCGGGCTCTCCAAGACTCTCGGCTTTTCCTTTGATCAAAGCCAGTCGCTCTGGATAGCTCATTTTGTTGTCGCTTTCTCCCATCCATGCCATGGCCATGTGGAAGATCCAGGTTTCGGGATGATCAGGGCCATCGGGCATACTGGAGACTGAAGAATATGTTAGTCAGAGAATGGCATTCGAGGTCAAAGTAAAGAGATGGTTGAGCTTACTGGACTGGAAAGCATGCAGATTCTGCTGGCTCAGCGCCAGATAGCTGGTAGGGAACTTCTTGCGCACATACAACGCCTTCTCCGCATCTCCATACGATACCGTCATGTTGGTGTGGAAGATAGGGAACTTGGTTACTGCGGCTTTTTCGGCACTGCCCATGGCTGTTTCGCGAACTCGAGACCTAGGTCCGTCTGTGCCAATTATTATTGTTCCTGATACGAGAGTTCCATCGGAGAAGGTCGCGATCACGCCTTTTCCGCTTTCGTTGAAAGCGACATCAACGAGAGTCTTGCCGTACTGATCACATTAAATCTTAGTTGGACCCTCGCAGTGGACCAAGTGGACCTACCTGGCAATCGATCCCTTCTGCACACAGGCCACGCATCTTGCTGCGGGGTACCCGAAGACCATCTTTGTAAGGTACGCCAGTAATCAAGTCACCTGTATCCGCGTTGATGATGGGGTAGAGGCCAGAATGAATGCCCACGGTGGGATTGCAAGCGATATCCGGGATCTTATCCCAAACATCCGCTGGCAAAATTTCCTTGACGAGAGGGAGAGCCCAGTGAATTGCCATGGTCCATTCATTGCTGCGATAGTTCATCGATGTCTCCCTCTCGAAGAGAGAGTACCGAATTCCAGCCTGTAATGCCAACGCAAGTCAGTCATTGTGGTGCTAGAGTCCAGCCGTATGGGGTCCATCGAACCTTCTTCAGACCTTGGCAGGTCAGAAGGCCGGTAATACCTGATCGAAGTCACAAATCAGTAACTCTACAGCAGATTATCCTGGACTAAATCAAACGTACCGGCGCCAATAACAATCACGTGGAGATCCTGGGCAGTCATCGTGAAGTCTGGAATAGCAGCGTTAAGCCAATGCGATGCTTACGAGGAAGCCATTGGGAGCCGATGGTGCCTTTTTGACACAACGTGCATAGCTGCACGACCATCCTTGATCGCATGTTCTACGGATAATCGAAAGATTCATTTCACAAGTGGCTTGAACCCGGTGGCCGATACCCGACGGGGCTCGGAATCCGGGGGCGCAACCGAGTCGCGTGTATGCACGTGGCTGTGCGTTCCTGCAAGTCCAACACGAATCAGCAAACAAGACATCCAGCCGGTAACACTTATAAGCAGGGCTCTGTTGCGCATCCCAAGTGCAGCCAGACCGTACTCGCCAATCACGTTTCCAAAGATGTTGTCCTTCCCAATCCTTCTTCTGTCGCTCGCTGCAACTGCGCTTACCGCCCCGTCTGGCCCACCTCAGACGTTTCTATACAGTGCTGCCGTCACTGGTGGCCAGCCCTCTATCATTGGTGCCGGTCCTCTGGGCACCAGAGCGGTGATTCCCGTTGTCAATGGCACGTTTTCGGGACCGAAGCTTAATGGTAGGGCTGAACGACCCTTCCCAGTTCCTCTGGGATCAACCCAGAATGTGCTGCTGAACACCGCGTGCAGGGACGATCCACTCTGGTGTTATCTGGACTCTGACTTCGTCGACGGGCGTGAACACTGCTGATGCGGTGTACGTCTTGACGACCAGTGACGGGGCTAACATTATGGTTACGGAGAAGGCGCATCTGCCCAATGTGGACATCTTCTTTGAGACGGGCAGTTCGAAATACGCGTGGTTGAACAACGTCACCGCCTTTGCATTGGACACGCCGACTACAGGTGTCAGTGAGATCGAAGTGTATGCGGTAAGTTGCTCAGGATATATACTGGCTTCGACTGTCTTGAAAGATCTAATCACTGATCATTGCTAGATTGGCTCGACTGTGTGAAATGGACAGGTGGCAAGTTGGAGTGCGCTAGCTCTTTTGGTGTCGTGACCTGGTGGTACAGCAACTGTGCAAAACAACAGGGGAAAATCCTAATTGTGAGGTTTCATAGAATTCTTGTGCATACATTTTGGTTGGATAGTAATAGATAACAGCGCATGAGAAGTGGTTTCGTTTTCGGTGTCTCCGACATATTTGAATGATGCATCATACGGCAACGGGAACAGCTGTACGTGAGAGCCAAACTTGCATATTTTGTTGAATGGGGAGCGCGGCACAAAAGGACTGAAGTATTTCCCAGATTCATTGATTCGATTTGGTTCGAGGTTTCATTCTCTCGCTAGCTATGGATCTGCTTGTTGAAATACAGCGATGCCCGAGTTCGATGCCCAGCCCGTTCAAGAAACGACCTCTCCATCCCTCACGTGCACTTCAAACTCCCCAACGGACATCCGTGTCTTGGCCGCATTTGCAAAATTCTTGTGGTCCGGGTTTACCACTTTCTTGAAGTGGTCGTCCTCTCGGACGCGCAGATAGTCGTCGATGTCTTTGAAGACGATTTGGATGATTGCGTCAACGTCAGACACCGCAGAAGCCGGAAGCTGGCCTCCGTAAACTTTGTCGATCAGGGAAGCGCTTTCCGTGGTATTGTGTTGCTGTCGGCCGAGGTTAGCATGAAAGCGCGGCATCAAGCTATGCGGAAGGCAACTGCTCACCATAGTGTACGACACTATGTCGTTCTTGGCTAGCAAAGCCTTCAGATGGCCGGCATGTGTTTTGCTAATGTATTCATGGTACTCGGCCTTGCTCATATCTTCCCTCTTGTACCCGAAGATGGTGATAGCGAACAGCTTCTGGCTCTGGGTCGTCATGTTGAGATGAAAGGTCAAAAGCGACTTTTTTCTTGGGAATAAAAAGATAAGCAGAAAGCCTGTACGCAACGACTGTTAAAGCGAGAGTAGAAATAGAAAGCAAAGACGAGTCGAACATCGCGGACCGGCGCTACTTCACGCAGGCGAGCGTAAGCTTTCATGTTACGGGAATTGAGCCTAAGTAGGAGAGGAAGGTAAGCTATCGCCCCCGAAACACTGCATTATCGGGTCCCGTATTCCCGGTCTACCCATCGTCTAGGCCCTCGGGAGCTATGCAGGTGTTGCGCATGGGGCTGAGCCCGATAACATCCGGAACCCGGTGCCCGGACGCAAGACATGCTGGTTCGCACGTGCTCAACACGTGTGATACCGGAGCTACTTAAGTCACAGCATTCATCAGGACGTGTAATGAGGCTAAGGGTCTGTCCATTCATGTAACGCCAAGACGTTCAACGGTCACCATGGCTTTCAATGCTCCTGTGATCCAGAACGAACGCCAGGAGCAGGATTCCCAGATACTCCTGTTTGGCGATCTCAGTTTGATCCAGTTCGAAGAGCAGTTTCGGCGCACATTGCATGTTAAGACGAATGCACTACTCATTTCCTTTCTGGACCGCGTCAATTACGCCATTCGACGACTAGTCGAGAACCTTCCTTTGGAGCAACAAGTCCTCTTTCCCAGATTCACCACTCTCATTGATCTCGTCTCCAAGTTGGGAGAGACCGAGGGCACGCCAGTTCTTAGATTCTTTTTGTTGAGCGTTCATGAGATCGCACAGTTTATTGTGTAAGCCTGAGCTTTCTTGCCATGTCAGTGTGTTGTGCTAATGCGGGATGTCCAGATATTATGGTTCAGGTTCCAAGTCATACCCATCGCCCTCCAATACCTTCGTGGTTGGGCCCTGCACGGGCGGATTCGCAGCTGCCGCCATCAGTTGCTCACAGAGTCTGCCGGATATTATACCTAATGGCGTAGAAGCTGCCAAGGCAGCTTTCAGAACCGCTCTTCGCTCGTTCCTAGTCGGTCAAAGTCTATCGAGAATACAAGCTGCGCAACCCAAGTCATGGTCAGTGGTTCTGAATGCGCAGAAAGATGAGGATTTGGAAGAGATATTGAAAGAATACACATCTACTCAGGTAAGAAGTCATGATAACCTTTCTCTTTGAAGCTATAGCTTACGTGATGGCAAAAGACACCACTTCAGCAGTCTCCGCTCTGGATTAGCGCGACTGGTAAAGCGACGACTCTAAGTGGACGGCCGTTGATATTGCAAGATTTCGTGACCAAGAACGCTTCCAAACTCAAATCCCCTCGATATCTGGATGTCGAATCGCCCTATCACGCCGGCCACCTATTCGATGATGACGACGTGGAAGACATTATCGGTGAGGCGGATGAGACAGAACAGCAGACCGTCCGCATTCCGTTCATCTCGTCTTCGAATGGCCAGGTCGTCGAAGCTGGCAATCTTACGAGTGTCCTTCGAGTGGTGATTCAGGAAGCTCTGAGAGACGCAGTACGGTGGGACCTCATCCTCGCCACGTGCCAAAATCTTTTCACATCACCCGAGGATCAGAAGTGCACCATACTTCCATTCTCGAGTCATGCTGCCTCCATGGTTTCGACGTCTTTGAGCAAAGACATTGGTGTCCAGGTGTTTGTTGAAGACACTGCTTCACAATTTCCCAGCCACATTCCCAAGGAGCCATCCGGTCGTTTCGAACACTCCAAAATTGCCATCATTGGCTACTCGGGTCGATTCCCGTCCGCGGCTTCGAACGAAGCTTTCTGGGAACTTCTCAAAGCTGGACGAGATGTCCATCGAGAGATTCCCGCTGACCGTTTTGATTGGAAAGCTCACTACGATCCAACGGGCAAGACAAAGAACACCAGTCGTGTAAAGTATGGCTGCTTTATTGATGAGCCTGGTTTGTTCGACACACGCTTCTTTAGCATGTCGCCACGTGAGGCAGAGAACACAGATCCTGCACAGCGGCTCGCGATCACCACCACCTACGAGGCAATGGAGATGGCGGGTATGGTACTTAATCGTACCCCGAGTACCCAACAGGACCGTGTTGGCGTCTTCTTCGGAACCACAAGTGACGACTGGAGAGAGGTGAACAGTGGGCAAGACGTTGGAACGTACTTTATTCCGGGAGGCAACCGAGCGTTCGTGCCTGGCCGCATCAGGTAAGTCGAGATAATTTGATCGTTCCCACAATCGACAAACCACTGACTGGGTGCAATTCTGCAGCTACTTCTTCCGCTTCTCAGGACCTAGTTTGAGCGTCGACACTGCTTGCTCGTCAAGTTTTGCGGCCATCCAGGCTGCTTGCACGTATCTCTGGAAAGGCGACGTTGACACAGCTGTTGCTGGTGGTACCAACGTCCTCACCAACCCCGACAACTTTGCGGGATTGGACAGAGGACATTTCTTGTCAACGACTGGTAAGTTCGAAGCGAGGACGATATCGACGCAAAGTTCCTGTCGCTTACCAAAATATAGGAAACTGTAACGCGTTTGATGATGCAGCCAGTGGCTATTGCCGTTCCGACGCCGTGGGCTCGGTAATCCTCAAGCGTGTCGAAGATGCCATCGCAGACAAGGATCCTATCTTTGGCGTCATTGTCGGCACCAACACCAATCATTGCGGACAGACAGACAGTATTACACGCCCACATGAGGGTGACCAAACCAGCGTCTTTAAGCGCATAATGCGCCACTCCAACGTGGACCCATTGGATGTTAATTACATCGAGATGCACGGGACTGGCACTCAGGCTGGAGATGCCACGGAGATGAGGTCGGTGTTGTCGACGTTCATGCCGGCGTCCAAGGACCGGACCTCGTCGCCGCTGCATCTCGGCTCTGCCAAAGCGAACATTGGCCACGCTGAGTCTGCGTCAGGCGTCACTTCACTGATCAAGGTCCTCATGATGATGAAGCACAGCGAGATTCCACCACACGTTGGCATCAAGACGCGCATCAACCACACCTACCCTACCGATCTTGCCGAACGCGGCGTAAAGATTGCTCTCAAGCCTACTCCGTGGACGAACGGAAAGCGCGCTGCCTTCTTGAACAATTTCAGTGCAGCCGGCGGCAACACGGCCATGCTGATCGAAGACGCTCCAAAGCTACAGCAAGTTGTCGCTGCCAAAGACCCTCGATCTGTTCATGTTATTGCTGTGACAGCGAAGTCTCCCAAGGCAATGGCCGCCAACGTGAACTCGCTCATCTCCTACATTGACAAGAACCCGTCTGTCTCACTTGGAGCTCTCTCATATACCACCACCGCTCGTCGAATGCACCATAGCTTTCGCGTGCTTGTTTCTGGTGCTGATACTGTATCTGTCCGATCTGCTCTGGAATCAGTGCAAACGAAAGACATCAAGCCCGTTTCAAAGAAACCAACGCGTGTCATTTTCGCATTCTCGGGACAGGGCACTCTTTTCGCAGGTCTTGCGAAGTCTCTTTTCGACAGCAACGCAACGTTCCGCGCGAGAATCGTGGAACTCAACCGTATCGCTCGGCATCAGGGCTTTCCAAGCTTCCTAGGACACATCGATGCTTCTACTCCTATTCCCGCCACCGAGGTGGCATCACACCTAGCACTCGTTTGCATTCAGATTGCTCTTTCCGATCTTTGGAGAAGCTGGGGTGTACTTCCCGCTGCAGTAATCGGTCACAGTCTCGGCGAGTATGCAGCTCTCTACGCTGCTGGTGTGCTCAGTGTCGTTGATGCCATCTATCTTGTGGGTATTCGAGCAACACTGCTCGAGAAGCGCTGCACGGCTGGTACTCATGCTATGCTCGCCATCAGGGCATCATTGGAACATGTAGAGCAGCTTCTACAGAGTACTGCTGACAGCGATGGCAAGTGTGAGTTGGCTTGTGCCAATCAACCAACCGGACATGTCATTGCAGGTCCACTCAAGAAAGTTTCTGACATCGCTCGCGCTGCGACTGATTCAGGCCTTGAGGTCATTCGACTGGAGATCCCGTTCGCATTTCACTCCGCTCAGATTGATCCCATCATGAGCGAATTCGGAAAAGCCGCAGCACAAGGTGTCACATATCATCCGCCTACCGTGCCGGTCTTCTCCCCGCTGCGGGCTAAGGTTATCCCTGCAGGTAATGTTGATAAGCTCAACGCATCCTATCTAGTTGCTGCGTGCCGAGGTATGGTAGACTTCTCTGGCGCTCTCCTCGCCGCACGTCAAGCAGATAGTGGTCTCGACACCGACCGAACTATTTGGCTCGAGATCGGGCCGCACTCCGTCTGTGGTGGTATGGTCAAGGGAACGTTTGGCTCCCAGAGCAAGACAATTCCGACGCTGCGTAAAGGTGTTGATGCATACAAGACAGTGTCTACAGCGCTTGAAATGATGTATCTCACGGGCGTTGAAGTCAACTGGAACGAGTATCATCGCGATTTCCCAGCAGCACAACAGGTGCTGGATCTTCCAAGATACTCTTGGGATCTCAACAACTACTGGATTCAATATCGAAACAACTTTACGCTCACCAAAGGCGATGGCATGGTTCAACGATTGGCTATCGAGGCGCCAGCTGCAGCTGTCGAGCCAAAGCCAGTTCCCAAGTACATCTCTCCTTCAGCGCAGCAGGTAATTGAGGAGTCTCACGGCCCAGAGGAGTCGTCGCTCGTCGTGCAATCCAACATCTATGACCCGAGACTGGTGTCAGTGCTACAAGACCATAGGGTCAATGGCGCTGCTCTATGCCCCTCGGTAAGTTGAACTCTGCTCTGAACATCATAACCTCTGTGCTGACTCTACGTGACTAGTCATTGTGGGCAGATGTGGCCTTGACTGTAGCCAACTACATGTTGGTCAATAGCCCCAATAACGTCGACATCGATACCACTGGTCTTGACGTGGCCAATGTCGCTGTCGACAAGCCCTTGCTTGCAGTGCCCGGTGAGACAACTCGCCTTTTCCGCGCCTCAGCAACGACAAAATGGTTCTCCAATACCATCTCAATGGCAATCTTCAGTGTAGACGGTAACGGCAAACGGACAGCGTCGCACTGTACAGTTGACGTTCACATAACACCTCAACAACGCTGGCTCAGCGAGTGGAAGCGCAACACTCACTTCATCACGTCGCGCATTGACTCCCTTGCTCAATCTCAAGACAGCCATATGATCAGACGCGGTATGGCCTACAAACTCTTCGGCGCGTTGGTCGAGTACAGCAAAGAGTATCAAGGCATGTCGGAAGTCATCCTAGACAGCAAGCTCCTCGAAGCTGTATCAACAGTGAATTTCCAAGTCGGCTCACAGGGCTTTCACCTCAATCCCAAGTGGATTGACAGCTTGGGTCATATCGCTGGCTTCATCATGAATGCGAATGATGATGTCGACAGCAAAACCACCGCGTTCATTAACCATGGTTGGGAAAGAATGCGGATGGCGGAACCTATTCGGGAAGACAAGACTTATCGCGTCTATAACCGCATGCAATTGGTTGAGAAGATAACTTACTCTGGAGACACGTACATTCTGGACAATGATCGAATCGTGGCGATCTTCGAAGGTGTGACGGTAAGTGAAACATTTCCAAGTCCCTGGCGACACAAATAAGTTCACTGTTCGAAACATGTCTACGAGAAAGTTGTGGCTAACAACGATATAGTTCCAAGGTGTTCCGCGCCGCGTTCTCGATCATTTCTTTCCTACAGGCAAAGCAGCTACTCCAGCTGCCAGGCCTGCCGCAACAGCTTCCCCAGCCCAACGAGCGACGCCAACCTCCGTGCCTGCACCAGCAGCAAGATCCGCAGCACCTGTTGTAAAAGCTGCTTCAACACCACAGGCAACCGTAAAGGGCAAAAGCCCCGGGCCTTCTTCGAGTGTCGTTGGCCGCATTCTTGCTGTCATCAGTGAAGAAGTCGGCGTTGCCATCGCTGAACTCAAGCCAGACAGTGAATTTGCAGATCTCGGCATTGATTCTCTGCTTTCTCTCACCATCACATCCAAGATCCGCGAGGAGCTTGGTCTAGATTTCCCCTCAACACTCTTCATTGACCATCCAACTGTAGGAGACCTCCAAGTCCTAGCAGGTGGTGATGGGAGTGGCGGTGGCACTACTGGTTACAGCAGTGCTGAGGATAGTCAGGACACAGCGCTCACTATTCCCTCGGAAGCAGATTCTGATGAGGAGACACCTGTGCAAGACGTAACATCAGAGCGCGACCGGGTTGCCCTTGTTGTGCGACAGATTATCTCCGAGGAAGTCGGTGTTGCAATCGGAGAACTACTGCCATCAACAAATCTGATGGACATGGGAGTAGACTCGCTACTCTCACTGACAATTGTTGCCAAAGTGCAAGAACTACTGAACGTGGACATGCCTGACTTCATGTCTCTGGAGACAGTTCAAGACGTCGAAGATGAGCTATGCAAATCACTCGGCCTGGACAAGCCCATCTCAAAAAAGCCATCCCCTCCACGGCGCCGCACAACCTCATTCGCTGAGCCCCAACTCACACAACAACTTTCAGGACCTCAGCAGCCTGTCTCCGACCCTTCCTTGCCACGAGCCAGCTCTATCCTTCTCTCCGGCTCACCCAAGTCCGCCAGCTTGATCCTCTTCCTCTTCCCAGACGGCTCAGGCTCAGCTTCATCCTACGCAACCGTAGCGCCCACCATCGACCCCTCCAAAATCGCCGTATACGGACTCAACTGCCCCTGGCGCAAGACCGGCGCCGAAATGACCCGTCTCGGCATAACCATGAGCACCATGGTGCACCAATACATCGACGAACTCAAGCGGCGTCTCGTCGGCACCACTCACCTCCCCTTCGCGCTTGGCGGCTGGTCCGCCGGCGGCATACTCGCTCTCGAAGCCGCCCGCCAGCTGCCCGCATACCACTCCCTGCACCCGAGCCACATCGTGCTCCTCGACAGCCCGAATCCCATCGGTCTGCAGAACCCGCCGCAGCGCATGTACGACTTCTTCGACTCGCTCGGCATCTTTGGCGAGGGCGGGAAGACGCCGGACTGGCTGCGCAAGCATTTCGATGCGTTTATCCGCATCCTGGATGAGTATGAACCGAGGCACTTGCCGGATGCGCCGGCCTCGCTCATCGTGTATGCGCGCGATGGCGTGTGCAAGGATCCCAGTGGGCCGAAGATGGAGATCAGACCTGATGATCCGAGGGAGATGGTCTGGTTGCTGAATGACCGGACGGACTTTGAGGCTGGGGGGTGGAAGAGCGTTGTTGGGAGTGAGAGGATGAGGGTCGAGGTTGTGGATCAGGTTAATCATTTTACGATTATGGAGCAGAAGGAGGAGGTTAGAAAGGTGGGGGGTTTTATTTCGGAGTTCCTTTTGGGTGGGCGGTAGGTGGGCATTTTTGTAGGATAGGTTAGGGTGAGATGGCATTGCACTTGAGGGTTTTACTCTGAGCTGTTTTCGTTTGTCACGGCATAGAGGTCACTGGTGCGGAGTATGGAGTGGTGCTTAGTCGCGTGCATAGTCTATTAAAATTGATCAAGATTTCTGGAGCTCATTGAGATTCAACGAGTTGCGAAGTGAATTGCATGCATTCGAGGAAGTTAACAGAACTTCAAAACCTGATAGAAATTGCGCGTCGGCAAGGAAGGACGGATCATTACCAAAACCACTTCCACAAGCAGACCCCAGCGAGACTTGAGAACTCGAAACTCTCACGAGCACTTCACTCTACTTGAGCATTTGGATTACTCAAGACACTGAGAACAAACCTCAACGAACAACTGAAACAACCTTAACCTCTCACAAGCACCAAAGTCTACTTCTCCCTTGCAACTGATGACTCGGCTCTCCCAAATTTTCGAAAACCGTGCCCTGTCCCGAGAACCGGCTTTCCTTAGCCAACACTGCAAGCTAGCAACAATAGGAAGTTGTCTGTAAGTTCGCCACTCCAGTAAAAGTTCCTCACTGCTCTAGAGCCTCTAACCCGCACCCCTGCTTAGCCTTTGATTAGAGTTGAAGATCCCAGATCCCCTGCGCAAAACAAATTTACTAATCTACATCTTTGGCCCCCAGACCCCTGCCTAGCGGGTAGTCCAAACATGCCCATGGATCGCAGGATTCACGCATGTCACGGAAGACGGTACGGGCTTCCCTCGCAATCCCAGCACGCCCAGAGTCCCTTTGCAGATTCGCGTTGCCTTCCGCTAGTAGGTAAGCTCTAGAATAGGCTCGACCCACCTGCCAAGTGCATCCTATGTGAAGACAAGTCTGGGTGTGTGGCTCATGCCCTACGCCCTGATATTGACTGCTCACAAGTGGATTATATTTGTCAGGGCTAAGTCATAGCCTAGTCAACGAGTACCTAGGTACACGACTTCCAAGGGTTATACGAGCTTGCTAGTTTAGCTTGATTTATCACGGTGCACAGTGACACAAACTTTGGTACGCTTGTTGCTTACGTAGGTAAACGCTTGTACTATATGCGCTTGTTTTTGCTTATTCCAACATAGGTATCCGCTCGTTCCCCTTTCTAGGTATAAGACGAAGACGTTGATGCGCTTGTTGGCTACATACAGCAGCACCATAAACCTGAACGATAAACGAGCGTTGCGAGGACATTTGCCTTTTCGTAGGCATTTGGAAAGGAATGGCGTTTGGAGGCATTGAAAACCAAGCTTACGGTCCCCGAGCTCGCGCTTGTGACATTGGCCTAAATGGGATTTGATATCCGCTCCTGGTAAGTGACTTTGCTTCTGTCATATCGTACCCCAGGGCATGTTGTACCTACCTATGCATAGCAGGCAGTTCAAGATAGGCATACGATAAATTCAATGAGTAGACAAGTGAGGCTTTCTAAGAATATCGTATGCCTATTCAGTCGGTTGAGGCGTTGAGCGGAAAGCTAAGGGTTGTGTGACTACATGAGACTCTGGAGAGCGCGGTTCACGATAGAAGAGTGCACAGATCACTCTGAATTGCTGGTTGGTCCTCAAGCAATACGAAGTACTGCGGAAGGCGAGCTTCGCACTGCGACTTCCCTTGTAGTCTGTCTAGCAAGGTCGCTCCTTCCTCTCAGCCCTGGTGGTGGCGTCAACGTGTGCCTGGCGGAGATCCTGTTTGCATTGCTGATGATAGCTCCGATGGCATCCGTGTCGGTCATTATTTTCATCTCCACGACTCTCGAGAATTGCGAGGATGCCCGAAACTGTACGAAGGACATCATGGTGGGTCGAGCTGGTAGGGATGATAAGCGTGGCGGGGAGGGTATGGGTCAGCCAGACCTGCATATAGAATGGAGGAAGGTACGAGCCACAGCAAAACCATGATCAGGATGCATTTCCAAGAGTGGTAAACGAGAGCTTTGCGAACGAAAATGAAGCCGGACAAAAGGTGGAAGAGGTGGAAGTCTATTGCAGACCCCTCAAATGGTATTAAACTCTTTACAGCCAACATACGCAAATATTGAACAAAATATGCGTCTATCTCTTCTCCCACCGATGCTTCCACCAATGCGCAACGCGATACAATATCACCTCTGACCCAGCCGACCTCAATCGTTCGCTCAGCCCTCCCCTCAACCCTCCTTAGCCCACTGCTTCCCACTCCACAAGTTCCCCGTCGTCCACAACCAGTAATCGCGTCCCTTGATTAGCCAGACCATAAAGCTCGGCAACTTGTACCCCATTGCCGCGCCAACGCCCTTGCTCTTTCCAACCGGCACCATCTGCGTCTCGCGCTTGTCCTCCTTGAATTGCCTGTCCTCGCCCGAGAGCGGCTTTCCGGCATCCGCTAGCAGATCGCGCTTGATGTTCGCGGTGATGACTGGGATAGCAGCGAGGATTTGGTGGATAGCCGGGTTCGCGTACGAACCTACATCGCCGACGGCGTAGACGCGCGGGCCGGCTGCGTCGACGCGGAGGGTGGTGGCGTTTGTGTTGATGCGGCGGTCTGCGGTCAGGAGCGCGGGGTCGGAGACGAAGGAGGTGTTGGGGCGGGTGCCGAAGGCCGGGATGTAGATGTCAGCCTCGATGCTGGAGCCATTGTCAAGACTCAGCGATGCTTTCGCAGCGACGTCGTCGATGCCGGGTCCATGGCCTGTGCCGTCTTGCGCCTGGCTGCCCTGCGGAGCGACGTTCTTGACGCGTGCGTTCTTGACGACGGTGACGCCGACCTTGGCGAGGTACGTCTCGGCCTTGTGTGCGATGGCGGGTCGCAGGTTGGGTAGCAGGTCCGCGCCGGCGCTCACGAGCGTGATGGCGACTTTGGGGTGTTCGAGCTTGGAGCTGAACCAGCCTGCTCGACCGTTCAGGTGCTCGCCCAACTCGCCAGCGGTTTCCACGCCGGTGGGGCCGCCGCCAGCGATCACGATGCTCTTAGCGGCGGGTAGTGCCTCGCGGAAGGACTTCCAACTCGCGCGGAGGAATGCTTCGTCACGATTGAAGCCGAAGAGGGGCGAGTACGTGGACGCGCCTGTGGCGATGACAAGGGCATAGTAGTTAATCTGCTCGGTCGTGCCAGCGACATCCACCGAGACGATGCGCTGCGTGTGATCGAGCGCCGTCGCGGTCCCGTTGACGAAGCGAAAGCTGGTTCCGTACTGCTCGAATGACTTGGGAATGCTAACGAACAGCTTGTTCTGGTCGAACTGGTCGTCCCCGATGATGGCGCGCGGGCAGGCTGGCCGGCACATGACCTGCTTGGTAGGGCTGACCAGAACGACCTGGTAGGCTGAGCTCTCGGGCAAGGCGGGCAGAATGTGCTTCAAGACATTGTGTGCTGTCGACACGCCCCCGTACGAGCCGCCGAGGATGACAATCTGCTTCTGCGCCATGTTCGCACGACAGAATGACTGCAAGAAAGACCAAAGTGAAAGCGAGTGAGACGGTTTCGGAGCAAGGCTGGCGGAGGAGGCAGAGATAAAGCGGTCAACGGCCGTTCAACGGAGCTCACCGCCTGGCGCTTACTGTCAGCTGTGCCTCGAAGACGGCGCCAGAGTTCTCAGGGACAGAGACGGAAAGGCAGAGGCAGAGGAGGGACAGGGACAGGGAGATTAGCCAGCGGAACCCGGGCGCCGTTGTCTGTTATCTGTGCGTAAAGGCGTTCCGACAGTCTGGTTCAGGGTCACGCCTTCAATGGCAGGACGACGCGATGTGCAGCCGGTCAGACGTGGCTTGCTGTCTTTATAATGCTGACTACACCCATATACCGGAACAGGTAGAGCCGTCTTTCCAAGGTTCTGCGTAGTCGTAGACTGCCAAGGGTGCGGGTCGGCTCGTATTGTTGGAAGCCACACAGTTGGCAGGCTGCATGGCATGCACCTGAAGACGTAGGGAGACGTGCACTAGATACCGGTAGAGAAAAAGCAAGACAGGCGGCCTGGCGATACCTTGCCGTGTAGTCCAAGGTGATACTGGGTCATTGGCATTACGTGTATTGCCGTGCTATGAACTGCGGCCCCGGACTGGGAAGTGCGCTGTCGTGCGAGTATATACAGAAACGTCTCAGCTAGTCGGTACATCGTGGCACGACAGACAGGGCAGAAGCCGCTAGTGCAAGGCAGCCGCCGGGGATCCCTGCCTCGGCTGCAAAAGAGGATCAAAAAGCCCAACGCCCAACCGAACAAGCCTTCAAGCCTTCCAGCCCTGAGGTCAGCGGCTGGACGACTGCTACTCTACCTACTCCACCGCTCAAGCCTCCAAAACCCGCGGATTCTCATACAGCTCGGGTGTCATGTACACCTGGATCCCGAGGTCCTTCTTGGTGGGATCCTCCTTCCGGCCAATACCAATGAAGGTGAAGATGCCAGTCTTCTCTGCAAGCTTTCGGTGCGTGCTGCCATCATGTTAGCAGTGTTTTCATCTCAAGATCAAGTAGAAGGCATGTCATAAACGTACAAGACACTCTTCACTCGCTCCTCCATGGTCTTCCCTCCATCATGCCACTCGTACTTGTTCAACCAGGCATCAAGACCCTTGGCAATCACCTCGTCAGTAGGCGCGAAGTTGGAAGGATAGAGGCACAGCTTGGGAGCGGGCGTCGGGTTGTCAGCTGAGAGCGAGAAGTAGATGGCAGTCAGCTTCTTCGTAGCCGATGTGTATCGCGACTGGTCCATTGTGGCCTTTTGGTTTCCAGCTGTAGCTTCGTATTTGGTGCCGCTGAGCAGGTCCATCAGGTCGCGGAACTTCTCCTTGTCCTCCTCGAGCTCGGGAATGCGTCCACCGAGGGTGTAGTAGTCCCAGATCTCGTCGAAAGAGTCGCCCCAGCAGCGCATGTACATCTTCATGCGTGCCTTGCCAGGTGCAACCAGGTCGGTTGCGAGGTACCGCACACCACTCTGCCATTCCTTGGGCTTGTCGGCAAGGAATTCATCCAGGATCGATAGCGACTTGAGGATGTTGGGGTACTTCTCAATCTCAGGAAGCTGCTGGATGCCCTGGCTGACAGCCTGCCAGCGAGTGATGCCCTTTGCAGCGGCTGCGTAGCAAGGAGGGAAGTAGACTTTAGCCATCACAGGCAGCCCCCCAGAGAGGCGTGGGTAGATGTCGAAGCCCAAGATAACGGATGTTTGTTGTCCGGACTTCTTGACCAGGGCCTTTTGGTCCTCGGGGGACAGGCCGTCATAGACGAACCACTTCTTGAGAGAGCGAACCCAGGTATCGTCGAATCCGGGGGTCTTGGCAGCCATGGCGTCCACGACTTTCTGCGTCGTATCCATGCTGAGTGGGTGATCATTGTCGGCTGGATGAAGTGGGCTGAGGTCGACCACGAAACGAACTGCAGATTTGTTTGTCGAACCCTTGATCTCCCAGCTGTATTCCAGAGGATTACCATCCCACCCGACACCGCTTTTGGCAGAGTCCCTATCAGGTGGAGGTCCCAATTGGGTGCATATCGTATCGCGATAATAGCTCAGGAAGTGGCGCTGGACTTCTTCCGGATAATTGGCCTCGAGCAGCATTCGTGCCAAATCACGACCACTGGTATTCCACCAGTACGAACGACCTTCTGCTGCCTGCGTAGCTCCAGCATCTACGTCTTCTTTGCCCAACGACTGGAAAATCGGTGACTGCACTGCAACCGCCATATCGACAGATGAGGTTCGAGATAGAGGTGGAAAATTGTTTTGTGGATATCACCGTCTCTCTAGGGGTATCCAAAGAAAGCTCTCTGGTGTACATGACTGCATAAGGACCTAGCCAAAGTCTTATAGCATTGGCCGCGTCGTGAGTGTCTCGTTGCCACGAGATGCTGCAAGCGCGTACGGGAGGCCGGCACATGGAGGCCGGCGTCCGACTTCCGGTACCAAAACCTGGTGCGGAAAATAGGACGCCGAGCCTTCGGGACCCCAGTTATCTGCCAGACGTAGAGCGCTACAGAAGCGGATATCGGTCGAGGTCTGGGCGCCGCAGGGCGCAGGTCAGTCCGCTGATGGCACCACATACACATTGAATATCCGCTGCGACGAGACTCTAGCGCGACGCGAGATAGCGTAATCCAGGCTACCCTGCTCAGCCCTCCGCTTATCCCGTCCCCAGTCCCCTCACATCATCTGGTGGATCATGAACCTGTATCTTCAAGCTGTGTCAAGTGTCACTCGAACAGCCCAGCTGAGGAAAGAGCATGTCTGGGGATGGATGTGGTAGGGTAGCTCCTTCTTAGCTTAGGATTCAGGAGTTGGGGCTTGCGTCCTGGATATTCGGGTTGCCCGGCGAATTGTATCCCGAAACCGAACGAGTCAACGAATTCAAGAGTTGAGGTGGCCCAAAATACGGGGGAAAACCCTTGGAAAGGCTTACCAGAGGATTTTCCGTTACAGCCAAGCTCCACCATCTCGAGCGGGCACGGCCCGTTTACCGTCAGATCCCGGTGTGGCTGAATCCCAAGCTAAACCGGTGTAAGTTACGCTAGGTATATGCTGCTCAGGTGTGTGATCGCCGAGTGTCTTCGGTAAGGTTCCCGCAAAGGCATTAGTATTTTCTCAACGAGAATTTGTTACTAACCTTACTAAGTATCTGGGCAATAGCACGCTTGTTGTTCTCGTGGAAGAATTGCCTAGCGTACGGCATAGCCGCTGCACGTACACGAACGGCTTCTTGATAACGCCGCAGTCCTCTTGCCTGACCTACCTCAAGCAGTGTAGACTACGGAGTTATTCAAAAACTAACTTTTGACCTAGGACTTCCTGTAGCTGTGAGTGGTTAGGGTGGCACGAATTCCGTCTAGGCTGAGGGCCACCAAAGCTTGACCTCATTGCTTATTAGAGTGGGGAACATTGCTCAGCGGGTGGAGCATGACGGTTTTTGCGGCGTGGCTTAACGCCTTCCAACACATGGCTGCGGGTGTACGCTTGCATGCTACCCGAAGTAGTGCAGATGTCAGAGGCCAACCATTGCGTCTAACGGCTAGAACCAACCATCACGGATTCCAACAGGCCAAATAGATTAACAGACAGGGTACGTTGGACGCTTCTAGAATGTGGGGGGCACCTGCAATATACGCAGGGAAGTGACGACCAGGCCACAGGCGAGATTGCGAGATACGTTCGATTTCAGCCGAACACGCGAGTGGGTGGATCCTTGGGTAAGCTTACATATGGTCTGAACAGCCCTGGTCCCCTCTCTTACAGTTGTGAGTACATTCGAAAGACAATAAAGCACACCAGGACGGCGCTTGGGTAAGTAACTTTGTCCTGATCAAACGCAAAAAGCACCTATTTGTGTCCTTGCATGCGCTAGACTGCCCTCGTCCAAGAGGTTAAATTGCACTGCCTGCAGCCTGCGGCATCAGGGCACAGTATACTACTAGGGCTGTCCTCATCCAGGTACTTGGGTCATGATTTCTGGTATTCATTTTCGCGCATCACAAGTCTTTCACATTCATCTGTGAATGAAGATGGCGTCAACGTCGAAAAAAGAGGCAAGTAACCCTACACAGCTATTCCCCTGCTTGTACTTGGCACCGTCACTAACCGATTGATTGCATAGAATTGGACGACTCATGAAGGAGCATGTGCTAGCTGCCGGACTCGCAAAATACGATGCGGACGAGAGAAGCCCAGTTGTAGCAGTTGCTGTCGCGACTCCATAGAATGTGTTTATTCACCGCCCCCAAAAAGGGTCAACCAAGTCAAAGTTCTGTGAGTCAATCCCTCTCATGCGACATGGAAAGTTTCTAATAATTGTCAACCTAGCACGCAGAACTTTGATGATATATCTGATCGCCTGGCCATGATGCAGGGCGAACTGTCACTGTTGACTGCCATATTCAAGAGAGCTGACATCGCTGAACGACTCAAACTGGATCTCGACGGAGATCTTCCGTCCGTCGAAGCGGTCACCCCTAGTACTACGTCACCTCCCCTATCAAGAGCTGGCCACGTGCTCCGCGATGACCGGACGCTCATGGAGAGATACCATGGCCCATGCACGCTGGTCGCATTGTGCCGCAGCTTTGAGTCAGATCTAACTTCGCACGTCGGACCCAATGATGAGGTCACAGGGAAGTTGCTCCGGAAGATGTTGATCGATATGAGCACCCACGACGATCTGGATCTCGAACTAGGGGTAGTCCCTGACGACACCATCTGTCTACCTCCAAAACAGTTTCTTTCAGTAATGCTGGATACTTTTCTTAGTCAAGCGGACTATGGTACCGACATCTTCTGCCCCCAGACCATCTACGAAGCAGTTGAGCGGGTCTATAGAGATCCGTCAAGTCCGGGCTCGCAGTCGTGGGCATTATGCTTCAATCTCATCATTCTCCTCACCCTCGGCGCTGAGCAGCCAGTTCGAAACGACGATCCTTTCGTCCGTCCCATTCTCCAAGCAGCACATGTTGCTGCAAGAAAGCCAAGCTTTTTCATGTCGCTCCGACTTGTCAACGTTCAAGCTCTGGCACTTCTCGTCAGTATCCTTTGACCTGCATATGATGATCCTTCACTGACATGCGCACAGAGCCTTCTCGCTCAGCAGTATCACACAGAGACCTTCGGGGATTCTATATTTGCCCAGGTCTGCATATTAGCCAAGGCGATAGGTTTGCATCGAGCAGGTCACGGTGGCCCTTCAGATTTGTCTCCCACCGAAGCAGAAGAACGACAGAAAGTATTCAGGTCATTGTATATCAGAGACCGGTACTCCACCACTGCGTATGGGGCGCAGTCTTGGCTCCCCAACAGACCCAGAGCAACCAGTGGCGAGACGCAAGGCACTTCTGCCTGGGAACTAGCCAAACTACAAGATGACCTGGAACGTCTCTGTTCTGCAGACAACGAAGAAGTGGTCACGCCGGAGCACTTGCTGAAACTTTCGCGAGTGCAGGAGCAGCTGAATACGTGGTCACAGACATACAGCATCCCCTCATCTGCTCGACCCGCCCCTCGGGATGTCTTCCATCACCTAGCTTTCCTAGGCACACGCATAAGAGCTTTAGGCACACACAATCCCGCGAACGCTACACAATTGTTATATGATGCTCGACTAAGTTGTCTGCTGGTAGCCACATTCTGCAGTCCGCTTTCGGACGAAGCACAAGCCGATCGACTTGATCGGCTACTCCGTAACCAGCTCTCCACACATTCCGCTACAAACAGATCACGACCATCATCCACTTCATCACCTTCCCCGCCATTCTTCTCGACCACTACTTCTTCTGTCATGGACGCACCGCAAAGAAGCGGGCTCTTAACACCCGGCAGTCAAGCAGCTGCGCACGCGCCTCTCCCAATTCATCGTTTAGTCAACGTGTTTCCAACCGCAGCCGTTTTCATACTTGCCAGAAATATACTCGGAATCCATGGCAGCGCTTCACAGCAATCGCAAGTTAGAGCAAGCAATGCATTCATGCAAGAAAACAGCAGTAACCAGCACGAACGCAATGAAGACATTTCACTTCTCGAATCACTTCTCTTTTGCTTCCGCAGCGGCGTCCTACCACCTACTGCGAGGACGACAACTGGGCACATGCCACATCCCACCTACATCTCCAAGCTGGCCAGTCTCCTACAACATCTAGTGTTCATAATCCGATCTCTCAACGATCCAACTTCTTCGTCGTCTTCGTCCTCAATCTCGTCATCGTCAGCGTTTCCAAACGACCTCCATCTCCTCGACGTGCTCGGTACCTCGACCAATGACCTTAATCTACACAACTTTCATCCATATACCACCGGCAGCGATAGCGGAAGTCACACATCCCCCTCGTTTTTCACGAACCTACCTTTGTCGTCCACGACAACAACTGGGCCGAATTCGTCCGACGCGTCCTTCGCCATGACGCCTATCTCCGTGTCAGGCATCCCAGACACACCCTTTGACATCACGCAATTTCTGAATCGCATGGGCTCGGTAGGAAGTCCCGGGATGTGGGACACTAGCGACATGGCTCTGCAACAGCCGCAACAGCCACAATACCTACCTGACCAACCATCCGCAGCTAGACGGGGCCGGGGCAGGAAAAAGAGGGCCCGGACTAATAGTGTGAGCGATGATCAAGACGAGGAAGTGAATTTCCAATTAGACTAGAATCGTTCGTTGTAGGGTTTAGAGAGTATAGTTGGGTGGCTTTTGTGTATGATTACAGTATGATATGTTAGCGGGCCTAGCAAGGTTAACGACATTATGTCAGATAGTTGTTTTCGTTTCTGAGGGCTAGAAAGCTATATTACAATACAAATGGGGAAATTTGTGAGTCTGAGACATTCTGCTTGATTGGGTATCCGCCGCGTCGTTGTCGGGAAGGGTCCCTGATGACATGTGGATCCGAAATGTGAACCACCGTTGAGGACGCTGTCGCCAGCTGGTAGCAAGATATCGCCGTCTGAGACCTTATTTCCAGCAGCTGGATAGGGCATAGGTCTTTGAACGGTACTCCGTGTACTTTGGCTGATCAGGGATCACTTCGCCAGAAAGAGTAGTAAAGGCCACCCGCTCTAGTGACACGCTGCTTCTGTCCTGGGGCCTTCGAAGTGCCACGATGCGCAAATCCTGCTGACATGCGGATGCGTTATAAGCGAACTCAAATCAGAGCTCAACGAAGCATACGAGGCACTTCCAAGCTAGCATTTCGTGATGGCGCGGTTTCTAACATGTGACGAGCTTGCAGATTAGGCATGGTAGTATGATTCCAATAATTGGCGATTCTGTCGTGAACACCATCTGTAAGGCCGGCCATCGTGGAGCGGACCTACTTTTCAGGCTCTCTCAATGCACGTTAGATTATCCTGTACAGCTAGATGTGACACCTCGAGGTACCCGAACCTCTCCAAAAGTTTAGCTTATCTGCACGGGTACTTTGGAAACATCTGAAGAGGGGCGGTTTCGGAGGTGAGATTAGCGTGCAGGTACATAATAAGACGCCCTCGGACCGTCGTCCTATCGGCAGTCAACCCACCGTATTCGCCCGATTCTCTGACCTCTAGCGATTCTACAAGGGACACCACATGGTGTTGTCAGATCAACCTTCAACCAGCCAGCCGGCGTCCAAAGGTGGGGCAGCAGTCCTTTTCCGGACACTCTGACAGGATTACGTGCATTTGCGTGGGGTTTAAAATGACCAATCACCGCCATGCTGACATCGAACTCGAGTCTCACAATTGCTTAAACACCTCATTGGGTATCTAAACGGCCCTATGCACAGAGCTCCGAGTACTTCCGCAGGCTCTGACCGGTGCTAAGTTGGGTTTGCGACATACTCCACTGACCGGTGGGTATCAGCGGTCTGAGATTCTATGGGTTAAGTACGCACAGATTCGCCGTCAACTCTCAGCGACGAGCATACCAATCGCAGTATTGGCTACATTCGCGTTGTGAGTTGGGGAGATAGAGGCGTACAGGTGTTTGGTAGAGCCTGATCTCACTGGTTCACATCGGCCGAAGGTATATCGTCGAAAGAACGGAATATCTCGGTGCATAGCCTCCACAATGTGAACCGAAGACGTCTTCGTATCATACGAATTGCATTAGGGTGCAACGTATATCTAGAGAATATGCATGTATGTCGATCGTTGAAACGAGCCTGGTTGGCGGCGTGTCGTTGTAGAGAGAGAGTAGTGTTTTGCTCGTAAGAGCTTCAGTGTTGGGTCGTTGTTCTTTGGGTGTCGTTGGTGAGGACCCGTGGTACTGCATACTCGTTGTATGCATTCAGGTGCGTTAGCATAGTGAGCATTCGCAGATGAATTCCCCTGCTTGCAACATGAAAAAGTAATCATACATTAGTAATAAGGCTTAGATATACACTTGACATCTGCCAGGTGATGATTGCTTAATTAACTAAAAGTTGAAGCCAACATCGATTTAGGCAAGGGGCTTTGTAACTTCTGCATAACATTCTAGTGGCTAACTCCGTCGCTTCGAAGATGGTGTATAGCAAACGATATGCATGAATACACCGCAACGGTGAACTGCCCCCATTCCACGAATGACGACAAGACTCGAATGTGGCGCCGCCCTGAAAAATTCTCCGAACCTTAACGACTACAGTGGCGCGCTGGAGGATCCTCAACGTCTGCAACTGCTCCTAAGACGCAGTGAGATTAGCATTCAGCCTGTTTTCCACGACCCCATTACATTCCATCTTTTGACCTTATCACTTGCAAGTACGATATCGCCAGATCGCCCGCATCTACTCAGGTCTTCATACTCAGCCTTCAGCTCTTCTTGTTCAGCCCCTCGGCTCTTATCAAAGACGTCTAGAAGTTCAGCCCACGTCTTACCAACGGAAATGATAGCCTATAGTCTGGTTATTTCGTACGCGATTGGGTTCGTTCGCTAGCACCTACACAATGATCCCTCCCATTCCCAACGTCATTCCACACCAGGTCTCGTCGCCCCCTTCTTGGATTGGTAACACTATGTGTGCAGTTTATTCTCAGAAAAAGTGCTATTTTGAGACTCACGCGGTGTGCGGAACGCCTCAAAGAACACGTGTCAGCTGGTCCAATGCAAATTGCAAAACCTCACCTAAAGTGCTAACGTTGACTTCCTACGGACCGTCTCGAAAGACGCGATAGTTAGGCGCACCGCTACCAGTGTTGTTATGACTTCACAGCCCGTTTAGTCTTACGCTAATATCTAATTCACTCACTTTGGTTCCGCTGGAAGCTTGGCTGACGTGAGACCTTATGAGGCACGGCTGCTCATTGGTGACGCGTCTCCTGCGCCACATTGCTTCCGGTCCGAGTTGTGGGGCATCTATCCGTAATGATTCCGGTGAGATTGATTGGTGGGTACATACATATAGACGATGTAACATGATGGGTAAAGTGTGCCAGGACTGCGACCCATGTTGTATATCCAACTAGGCTCAAGGCTCACAGATTTGGAATTGAGCGGCCGGTGACAGTAGCCGTGTTCCTGGATGTTTCACGCCTGTAAACGGTAAACGAGAAGAAGAACACTTGGTGGAATCACGAGCCTACTGCAAGGCTAGTGTGAAAAGCGCTCGGGGAACATGGATAGCTTGTATGCTAATTCCTCCTGGGAATGCCCAAAGATTGAATAGTAATTTGAGGCAAGAAAGAAATTGCCGTGTTTCTGGACATTCGTGGAACAGGTTGTTCCCTGAATGCAACTGGGACTAGTAGGGGCGTTGACCAGTCTCAGACACTGTCATTATTGAAACCCTATGCCTAGCTGAGCAACCACAATTCACACTAGTTTTGAGGTTTGGGTCTGTCGGTATTTCATTTGCAGAGAACGAGTTCAGAGCTTCGAAGCCCGAGGGACAGATTTCCTTTGGAAGTTGCAAAACAACTGCTCGATTCGATGCTTAGAAGTTGTGCTACAGGAACCTGTGTCTCATCTCACGCTAGGTAATGATGCTTATGCGAGGTCTGTATGGAGATAACCCGTCGCACGAGCAATTACTACTGACGTTGAGTCAAACAGAATCATCATTGCCTGATCAGCTATTCGCGATACCTGAGACGCCCGTCGAGAGGCATCATTTGGGTGACAATATTTTCGAGGTCCTTTCTTCGCCCTTCTTCCGAATCTCTGAAGGAATGGCCAAATGTCACGTATGGCCGAACGAAAGCCCCCTTGGCCGATGGATCGTCGGGGTGCTTTTGGCTAAGCCGAGCAAAGATGGATTTCATTCCCCTGACCGTCTTCGCTGCAGCCAGGGTTTCAATGTCGCCTTCGTCGTCTTCTGGCTCAGATAGAGATTCTTTCAACCGTATGTGGGATTTTATGCAAAAGAGAGCCATTGCGGCAAGGCCCGAGGCATATGCTGTAGCGAAGGAGCTGCCCTTCACCACCTTACCTTCGGCAGTCTTAAGGTTCTCTCCGGGAAGCAAGAAGTCCACTTCGGCAAGCCGGTTTTCAGGCGCGGAGTCACCGTACATAGTTGCAGATCCAATGCTAATCACACCCTTGAGACCTGCTGGAAGAAGATCGTACGTTTGAACAGTCACCCCCTGATCCGAAAGAGATCCGAAGAACACTGCTTTGTGGGAGGCGATTGCAGTCTTCACGAGCTGGACGAATCGGTTCCCGTAGACGTCGTCATCACCTCGTTTGCGGTCGAAAGTCCAGCTCATCGAGATTATATCAACCTCCAGGTCCAAAGCCCATTTCAGCGCCTAGCCCTGTCAGCAGTGTCCTAAACGGGGGTCACTTGAAGATTGTTAATGAGCTGTACCTGGAGGCAAGAAAGTATGGTAAACTTTTAGTTTTCGGCTCTGCGGGAATCGTCCAAACGAGCGATGTAGAGATCTGCCATAGGGCAGATTGTTTGAATGCAACGTGCCATTTCGGTGCCATGTCCTTGGGAGCCGACAAACCACTCTTCCTTGTCGGCCCGGAAAGAGCGTCCTCGGACCGTCGTTCCTCTGAAACATCTCAAATTCGCGCCGTCATCGAGTATCGCGACTTTTACTGAGGGTGGTGGTTTGAGTTTCCGCCCTATGTTGTCAATGAAGTTTGTAAACTTGCTCAATTTATTGATCCATTCCGCAGATCTTTGCCTACTTGTCAATCAGTAAGTTGGGGTTTGGTATACATTTGTTCAAACGTACGCAACATCTTCATTTGTCGTCAGAGTGTTCTCCCGAGCAAAATCCCCGGTGTTGCGTTTTTCGGGATGATTGGAAGCTTTGGCAAAACCATGGTTGTGAACGATGATGTTGTTGACATGCACATGCCGACAACGTTCTGCAAGCTGAATTTTCAAAGTCTCCTCGTACCTTGTGCAATCCTGGTCATCGTTCCTGTTCTGCATTGCATCAGTCGAATTGTGTGAGCTCATCTGCCTGGAATCCAACTTACCTGGGGAAATATCTCTATCGTCAAGCTTTGGAGCTAGAGGGCTGTAAGTTCGAAGATCGAAGGCTTCCGTCGGTTTTTAATTACCTGTTTCATTCTGCTCCAATCTGATCCGGTTCCCCATCCTCTTAACACGGCAGTATTTCCATGCGAATAAAGATATACATGTCGAGCGTTTGGTGCTGCAGCAATCACTGTTTCACTGCATATATCAAACTTCTTCCATTTCCATACTTCGATACCAAAGTCTCGAGACAGTTCAACCTCCGATTCCGAGCCTCGAAGAGCTTGGCGTATTGCAGCATTTGTATGTGGTTCTGGACCGTCATCCTCGACCTCGAGTGTGAAAATCTTACACACATTGCATTTCCAGAGCCACTCAAATAGTGTTATGTATGGATCTGAACTAGCGATCAAGTCACCTGGACTTTCACTTGATGTAGGCTCTCCAATGGGTGTGTCGTGGTGAGCTGGCTTGCGCAGTCGGTGCCCTTCTGGCTTCCAGTACGGTAAACGAACAAATTCTAGGCCCGTCTCGAACCGCAAAGCCGACGTAGACACCATAGCCTGGATGTAATGTTCATCAATCATCTCTGACTCCCCTGTCAGATTCAGGTAAATGTCTCTCTCTGTGTTCGAATCAGACGGCTATCAGACACTACCAGTCAGCACATGGCAGAGATGCTAACTCACCAGCTTTCGGGTCCCAGTAAAGAAAGTTCTTTTTGTCCAGCCACAAGCTATCGACAGCTTTCAATCTTTCCAGCGACGCCGCTGTACCCTCCTTCTGAAAGCCAACACAAGCTCGTTTCAGATTCTCTTCAGCCTTCGCTCGAGCTTTTGCGTTCTTCATGGTCTTCATGTCTCTCAACATTCGGTAGGCGTTTTTGTCGCTCGGAGCACTCTTCGTGCAAAAGAACACGGATGGGGGATATCTGTCAATCAATGCCTCTACAATCGAATTTAACAAATCCAAGTCCAGTGACTCTTGCATAAAAAGCGACACAGCCTTCTGCAACGGACTGTATCCGTGGTTCGCTGCATGGACAAAAATCTCATCTGGGCATAAATGTAGCAGGGTTCGGAAACTTTCTTTCTCGATGAGCTGGCTGCTACTGTTCTGCCCCGCATCGAATCTTCTTTCGTCCAACAGTAATTGAAGGATTGATATGTCGTCTTGTTTGAGCGGTTTGCGGAGCGCCGAGATCAGAGTGTCCTTCAATTGACGATGCTTCCTCAACAGCTTATCAACATCGGTATCATCATGAAGACAACCAAGCTCATCACTCTGTTGATCAATTTTTGCTTTCACACAAAGGCTTCCATGGTCTGAACCAGGAATAGTTGAACGGCATTGTCGCCAGAGCTCTTCGCTGACGCTGCGCAGTGGACAACTTTTCTCGCCCGGCCTGCATCTGAATCGCAACTTTTCAACGATGTTTTCGGAAAGTAGAGCCCCAAGTACTCGGAAAAGAACCTCGGGTTGATGTTTAGCTGATTCTACCAGCGGAGTTTTGCCATCTATGTCTTCGGCTACAAAGAGCTCGGGCTTCTGGACGACAAGGGACGCCATAGAGGTGAGCGCGGCTTCCGGTGCCTCTCTTTTCTTTCTGCGTAGCTGTTCAATGGCGCGATGTATCAAATTCTTCCTGTCTTGATCCACTTTCAGCAGTGCATGATCATTCTCGGGATGTGTAACATCGACTAGATTCCCAGCGATCCAGCTCCTGACAATCTTTTTTTGGATCTCTGCCACCTGTTTTGCTTCGTCATCGCTACTCTCTGAATCTGTGTTTTCTTTACCTCGCCAGGGTTTTGACGAGGTCACGATGAAGTCTTTGCGGTGTAATCCCTCGAGCTTGAGAATCCCCGTCGCTCGTTTCATACTTGTCATTTGGTTTGGTTGCTGGATCGGATCCATAGTTCGAAGTAGAAGTCCAGCGGTCAATGGTGTCGTGAGGGGAGCCAAAGATTCCTGTAGGCTAGGGCGCCGAGGGGTGAGGAACAAAAGACATAGGAAGGACTCTGACACAACTCCCTGCCTCCAGATTCTCGACTTCCTGAGCAGAATAGCTCATTGGTCATGCACAAATAGATTGCAGCATAGAAACTACGTCAGCTACGTGGTACCATGGGGACGAGACTCAATGGTTAGGTATCTGATGTGGGGTCAGTGGAACATTCCGTGCGATCACACCGGAACATACCACCATTCACAACTGGAGCCTCTCTATCTGTGACATGTTGTCACTCTATTCGTACGCACCTAGGAGATCTTCAAGCTACTCATATATGCTGAGCTCCCAACTATGGCGCCTTCCAGAGGGATTTGAGCTACACGGTGTGACTTGTTGCAACTGTGCCCAATGGTGACACGAGAAGCGCTCCAAATGCTGCTTCGTCTCACGCAACCCATTCCATGTTACGTCTCATTTCCGGTCAGCCTGTTTTGGTGCCAAGTACAACACCAACCTGGCCAAGACATTGACTGCGATAAAGGCCCTCATAAGTGCAGATCTTCGAAGGCTGCTCTTAGTATGTTCCAGGTTCGTAAACATACATTTAAGTATGTCGACATCTACCGATGACAACGAGACTTTCACCTTCGATATCCAACTCAACACCGAGGAGGATCCGCTCCAAGGCTTTCGTCAAAGCAATCATGGAAACGAGATCCAGCGTCCCAACATCATTGATGAATGCTGCAAAGGGCTCATCATACAAGCGCGTATTGATCGAATTGTCCATGGACTGCAGAACCGGTGTGATCCTGCCACCCTCATTGTGTTTGGTTTCAGGTTTCACGGCCTCGACAATAAACGCCGTTTCAAGCAAGCCGCTATCGCCCTGCTATTCGAGGATGAGCGAGAACGACTGGAATTCGGGCCCGAAGTCAATGCGTTATGGCCAAACGGTGACTTCACTCTCGGGCAAACGACAGAGATCAACGTTGAGACCACGAAAAGTGTTGACTCCGGTCTCAACCTGACCGGCGGCGCGGGTGTACAAGCTGGCGGTCACGCAACTGTCAATTGGGAGCGCAAAACCGCTTACAAGAAAACCGATCGATCCTCCATGACTGGTACGATTTTCTTTGACGATCGTGTGCAGGGTCGCGGGCCTTACAACGCAGTGCGATTGACGATTAAGGAGAACACAGCAGTCGAGTCTGGAGTTGTCACTGATCTTCGCGCTGTTGTGTTACTGAAGCGCAGGAATGATCGCGACAGATTCACGGTCAAGGTCACGGTGGAGGCCAAGGCTCACTTTCTGTACAACGCCATCCGGGGAGTACGTGAGATTGTGGGTGCGATGCCTTCCGCCGATCCTGTGATCTTCAAACCTGGCACACAGTATCTACGGAGTTCGATGGGAATGAACATCCTCGGAGCTCATTTAGGGGACGAGATTGACGAGAATGACTTGCGCGAGGATCATTTGGGAAATCTAGGCGGGGTTCTAACGAGCACAGTCCTTACGACATTGGTGTAATGTATCGGGTACGTTGTGCTGGGGAGCTATCGGCGCCGAAACCGTTGAGTAACTATTGTGTTTACTTCCCCTCTAGCTAGTCAAAGACTTTATTGCTCAACAGATGTCGTGGCTCCATTCGTACCACTTCGCTTGTTGCTGCACCTCTGCGTGATAATGGCATGTAGGTCCGGCCCCCGCTGACCTTATTGCAGAATATCTTGTTGTACCAGAGCCCAGCAATTGATGATCCAGGAATACCGAGGGTAGCTTTCATTCTTTCACTTGGAGCTCGTGCTGATTTCTGAGTCCAATCATCTTTTCGTCATCATGTCGTGGAGATATACGTTAGTAATACAGCCAACGACATGTTCTCTCATTGACCATAAGTGCAGAATATATATGGTGGGATTTCCAGAGAACCTTGGGAAGTCAGATGACTCCTCGAACACCTCTTTGGTAGATGCTGTCAAAGTTCTCGTACCAGAAGCTCGTGTCTTCCAACATGACATTTTCCGAAACCAAATACTCGCGGACGACCAAAATTCAGATCTTGAGAGTGAGCTAGACGTTTCAAGTCTAAAGTCAAATGACTGCTCAATTCAAATCGATTCTGAGCAAGCGACCCTGCACGAGGTAGCTGGAAAAATGCCTGGCCTCGATACCATCCAGCAAGAAGGCCCGCCATTTGTCCTCGAGAACGTTGGTGCGAAAGCGCGTCATACTTCACACAGCTCCAAAAGACTTCCAAAGCGAGCAGGTGCGTACAGTGCCAGCGAGAAGTCTTCATTGTCTGTTGGCTCTCCTGGAGACATCATCTTCAGTCCAGCTTGGATCAAGAATGAAGCACTGAATCTTCTTGGGCGCATTCATCAAAATGCGCCCCAGAAGCACGAATGCGACCTAGGAAGGGCCCTGTTAGCAGGGTACGGGCTTGCCGGTATCATTGTGAAACAGGTGCGATCACCTCTACAATTTGATTTCTCAGGGCTAATCATGCAAGGTTGTACTGCTTGCTAACACTGCTCCGCGATTCTACGATATCGCTTTGAACGTGTCCGATATCGTTTTCTTCAACACCCCGCACAAATCAAGCGAACAGTCAGCCTGGGAAGAGATACTCCTCGAAATGCTCAGATCAGCCGATGTCAGAAGTGCAGGGCAATTGACCCGAGTGGTATCCAAATCGGCATGTTTCTTCGCTAAGGTGTCCAAAGGGTTCCTTCGACACGCGTCGAGATACTCCCTTAACAATTCAGTATGCGACAACGATGTTGAACAAAGACTGGACAAATCAGTGTATCGCCACGAACTTCTACGGGAACTTCCTTGGAGGGGCGGCCCTTCCGTCAACCTGTGGCCATACACTGCAGATGAACTGCATCGACTCGAGTCCTTGAGAAACTGTTTTGCCCCGTTCTACCTCTTGTCGATAAGGTATCGATGTAAGTTACGGCAGATACTCAAAACTATAGCATCAATCTTCTGACGACAAAGTAGCAACTCCAGGGGTCAGAGACGGGGTATCTCAAAAGCAAATCAACCAAGTGTATTTCGAAACGCTTCAGATTCTATCGCCGTCGAGATGGGTGCTCAGTGAGACGCAGATATTGCATGAACCAGAGGAGAGCATGACCCTTCGAAAGATCTACAAGGGAATCCTCAGTCGCTCACGAATGAGGAAGATGTGCGGATGCTGCGTACAAATAACTGGTCCTTCTGGTTGTGGAAAGTGGGTGCTTGCCAAATTAGTGGTTCAGAACCTATGCTACGAGTCTGCAGCACTTGTGGTCGCACTGCCACCAAAATCTCAGAAGAGCTTCAAGAGCCCATACAGTATCTATACATCCTTCCTACACCAGATTCTATCTCGGCGATCACATCTATTTCCTTCGGTGTACAATCTACTTTCCGAAGTAATTCGAGACGATCACTGGACCGAGAACATGCTCAAGTCAATCTTAGCCTCCATTCTCTCCCAAGCGCAGGATGTAACTTTTCTATTTGCAATTCATGACTTCCCGTCGTGGCCGACCGAAGTACAGGCGTGGTGTTTAGATATGGCAAAACGATCCCAGTACTCCTCGAAATCCTCATGTGTCTGGATCACAACCAGCGAAAAGGCTCGGATCGACTTCGGATCCCTACAGGTTCATCATTTCGATCTTACCAAGAAGCTGGGGCAGTACAAAAAGCGGTTCGTCCAAGCGAAGACAGATATCCTACTCGAAAAATACTACGATTCCACATCAGCAAAGGATGACCTGAGTAGAGATGTAAGAAGAAAAATCATACGCTCAGGCACGTCATTACATGGTTCCTTCGACTCGCTGAACAGGTATCTGGAATACATGTTCCAAACCTTCACCTTGAGTTCAGCCGAAGCCATTGAGCGCAACATCCGAGGTGCACCATCAACAGAGTTGGAGCTGATGCAAAGACATACAGCTGACTTGAATCAAAGACCACTCGTTGTGGTAGAGTGGGTTATCTCAGCATTGTCCTGGATTCTTCTGTCCGTACGCCCACTTCGCCTGCAGGAGCTAGCAGTAGCGACAGCACTTAGGCGAGGCGTTGCCGATTTGTCATCTATCCGGACATCCATGTGCTTGGATATCGAAGCGGATCTTCGAAGATTGTTACCAGGCTTCTTGGTAATTGAGAACGAGCATGTTTGTATCGTTGATCGGTGTACAATTGGCACTCTGACAGCTACCGACGCGAAACTACCTCTCCAATTGTTGACAAACGGAGAATTGACCACTTCGTGCTTAGAATACCTCACGGCGGTATTGAGTGACAATCGGCCAGGGGCTTGGGACAGGGGCTTGGGACAGATGCTTGTCCCACCCATCGTACAAGTACCATAAGCGAACTCCTCGGGAGCCTTTCATCGATCTTCTTGATTATGCGTGTCGTAACTGGCACGTACACTACTTTCTGATACCGGAGCCAAATCAAGTCACTCGTCAAAAGGTTCTTGCCTTTCTGAGGAACCGCACCGTTGCCACACGCTGGTTCCAATTGTATCTTCTTTGCACAGGATGCATGCATGACGTACCAGGCGACTTATTTCAGAATGGGACGTCATTGGCAGACATGAGTATTTCAGAAGCGAGCGGTGTCGATCAGTGGGCACAACAAAATATGAGTGGAAGGCGCGTCGACTGCTGGACACCTGTCTACATGGCCTCATACATTGGTCTGATATCGCTTCTTTCCCAGCTTGAGGGTGCCAGTATTGATTCAAATCGCAAAGTAGTGCGATTTCGACGCGGTTATCATGAACAAGATAGAGTACTGCCTGGGGTAGGTGGAAGGGAGGAATTGGACTGGGCAATCGCGAATGACAAAGCAGAACTCGCCAAAGTCCTCCTGCAGCATGACCCAGAACTAGGTCTTGACTGTTTACCATTGCACAAGGCAGCAGCGTCCGGGAGCCTCGAAACCTTTCGAGTTCTTTCCTCTGTTCTGGGTATTTCGTTACAAGTGGATCAGCAAGGCCGAACGGTTCTACACCAGGCAGCTCTTGGTGGGAATGTTGACATCGTCAGTCTTCTTGCTGGGGTTGACCTAGTCGATGATTCGCTATCTGGAGAATCAAGCTTGATCGCACTGCTGGATCACAAGGACAATAACGGCCAGACTTCATTGATTATAGCCGCACGAATGGGTCATAGCGAAGTGGCTCGTCTACTGGCCAACGCCGGAGCAGATATCGGCGTACAAGACGTAACCGGGAAGACGAGTATGCATTATGCAATCCTGAATTGCCTTCCCATCGTTGACATTCTCATCAAACATCGTCAAGATGTCATTCACGTACCAGACCAAAATCAGTGCACTCCATTGCACCTTGCTGCAAGATCAGGATGTCTACCATCTGTAACTACCTTCGTCAGTACTGCACGGGTAGTCGGACGACTTGACGAAACTTTGAATGCTCGAGACAAGGAGAATAGAATACCTCTGCATTGGGCAGCTGTACAGGGACACACAGAAGTCACGAAACTTCTAACAGAAGGACTAGAACCTTCAATGACCGATCGAACTATCGCAGCGGAATTAGCGGCGATGCACGGACATCTGGCCACACTGAAGATTATCACTGCAGATATCCTACCAACTATCGGAGGTATAATTCTCGTTGCTGCCTCAGCAGCTGGCCAATTGCTAGTGGTGCGCTACCTCCTACAAGTGGGAATTGATCCAGACAGCAAAGATTCGAAAGGTCAGCCAGCACTTGCACAAGCCGCTGTATACGGTTATCTCCACGTTGTCGAAGCGTTGCTCCAATGCACTGCCGATCCCAATATTGAAGACTCGGATCGTCTGACACCCCTCCATCATGCGATAATCTCAAGACAAATATCTGTGGCAGAAGTACTTTTAGACCACTGTGCCATGGAACAATCCAACGTTGATGCTCCTGATCGTAACCGATGTACACCACTTCACCATGCCGCCACATCTGCAAACATCCCTGGTATCAGGCTGCTTCTAAAGCACAATTCAAATCTCGAGGCCCGTTCAGTACAGAGGGAAACTCCGCTGCATTTTTCTGTCCACAGCCCTGAGGCGATCAGTATTCTTGTGGAGGCGGGCGCGGATCTGAACGCCCGTGACAGCTTAATGCAGACATCACTCCATATCGCTACCCAAAAAGGTTGCGTTGAGTCTGTTCGAATGTTAATCAGCCACGGCGCTGATATTGAAGCCGAAGATGACGAAGGAAGACGTCCTATCTACCATGCAATCACGAGAAATGATGCTTCAATGGTGAAGGAGATGCTCCACAAAGGCAGTAACACGCAAAAGATCGAGAATGTCTCCTTCGATGATATGAAGACCGCTATCACCTCATCTACACACCAAATCCTCGTAGTGTTAGTGAGCGAGCGCGAAGACTCTATTAGGATGACTGACAAGCGTGGACGTACCCTGCTTCACTACGCGGTAGAACGGCCATTCCAGGATGCGGTTAAGTTCCTTTTGGAATCCGGGTCGGATCCAAATGTAAGAGCTGGACCCTGGAGACAAGCACCATTGCATACGGCAGCCAGTATTGGTCTAGTCGACAACGTGCGTCAACTCCTTGCTGGGGGAGCAAGCGTCAATATGGTGGACACGAACAAATTCACACCATTGCACTTCGCTGCTGTAAGTAGCAGTCTCGAGACGGTGCGTGCTCTTCTCTCAGCACAAGCTTTCGTCGATGCTCAAGATTGCTATGGCCGCACACCTCTTCTCCATGCAGCCTGTCGAAGCGATTACGAAATCATGCAGCTATTGCTTGACCATGCAGCCGACGTCAATCTGGTATCATCCAGTGGTAGAACCTTGCTTCATTTTTGCTCCCGTCTCGACATAGGAGTTGTTCGATGGCTTCTTGCGAATCATGCAGACGTCAACACTAGAACGGGTCATTTGATGACACCATTACATTACTGCTCTGCATCTAGCAAACCAGATACGGTTAGATTACTGCTCGACAACGATGCTGATCCTAGCATCGTGGACATAGACGGCGACATGCCCATACATTCCGCGCTCGAGGAAGGGCAGAATGAGTGCGCAAGAGAGCTGCTCGATCACCCCAGTGTCAGTACTGTCGATCTTAACAAAGCGAATAGCTTAGGTATGAGGCCCATTCATCTAGCAGTTCAGCAGTGCGACACAGACGTACTGCACAGGCTTCTCGAACATGATGTAGACTATACGCTGGAAACTCCTGAAGAACCTTCATGCCTCTCCTTTGCAGTACAGGCAAACAGACCAGACAACCTCTCTGTATTACTGAGCCATAGTACGATCACGGAACCAAGCAGAGCCTGGAGAGCTGAATCCATCAGCGCCGCCTATTGGAAGTCTATCCAAATGCAGCATTCCAAGTGCCTCAAGGAGTTGCTCATCGTAGATCCGAGCCTGGTGGATGAAGTGTCACCAGATGGTTTCGACGGGCTACAGAAGAGCATACTTATCGGCTATCACCAATTGGAGCCAGACAGAGATCTTGGCGTGGCATTACTGGAAGCTGGTGCTAATCCATTCAAGTGCCAAAGGGAAGACCAAAAGTCCGCGTTTCAACTCGCGATACTGTCACGCCGGACTCTCGATACAGACTTCTTGAATTCTTGTTTAAGTCGCATAAGTCGCATTCAGACATTGGAGCTATCCTTCGCCGATGTTCGGATCGCTACAGAGCTTGACAGTGACCATGCGTGGAGAGCCCTTGAGCCTCTTCTGCGAGATGTATCCGTAGACACAGATGCGGATGGGTGGAGCATCAACCACTTCCTGTACCAGGCCGAACCGAGAATCCAAGTAAGGCCTTCTGTTACTCCACTTCCAGAAGCACGAACAAGGACGTCGACTTCGATGACCATCTCTTCATCGCCGGGGTCCAGCGAGGAGAATCGTGATGATCGCGTGGTACTGTCATCGGATGGACTTGATGTGACATTCCAGGGTTCGTTCCCAGCTCTCCAAACTATACTCGTGAAAGAACTGACACTGTGCAGCAGCAAGCGATAAAAACCAAAATCCCCTGCAAAACACCAGAAGCGTCCGAGCTGATTTTCCCTTCCCATTGAGGAATCAGGGAGTTGCTTATTTTGAGATAGCAATACGTGAGGCCAACACATCAGTTCAAACAAGCAACTCTGATACTGGTAATGTTGTCATCTCAATCGGACTCTGCGCGGAGCTCTGCAACTTCGCCATGGTTCAAGTCGGGCTGAACATCTGGTCCATAGGCTACCATGGGGACAATGGGGAGGTCTGCAAGGAGTCCACATGGCTGCCAGACACAACCGACCGAACTTTTGGACCTGGGAATGTTGTTGGGTGCGGGATCAACTACGAGAAAGGAGAATACTTCTTCACACGCGACGGCGAGATCGTCTGTGAGTCCAACACTTCCCACTAGCGTGTGATTCATTACAGGATACAGCTAACAACATGCTAGACGCATTCTCAGACAAGGTGATCTACCGGAAGATGTATCCTTGCGTCAGTCATTTTGGTGCGGCTGCGCATATTACGACCAACTTTGGAGGCTCTGACTTTGTATGGGAAGGTGCAAAGAAAGTGGTACCCAAGCAGCCAGAAGCCAGCCGGTTCCCTTTGTGTAGGACAGCGACAGGCTTCAGGGACTAGGAAAAAGTCATAGTGTTTGTGAAAAACGTATTGACCCTTTATACCATAGTATTGATCATAGAAAATGTGCCAGAGGGCCGATACGAACGCCATTGTGATCTTCCCCCAAAAATCTTTGTACTGCAACTACTTGGATCGAAAGTAATTTGCTGCCAGCACATGGCCCAATCCAATACTCCGAGCCCATGCATCGACATTATATCGGAACCGCGGAGGGATACCGACTTCTTTGCCCGGTGCAAGTGACTTTACGTCAAAACCAGAGGGCTCTTCGTACAGGGCGAACAGGTAGCGGTGAGGCCCAGAGATTGGAGGCGGCCCCGGCGGAGCCCAGTTCACGATGAATGGATCGGAGGTCTCCAGTCTGCCATTGCCAGCAGAAGTCGACAAACGAAAACCGCTTTGGGTCCAATGGTTAATTGGGCTAGCGAATGGTATAGAGGCAAAGGGCGCATCCAAGTCTAGGCAGATGGCTATGTAGGACTTATCGGGTGAGGCAGCGGCGAACTGTAGCTCTGGAGGAGTAGCTGCATCTATTTGCGTTTACATGGTCAGTTCAACAAGAGGTAGAGTTCGGTATTCGTATACGAGTCAACGCATGGAATAGATGGAAGCCGTTCTTACCTGCTTTCGGGATGAGTTGACCAGGCTGAATGTTCGCGTGCTTTTCAAGAGCTAAACCCAATATCTTGGATGTATCTTCCTCGATGATCTTCAAAGCTCTCGCCACAATTTGGGTAGGCATGGTGAGTATTTGTTGAGTACTTGAAGTGTTTCAAAGTTTGAGTGCTCAAGCTAAGATTCAAAGAGAATGACGGAGGACACAAAACCCTACTTAACCATTCGATAAAGATTGCTCACCAAACATTTGTTGACGGTTTCGTCACCGATCTCTACCTGAATTGGCCAACGAAGTACCAATCCTGGTAGAGTGCAGGGAACAGTGCGGAGATATCGCGATCATTCAGCTGGACTAACTCCGACGAGACAGCTGAAGTTACAATGATTGGCAGCGATCGCTCGCTCCCTACACATCCATGTCCGTCTTACTCAGTGTGATCTACAGACATGGGCTGTCGTCCATTGGTTTGTGTTGGGAAATATCCACCCCAAGACAGTAACACCTCGCATTTCACAGGCCCATTCTGTATCTAGGTACACATATGGTGTTACCTCTTTCAACCCCTGCCCGGACGAAAGATCTACTGATGGGGACTAACGATAGTAGCGTAGCTGTGAGTCCGAGTGCGCATATTGTAGTATAGTCTATTCCGACAAGTTGCTGGCGAATACTCACTCCTCCAAGACAGGCCATGGAGAGATAGTAGGCCCCCGGCAGCTTCACATGTCTTATTCTCAGTCTATCGAGCATTTTGAGTGGACTGAAGCACGTGACGTATTCTGGAGTCGGTTACTCAGCCCTGGATCCTAGCATTGTTCCGAAGGCGTCATCTTTGGCTGAGGGTCTAGATCTGCCTCTAAACCACATAGAACCTTTGCATATTCTTGGTATCAATTTTGGTCAGGTAGCGGCAGATCAGGTTTAGGGTTCGTCGGTGGCGTACAGAAAACGACGGTTATCAGCTGGATCGCGCGACGCTGTCGCAAGCCACGATAAATACGCGAGACTTTACGACACGCTCGTTGGACAGCCTCGCAGCCTTTCGGTAGCGTCAGGGGCACCAGTTCTTTTTATCAGGCGCTCAGGAGTACGACCTTTTCATCGCAATGGAGATCCTCATGTATTGTGTCGCGTGCCCCTCATTTCCATTTCTCGCAGTGCCTACCGCGCCGGATTCCTCTCATGATGACGCCCGCACGCTTCTCTAATTCTACAGTGGTATTCGCTGCTTTACTTTCTTTACTCATACTTCTCCTTCTCTTACCACATTCCCCTGCGCCGGGGTACGTTCCAACACTCTCTAGCCTATCGATATCTTCGAATTCGCGATCGATACCCAGCATAGTTCACTATGTCTACCTAAAGAAGGACGAAAAATCGATCCTCCATTTCACATTTCAGGACTTTCTCTCAGTCTACGCGTCCATCCTCTATTTCAACCCCAGCTCAATCCTCATCCACACCGACCACAATGCATCATACCTCGAAGACGCAGCTAGCCAGGGAAACCTATGGACGCGCAAGATCCTCACCTCTTTTCCCAAAACCGTGAAATTCAATTCGGTGAAAGCTCCCACCCACGCAGGCAACGGCAAAGAGATCTGGAAAATCGAGCACAAATCCGATTTCGTCCGCATCGAACAAGTCCACGCCACCGGCGGCATCTACTTAGACTGGGATGTGCTACCCCTGCGCTCCCTCCACCCGCTCCTCGATTCAGGCTTCGAAAGCGTCGTAGGACGACAGCCCGGCGGAAAAGTCAACAATGGGGCGTTCATGGCGCAGAAAGGATCTAGTTTCACAGGGCTCATGAACAAAGAGGGCAACAAAGTCTTCGACGGCGGCTGGGAAACGCACTCGATCAAACTTGCGCTAGCGGTTTCGGAACGACTGATGAAGACGCCGAAGAAAGTGCTGATTATGGAAGAGAGGGCCTTCTCACCTACGTCTTGGAGGGCGCCTTCCCCGGAGCAGCTGTTCGCACCGCATAATGAGACGCCAGTGCCTGTATCACCACTACGGAACGACGATTTCAACGACGATCCTGAGCTCGCGTGGGAGGCGGAAAAGAGTGAGAAGAGGGAGTGGGAATTGGACTTCTCCCCATCATATCTGCTGCACGCATACAAGCAGCGAGGGGATCCGATTCCAGGTTTTGAGGCAGTAACACTCCCATATGTGCTCAAAAGAGATAGCAACTATGCGCTTGCGGCTTGGCCAGTAGTGCAGCACGCGCTAGACAACGGGATCATCGAGGAAAGCGATGTCGAGCCATAAGATTACTTTTGCATGAATGGATCGAACAGGCGTTTGGGGTCGCATGGTTGTAAGAGGCCACATTCAGGCGTCAGAATTGGATCGTAGTAGCACATCATCCAGTGTCAACACGGACGTAATGAGAGGCTCCTACAGGCGCAAAAAACGCATATAGACACATACTATCTTAGAAGTTCCTACGAATCCTCAGCCTCCTGCGACGACATTCCTGCTCGGTCGCGAAGTCATGATGATAAGACTCTTATCTGTACTCCACCAGTTCGGAGTCTCCTCGGTTGACTTTGTAAAGCAACGGGCTTGGAGAAAGACTTGCGACCCCCCCATCCCTGGCCAGCCTCTACACTTCGATCTCCGTCACACTGTCCCGCAACATCGTCGCCTTCTCACCCTTCACACCCTTCCCATCCACCGTCATCCTCCACTCTCCCTCCCTCTTCTCCTCTCCACCCTTCAACGTCTCCCGTCCAATCACCTCAAGCACCGCCTCATAGCCCGCCCTCGCAACCTCCTCATCCTGCGCCGGCGACCCCGAAGAGCACCCAACCGCCCCCAACACATTCCCCTCCCCATCTAAAATCGGCACACCCCCACCAATAGTGCAAAATCGTCCCCCGTTCGTATGTCCAATACCGAACGCGACACCTCCAGACCACACGGTCCTCTTGTATGCAGAGGTAGGCACGCGGTGGCCAGATGCCGTGAAGGCTTTGTCTATGGCGATGGCGATGGATGTGATTTTTGCGTTGTCCATGGGGGTGAAGGCTAGGAGGTGGATGTGCGAGTCGGCGATGGCGATGTTCCTGGTAGGATTTAGGCTGGGCGGGAGAAGAGGGTGGGTGGATAACTGACATTGGGATTCCGATTTCTTTTGCTCTGAGTTCAGCTGCTGATAGTGCCACCCGGGCGCCAGAAGATGTTAGTGAGGGATGGGAGACTATTGCGGTTGTAACGGAAGAGAGCATTGTTTGAGATGATGAATACGCGGCGTTCAGGTGTAGTGGAGTGGAGAGGCTGGTGTCAAGATCGAGAGGATAAGACTCAGTAGCGCCATCTCTTGTAGGTTGCATTTTATTGTACAATCATATGACTCTGTGTATACTATAAGTAGTGTCAGTCGCTTGCGCTGACCTTCTACATGCGTGGCGCGCTAGAAGCCTGGAATATCCGTTGAGATTATGTGTAGGCAGGGATCACATTTCCCAATCCAGCGACGCGATACCAAGGTGCAGCATTACTCCTCTTACGAAAGTCATTCCAGCTCTCGTCAGATGTCGGGCTTCAGAAGCCTGCATTCGTATATGCTGTGTGCCAGCCTCGACTTGCCGAAGCTATCCGAAGAAACATCTGCATGGCATCCATCATAGAAGCAGGACCCTATAATATATCGCATCTCGTGGATTCGAGTGATGTTCAAGTTTGAAAATACAGTTGAAAGTTTGAGGGTATACAACGATCCTTGCTACAGTATCGCTACGGCATTCGCTGGACTCGCGACTCCTCCGGGAATCTGTCTAGGTGTCAGTTGTGTGTGTTCTCGGAAGTGAACAACACCAGCCTATACCTTCAGCGGTGTGCTTTGTAGGAAGAAAGTCCATCTCGTATGTGCGCGACAATACTCGGCAAGCTCGTCCAAGTCGAAAAGCTCGCCTATCGGCATACCCCAGCCCGCGAGGCACCACTGATGGATGCTGATGTCCGGGTCGTTGTACGGCCCAGTAGCAGACCCGCGCTCGAATCCAGCTGCGTCCGATGCGATGGCCGCGAATTCGTTATCCCACAACCATCTTAGACTGTCATGATTTGCTTCGAGTCCAAGCAGTCCGCCTGGCTTGCGTTCAGGAAACGTGCGTTGTTGCTCTGTGGAAAGCTTGTCGTACTCAGCTGTGAACCCAACACGAATGAAGAGGATGTCTGCAGCGCGAAAGCTGATGTTATTCTCTGCAGCGATTGCCTTGAGATGAGCAAGTTCCACAACGCCAGTTTCGAATGGAGAGCGGGCTATGTTGTTCTTTTGTGCCCATGAGTACCAGTCCAGAAGGACACCGCGACCCGTTATACCGCCTTTCTTCGCGAACACTGGCATTCACGTAAGCTTCAGTAAGGGACTGCGACGGCTTGAACAGGTCCAGTACCATCAATGCCAAGCGGTCCCGCTCCAGCCTGGAACTCTTGTTGCTGGTGACCGTTGTAGAACTTTTTCACGCGCTGATAGCCATAGTGCCGGAATCCGTCCCATTGAGTACTGCTCTGGGTATTGATGTGAATGGCGTCGTCGTTCATCGTCATCGGTGCCTTGTTCAGTATCTCGTGGTGGAACCTCTGACGGTCGAACGCGGGGTGCGATGGCTTGTCCAGCGGCCAGTCTAACGAAAAACGTATCCCCTCTTTGATCTCTGATGCTGCGGCGGAAACTACCTCTGGCGTGATGCGATTGAGCATACCAAGTTCATCCTTCTCTCCCCATAGCCCCCAAGCGTTGCCAGACGGGCCGTCCTTGTAGAGTGGGAGCTCATCGAAAGAGGGTAATCGTTCTGGGAGCATAGTATGCTGTGGTCATGAAAACACGCTTCCGTCCTCAAGGATCGAGGTTCGCGAAGGTTTACTTGCATGCCCAAGAGCTTGGGATTGCCTAGCTACGTGAGGAATCCATACGGATGTAGTGACCCGGTCACCAGTGGTAGTGGGGTTGGGTCAAGCGTCATCGTGGATGAGGTTTGATCCAGAATTGGGGATATTATGGTTGGACGAATTGGACATGACTCTGCTGCAGAGGAGAACGCTCTATGAGAGGTTGACGGCGAAGAGGTAGTGGGGAGATCAGCTTACGGCATTCTCTCCGTCAGTCGCCGCTAGGCTTCTTCTGGCATAGCGCTATCGTCTGGGAAAGAGTTTTAGCACGCGACAATTGATCGCCAGTGTCGAGCTTCATGGAGTACCATTGCAAACCACTCCACAGACTGATGATGGTGCCGAGAGCCGATCGAAAGCCGGGGTGAATAATGCGGGGAATACGGGTCCTGCATACAAAAGATGGTACCATCTCCCTGGGACCCGGCTGGCTTCGCGCTGGACAATCTATCGGACGGAGTCCAATCATGAGAAACATCTTCGAGCTCAGAGAAAAGCAAGGTGAAGAGGCGCCGAAGGAGGTGTATGGGTGGCGGCCGTATGCGCTTGCCTTTTCTGCGTCGTGGGTTAGTTTGACTCCCTTCCGGATACTTACTTGCTAACAAGATCATCTCAAGGCTTCTGCCATGTATGGCTATGATTCAGCCTTCATCGGTGGGACGCTGAGCCTGCCGTCTTTCCAATCGACGTTCGGTCTCGCCCAAGCTTCAAAGCAAGCCAAAGTCAATCTCTCATCAAACATTGTCTCCACCTTCCAAGGCGGTGCCTTTTTCGGCTCTGCGATCGACTTCTTCCTTGCCGAGCGCTTTGGACGAAAACCTATCATTATGCTGTCGGCCGTAATCTTCACCATTGGGGCGATACTTCAGATGATTGGGCGCCTCGACCTTCTGTACGCAGGCCGAGTCTTCACCGGATGGGGCGTTGGCTCGAGCGCCATGATACTGCCCATCTACGTGTCTGAATGCTCACCCGCTCTTATTCGCGGCAGGCTGGTCGGGGTATTCGAGATCATGTTACAGGTTGCTTTGGTCTTTGGATTCTGGGTCAACTACGGCGTAAATCTGAACATACCCTCCACCGAAGCTAAGCAATGGCACATCCCTGTGGCTGTTCAATTCGTACCAGCGGGTCTCCTGGTCCTCACGATGATCCCTATGATTGAGTCGCCGCGATGGCTGATGTCCAAGGGCAAGACTCAGGCCGCCGCAAAAGCGCTATCCTGGGTCCGGAATCTTCCTGAGGATCATCCCTGGATCGTACAGGAGCTCTCTCAAGTTGAGAACGCTATAGAGAGCGAGCTGGAAGCGACGGGATCGGTACGCAACTACCGCCAGATTGGCAAGGAATTGTTTGTCAAGGGCGTCCGCGGCCGGATCATAATTTCGTTCACGATGATGATATTCCAAAACTTCACAGGGTGCGTACCATTGGTCAAGTTCTTCTGTGCTCAAGCTTCCAGGCGTACTGATGCGCTCTTAGGATCAACGCGATCAACTACTACTCGCCAACAATCTTCACCTCCATCGGCTTTACCGGAACATCCAACGGACTCCTTGCAACCGGCATCTTTGGCATCGTCAAGATGGTCGCCACGATCTTTTATGCCGGATTCTTAGTGGACAAAGTTGGTCGACGTCGTCTTCTCCTAATCGGCGGTTTCGGCGCTGGTATATCGATGTTCTACCTCGCTGGGTATTCGCAGATCTCGGGCTCTTTCGAGCGAACACCTCCCCTAGACTCTGGTGCCAGAGCTGCAGTTGCCATGGTATATATTTATGCACTGTTCTACGGATTCAGCTGGAACGGCATTCCCTGGCTGTTCTGCTCTGAGGTCTTACCTACGAGAGTCAGGACTGCGGGCATGGCGTTCTGTGTGTGCATTCAGTGGCTGACGCAATTCGTCGTCGTGTACAGTCTGCCGCATATGGTGCTTGGCATCAAGTATGGCACCTTTCTGTTCTTTGGATGCTGTACAGTGTTGGCGATCATATTTGCCTGGCTGTTCGTGCCGGAGACGAAAGGGGTGGCGCTTGAGGATATGGACCTGATATTTGGGAGAGATGTCAGTATTGTTGCTAAGAAAGCGAGGAGGAACTACGACGAGGTAAGAAGTGCTAGAGTGATTGCCAGGGAAGAGAAGGAGGGCGGAGCAGTGATAGTGGAGAAGGTGTAGGGGCAGCTACCGTTAAGCAGACAGCAAATACTGGTGAAATTCACATCGGCTCTGGGAACGAGAATTCTGCTAAAGCTTCACATCATATCACCCGACATGCTATACTGGTCAGTAGAACCACAATATTTTCATATCATGAAGCTGGTGCTGACACCCGAGAAATCAAGCTAGACTACAATGAGAGAAGGCCTCTAGCATCCCCGCATGGGGCACAGCCATGGCTACTCGAAAAGACCGGCGTCTCTCTCCATCCACAACTTTGCTACATCAAGCGTGATCATTGAACGCCTGAATAAAATGTCTATTCTTTACAGCAATGCTTCAACGCTCATATACGGCGGCCTCGCGGCGCTCACCATCATCGTTGTCCACTATCTTACTTTACTAGCCAAATTCACTCCCCAAGCGAACAAAACCCATGCTACCAAGACTCCACCTCTAGTCCCGTACTTTTTCCCATTCATCGGTACTATACCTATAGGCTACCTTGTAAACCCGATTAAATTCTTCTCCGAATCTCAGTAAGTTCGTTTTCTCTCTTCCTCTCTCTCTGCCACAACCCCCTCATAATCCACTCTCTGACTTGCCATACAGCTACTTCGCCCACCTCACCCACCCAATCCGCCTAAACTTCCTCTCCTGGACAATCTACATAATCCAAGGCCCAGAAAACATCCACTCCCTCCTCAGCAACACATCGACATCGAACACCATCTTCAACGCCTCCTTCCTGCGCAACGTATGCGGCATGTCAAAGCGCGGCGTGGCCAGATTCGAAGACCCTTCAGAATGGACACCGTCTCACCACGACCGCAAGAACTACCTCGACGCGGCCCCGCTGTACTCCTGGAGTTCATCTGTGATCCACAAATACCTGACCGGGCGAAGCGCGCTGCAGCTCTCGCGAAGATTTGAGAAGAGGTTGATGGAGCGCGTGTCCTCCTCCTTCTCCTCTTCCTCCTCCTCTACCTCTGCCCCTGATTCTAAAGATGGTGTCGTGTTGGACGATTTCATCACCTACTTCACCACGCACATCACCCCCGCCCTAGTAGACTCACTCTGCGGCCCCGGCCTCATATCGCGCAATCCCACATTCCCGCAGGACTTCTGGACCGTCTGCGAGAACTTCCCCACGTATATGAAAGGGTATCCGCAGATGCTCTTCCCGCGCGCATTCAAAGCACGCCAGCAAGCCCTCGAAGCGATAAAAGACTGGCAGACCTGGGCCAGTTCGCAATATGATGCAGACACGACGCCCGTCAACGAGGATGGCGACGATGCGTTTTGGGGCTCCAAGTTCTTCCGCGAGCGGTATGCGACGTTTGTGTACGACATGGGATTCGACGCAGCCGATATGGCGTCTAATGAACTCGGGTTCTTGTTCGGGGCTGCGGCGAATGCGACGATGAATACGTACTGGTGCGCTATAGAAGTCTTCAGGGATAAGGAGCTGTTGGCGGGTGTGAGGGAGGAGGTGCGGGCTTGCAAGATCGATACTGGGACGGGAGATGGAGAGCTCCAATTTGACGTCACGCATCTCCTACAACAGCCACTTCTTCAGGCCATACATGCTGAGAACCTGAGACTACGCTGCCATAACATGTTTCTGCGAAGGACACGAGAAGACATCAAGATATTTGACTGGTTCATACCTAAGAATAAGCTTGCCATCGCCTGGTCCACCCCTTGACACACAGACCCCACTGTCTGGTCCAATACGGCGGACGCTCGACCCGTCACCGAGTTTTGGCCTGGTCGCTTCCTCAAATCGGAAGATACGTCAGGATCGTTACGATTTTCGTTGAAAGAGGCAGAGGGGTCTTGGCTGCCGTTCGGCAGCGGAGCGAATATCTGTCCTGGTATGCAATTCGCTAAGATACATTGCATTCTTACGATTGCCATGATGGTGGAAAGCTTCGACTGTGATATTCTTGCCCTTCCGAAGAACTTGCAGCTGGATATGAGCAAATTCGGAATGGGGGTGTTGGGCCCGAAAGGGAAGGTCCCGGTCCGGATCCGAAGGAGGAAAACCTAGACTCAATCGACAGTGTCGTGTCAAGTGCGATTCTGGTTTTTCAGACTGAGGAAAGATAGTGAAGCGCTTTGGAGAACTATATCCTATCATCCGTGCATGGTCTTCGAGTTGTATTGCTTCACTCGCGGTGTCAATAGCACGTTTCCTATTCAAAGATGGGAGTGACGGGTGGTAACGTCATCGTGTAAAAAGACTCACCCCTTTCGAAATGAAGCATTGTCAAGATTGTCAGGACGAGACTTCGGGAGGGGTGAAAGATGGTATGGAGAGCCGAATTCTCCTGTCCACCATCTCATCATCCCGAACCTTCGAGGGCCCAAAGGCTCAAAATGTCATAGCGATGTTTCCAGCAGCATGGCAGACCCTTCAGTCACAAGATGTAGTCTCTCCAAGACGTCTAATGCGGAGATGATCATATTGACGCCACTCGAGCGTCTGCTTGAATCGCTTGACGCCCAGCTTCAGTTTAAGCTGGCTGGTTTCTACCTATGAATGCTGTCTGGACACTTGATTACGCCATCAAGAGATGCGATAGTTCTGCCATGAGCTCGAGGAGGCCACGCCAACCTCGATATGATCTAGCGTGGCGGATTCCCCCTCGCTTAGCATACCCAGAACCGTTAGCGGGGCGGCGCAAATTTTTGCTTAGTAAACGCCCTCTTAGCGCCTCCTCTAGCGCGAAACAGAACTTATATCATGCCGCCTGGACCTGCACCTCTACCCACTTTTCCCTTTCCACTCCACAACCTACACAAGACATTCTTGGCTTCTTCAATCATGCCAATCATCACAAAATCCTCAATCATTTGGTCTTTGACCTTTCCTCCTTGACCATCATACTTCATGAGCCTTCCACTACATCAAAACCTCACTTGGTCTTTGACCTTCCTCGACCACAACATCAAAACATCCTTCTTGGTCTTCGGCTCCAATCAAGTACTCTCATCGGTCATCGAGCTTCACAACACCATCATCAAAACATCTCAGTGAGTACTCATTGTTCCTTCCTTCTTTGGCTTCACTGACACATCAGAACCAACGCAAGCGACAACATGCATCACCAAAGAGCCATCCAACTTCCATCACCACAGCTCTAATGTCGCTCCATCCAATCTTCTACAACATCACCATCTTCCTCAACAACTCTGGTATCTTCTCGCTTGGACTCATGGGTTTCACTTGGCTCTCTGTGTGTGTATCAAGGTTTGCATCATTGGTCTTTGCTCAAGACTTCTTCACTCTCAATGCCCTAAGATCCCTCTTGCAAAAGACGTTTCTTAGCCAGAGCATCATGGCTTGGAGCAACATTTGCCTTAACAGCATCTCTTGCCAGCATTGAGTAGGTGATAGAAGATCAAGAGTTGATGAAGAAGGAAAGAAGGAAAGAAGGAACTTAGTAGATAGTCATTGGTTTCTGAGAGCCTAGACAGTGAATTGACATACTTAACAACAATCTCTTCTCTTCTCTTACTTCATGCTTGTGATGTGACTTAAGTGCCTGACACTCTTGCCTCTAGCCTCTAGGCTGTCGCGCTCTTGCCCTTGATGTTGTTTGACCTAGCGCCTACACTGCTGCCTGCCCCGCTGTTGTTGTCGCTCCTGCTCCGCTGTCCCGCAGTCACGGTCACTTGCTGTCCAACACTACATATCTCATTCCGCGTAGGTTTCTTGGCTCTGAGAAACCTCCCAATACATCCCACAGAACCAATCCCATTCTCCGTAGGCCGCTGGCCTTCTCAAACGCGCCCTCCGCCCTGCTTCTCCCGACTTGCTCCAAAGACAGTCTACACCCACCCCAACCTCCTCCCAAAGAAGCCCAATCCTCCCAAAGCCGCACTAACCCCCGTGAACAGCACCAGCGGCCCATACTCCGTCGCATAAAGCCCCTCCCTCCCAACCTCCCCCGCCCTCACAAGCGCCTCGCTCAACGGCCCACTCAGCACATTCCCAATCCCGCGTCCCGCCGCCAGCGTCGCGAACACCATACTCCCATCAGTCCTACTCTCCTCCCTCTTCAACCTGACCATAATGCCCGGCCAAGTGGAGCTGAAACTGCCCGCAAAGATGCCGTACGCGAGGCAGAAACACAGCAACGGCGCGATGCTGGTCGAGAAGCCCCAGAGAAGGAAGACGGAGAGCGTGGAGCCGACTGTCGAGATCAGGATGCAGGTCGTGACGTGGCAACGGTCGACGAGGTTGCCCATGGCGATGCAGCCGAAGACGGAGGCGATGTTGAAGAGGATGATTGTTAGTGCTGAGATGGAACTGCTGGCGCCGAGTTGGGAGGCGTAGGTTGGGAGGTAGATGTTTGGCACGAAGAATCCGAGGCCTTGGAGGATGTTGCTGGTGGTTGAGAGAACAGGTCAGCGGGTGGTGAGGAGGTGGTGTTTGGGGAGTGTACGAACCCGGCTTGCAAGCAGAGGAAGGTGGGTGTTTTGACGAAGCTGAAATTGAAGTGCCGTACAGCGTATGCCTAGACCCGGTCAGTCATTTGGCCAGAGGTTGCAGAACGGAGAGTTGTATAGTGCTAACCTGAGCTGTAGGAACTCGCGGCTTGACGAAGACGATGAGCGGCGCGGTGGCAACGAAGATAATAACAGCCCAGACACGCAAGGTGGTCCGGAAGCCATACTTATCGAGCAGGAACTGGAGCAGAAACGGAATGACGACACCTCCAAGCCCAGTCCCAGCCTAGCCTTCTATCAGTAAACCTCCGGGACAATGGACTATACACTTCTCATAGGAAGAAGGAGACAAGAAACAAACATACACAAAGCACCCCAAAAGCCAAGCCCTTCCTCTCCACAAACCACTCATCCATGAACTGCACCGTGGGACTATATATCAGCGAGCCCCCCACCGCATACAGCACCCCCTGCGTAACAATCAACTGCGGCACCGTCTCACTCAGCGACCCCAGTCCCAGCGCTAAAGCCATGATGATGGGCCCGATCATGACGCACGCCTGCTTCGTCTGCGGATAGCGGTGCAGCATGCCGAAGACGAGGGGCGCCGCCAGATACATAAGGCCCATGGCGCAGGCGCCGATGACGGGGATGTTGCGCGAGCCGGCGAAGGGTAAGTGCGTGCTGTAGTAGTCTTGGAAGAGGCCGTAGGACCAGGGGTAGCCTGGTGTTTGTCAGTCGTCTGCTTATTCGAATGATGGTTCTCGGAAGTTTAGTTGGAGTTTGAGATAGATGGTAGAGATGGATAAGGAAAACGGATAGATATACATACCCCAGACTAGGACTTCGACGACGAATGCAGCACCCAGGAACGACCACGCTGCTTTTCCGCGGTCAACGGGCGGCAGGGAGAATTCGTGCTCCAGGTCTGATACACCTGCGTGCGTGTCTGTTATGTCGGCCGTCGAGCCATGATGCAAAGCTCCGTGAGTCGCAGCATCGCGATGTATGATTCCCAGCTCAATCTCATCATTTGGTGCCATTGCAATTGGCGATCGATATCAATCAGAACCAGATAAATGCAAGAGGTGTGAGTTGACTGAAGCAAATGAGATGATCTCGAATAACGACGAACTGATACGAAAATTTTAAATTTGAAGTATCGCGAGAGCAGATGGCTTCTTGAAGTACACCCCCAGCTGTACGGCGCAGACTTTCGAATACAGAGTTTCCCGTGATGCCCACCCGTTTCCCCTCGGATACCATCACGGGATTCTCTGCCCAGGTGCGATTTCGGATGGACGCTTCTTATCATGGTACCATGTGGTAAGGATCTCCAATGAGTCATAGGGAGCGACATTTTGGTGATTACTCTACTGTTACGGGGAGCCTGCGGGTGCAGAAGCAGTGGCTGGGAGTCAGCAGTGTGGGGTAGGCAGCTTAACGAATGCGGATGGGATCTGCGGGAGATGCATTAGCTGATTCCTGCGATATGATTATCTATTCCTTGGGCTTTGACATACATGACCGTGAATATCCGTGTGGGTTTATTAAAATGTGTGTTTTGAATTGTTTCTCTGTCTGAAAGAATCGCTCGCTTGAGATAATCGGAAGGGTATACGTCCATCGTCCCCCTCAAATACCTAGTACTCGGACACACTCTAATACACTCGCACCGCTCCGCAGAGTCGCCGCTCTACAAAGTCCCCCTCGCTCCCAGACAACCGCCAGCAGCTGTCTCATAACCCTCCCCCGCTCTACCGCACAGCAGTACCTATCTTAAACGTCGCCGACTCAGGATCCCACCCCGACCCCGCCCCCGCCGCTCTCCCCCGGTGCCCATGCTCATGCTCATGCTCATACTCATGATCATAATGCCGATGTCCATGCTCGCGCTCGCGCTCCCGTCTATCCCCCGCATCACTAACACTCCTCCTCTTCCCGTGCTTCCTGCCTCCATACCCTCCAAGCAGCAGACCCGCCGCCGTGCCCAGGCCCGGAAATATCAGATCGCCAACGAGACCGCCTGCGCCTGCGCCAAGGAAGGTATCGCGGTCCTTGTGGTCCGATCGCCTCTTGCGCCCTTCGTGGTGGCCGCGGTCCCGCGCGCGGTCGCGGCCGTAGTCGCGATCGCGCGAGTCGTCGCTGTCGTAGCTGGAGTGCGAGTGCCGCTGCTTCTGGTGCCGATGGCGTCGCCGCCGGCGGGAGTCGTCGCTTGATGAGAGGTATGAGTCGCTTGAGTCGCTGGCGTAGTCGTCTTTGTCTGCGAAGTGGACGCGCGCTGGCTGCGAGTGGCTTCTATAGGGCTGCAGGGGTACGCCTAATGAGTTGCTCTGCTGTATTTGCGGCTGAGGTGGTCGTGCGTAGCCTTGCGGACCTAGCGGTGGAGTCGCGGGGTATGGAGTTGATGACGCTGGTCGTCCATTTGAGGGCCACTGCTGGTACTGCGGTTGGGGGTTGTAGTTGGAGAGTTGCTGGGATTGTTGTGGTTGCTGTTGAGGGTGAAGCGAGTACGCAGGCGGTGGATTGTTACTGTACTGCTGCTGTTGAGGTTGTTGGTAGTATGGTTGCTGAGATTGCGGAGGGTATGGTCTCTGATCCTTCATTGCTTGAGCTCCTTCTGAGCCGAAGTAATACTCAGCAGCTGCCATCGTGTCGAATTTCGAAGCTGAGAATTATCGTGTTAGGTAGCGCAGGATTGTGAATGTGGCTTGGTGGTATATATAGCCAGTAGTCGGTCATAAGGCGGAAGGCGGCATGTAGGTGGTGAGGCTGGGGGGTCTCGTGGTTCAGTCATTTGGCCGTTCGTCCCCGGATACGTCATTTTGCGGTTAGGATTAAGTCTGCTTCGGGCAGACCGGGCATCTTGGCTGACCGTTCGCCTGCCGATACCCGCGCACGCGAAGCTGTGTAAGCCAGGATTGTGAATGGCGAACGACTTTCTGTGCCTTTCGGACCATCTTCCGGCTCGACGGTCTCACCGCGATCGCAAACCTTCAGCTGGAAATTGACAGAGGTCCCAGTGATTAATACATGGATTACAACGTATGTTCGCTAATGAGGATTGCTATCGCCGCCGTATGTCCAGGGTATCCAATACTTGACCAAATTCGCCGCCGCTCTGCGCCAAGATCCCCAAAACCGGACCTAAGATGCCGATCCAATGAGAGATCGTGTGCCGAACTCCAGCACTCGCATGAGGCCAAAATCATCATGATGCCTTCGCGCTGGGAGCCGGCTCGACCAGTGCATGCTGTGCCTCGACATCTGTTGCTTTTCCGCTCTCCGTGGGCGGAGGCACTCCTTCGACCTTCTTCACTAGTTTGCCCTCATGGTACATCATGATTCCTGCTACCCCAGCGACAATGCATCCTAGAGCTACAAATAGTCCAGTGGCCCACGAGGGACGGTCATAGCGATTATAATGGTACATGTAGAAGCAGAGGACGATCTGAAAAAAGGTGTTCGAGGCGTTCATCCAGAGCACGAAATCCATCTTCCAGCTCTTCGTCGGCGGCGCGTGTATGCCAGTGGGTGGAGGGTGGGGCATCTTGTCGTGAGGAACTGGCACGGCAGGATCCTCGGGGTTTGTGGTCTTTGGACTTGCAGTGGGTGACAGACCATCAGAGCCACGGAGGCGGAACCAGCCGCGATGGATGCCGGCTAGTCGTCGAATGCCAGTCTCTTTGCGCTGCGAGCCGCCGATTCTCCACCAACTCCACCAGTATAGGTCTCGGAATCGCCACGGTGCCAGACCGAAGCCCGTAACACAGAACAATGCATTCAGAATCTGCGAATCGATTTCTATCCAGATCCTTCGCGGAGACTGTATGTCGTTGCACGTCGGATGGCACATGGCGGGTGCGGCATTGCACAGCAAGAGGAAGAGCATGCCGCCCCAAGCGACGACGTTGAGACCGTAAAGAGTGATGAGGAACCCGGCAGGTGTGAGAAACCACTTCCAAAACGCTCTGAGGCCTATGATGGTAGAGGTCTTCCATGGAACTTTGGGAGGAGGAACGTAGCCATTCGAGTACTGTCCGGCGATTAGCTTGCATCCAGAAAGCAACTTGGAGTCTTCCCTACCTGACGCTCTGGTCCCGTCCTCCCTGGTGTCGCTTCCGCCGTCTTCTGTGTGATCTCTGAGCTCCTCTCAGAATCTGCTTCCGCTGCCCCGTCCTTCCCCTCGTTCGTGCTGTCATATTGCATGGCTTCCGCAGGCGCCCTCAGTTCTTCGTCTATGACGCGTCGGCACGAGTCATCAACTCCGACGGTGGCATGTGCACCAGTGAGAGCTGTCCTCGCGTCTGCCAGCGGCAGTCGCGCTGCACTACCCAAGGAAGGAGCACCTTGCGAGAAGCTGTCACGCTCCATCCGTGCTTCATCCTTCCCAAGCGATTCCAACTTTCTGTCGGCGGCGGTCCTTTGCTCTGCTTCCTTCCAGCCTGAGGTGTTGAACGAGCCTGTCCGTATCTCTTCCATCGTTGGAGCTTTCGCGGCCACCGTCCCTGTCGCAGCCCACATGCCTGGGGGAGGATCGGCTTCCATGAGCTTGATGCTCGCAGATCTTATACGATTCACTGCGGAGGAACTCGAGGCATTCGTTGATGTGCGCGAGCGGTGCGCTGGCGCCGTCGGTGAATGCGACGCGTGATTCGGTGCTGGCGAATCTTGCTCGGTCTGAATTGCAGCCGGTTGGGGGAACGGTATCGGCGTCGCGATGTGAGGGTTTGGATGTGACATTATTATACAGAGAAGTCTGCAATTGTCGAAGCATGCGCCTGCGCGTTCGTCTGGTTGTCTTATTGAACCAAAAAAAAGTCGAGACACTGCTGCGCCTGCAGGAACGTGGCTGTTGTGCAACGCTAACCAGGGCAAGACAGGTTGAGCTGGACGTTGTCGTCACAGATCGCCGCCATGCCTTGGCAGATTCAACAGTGTGGCAAGTAAATGAATAGCAACTCCATTAAGACTCCAACAAACCTGCTTGAAGAGCTGTCTTGCCTACGAGTGAAGCAGGACAACTTTCTGAGGCCCTTCATCAGCACTCGACAGGCTACACTTGAGACAGCTTAGTGGCATCGACTCCACACTTCTGATGCAGGGCTTCGCGATCCAGATCTTACTCGGGCAGCGGGTCCACGCTACGCCCCAGACTACGAAACGTCGTCCGCGAAAGCTAGCTTGCTTCTGGTCACAGTTGCGAAAGCATTGCATTTCTGGTGCAGACAATGATCGGAGAATCACTGGTGAATCGTACGTGTGCGCCCATGATTATATTTTCGTTCATTACCCTACTTAGTCTTGAGCCAATGTAGAATTTCCACCATAGGAGTATTATTCGATAATCCGGTCCATCGAGAAGCAGTCAGTAGAGCTAATACTACTCAAAATTGGACCCTCGTGCTAATCCGCCGCCTGTGGTCATACAGGCCGTTATTCTCCAAAAGCCCGCAAGGCCAACATCCAATACTAGTAGATGCCACCACGCATGCTCCACAGACTATAGGTGCTCATAGGAGAGTCCAGGCAAATCCGAGAGTGATGGAGAGACCTGACAAGGCCATAGCAAGTAGCGCAGCATCCCCATGGCCTGAGAAGTGTCCAGGAGCGGCAGCGCCAGTCTGCGACGGTTTGCCGGTAGTGCTAAGAGCAGCACTTGAACTTGCGCTTCCATTATGACTGACGGTGCTCGTGACGGTGGCGGTACCATTGGTGATGGGAGTCTCGCCTCCAGGAACACTCAAGACGCCGCTCACCGTAGCAGTTGTGACTGCAGTCGTGACGACGGTGACGCTTGTGGTAGCTGTAGCAAGTTAGTGAGTGCATCCATGAGAGTTATTTGATACTCCACATACAGACGGGAACAGGCTCGTGGACCGACACGGTCGAGGTCTGGATAGTCATTCCTCCCTCAGTGGTCGTGGCCAATGACGGCGTGGCGCCAACCAAGAAGAGAATAGCCCATGCCAAGAGTGTAGAGAATCTGAACATGGTGTATAGGTTTGTTGGGTAGTTGTTTGGATGCTTCGAAGGTAGTCCTGAGGGTGATTGAAGATTGACTGAGGTGAAGAGGTGAAGAAGAAGGCTTGGGAGTTGCTCCCTGTTGAAAAAGGTTGTTTTACGTAGCTTGTGTCTCTGTTGCTGTTGCTCGTGACCCTTAGCGGCATAGCGGGGATTTTCGCTCCTTCCCCGAACAGCAACGACTCCATCTTCTCCACGCATAAATTCGAAACGGCCGCCAATCGCCAGCGACAATTCGCCCGCCTTTCCACAGCAGATGACGCGATCCGGCGACATGAAACCGGCTGTCGAACCCTCGCCGCTCCAATCGCTCCTCACCGACCCGATTCTGCTTCCAGGTAGCACGCACCTGCCCAGCCTGCAAACGCTCGCGATCCAGGTACAGCACGACTTGCGATACCAACACTCCTGGACCGACCTGCGACTGCACTTCCGCTCACCGCTCACCAACGAGCCGCTTCCGCGCCCACTGCTATCCGGCCTGCCCCCGCAGCGCCTCTACATTCACCCCGACGAGCAGGTCGCGCTGCTCAAGACCGCCGACCAGCAGAGGAAAGCAAGCAAAGAGAAAGGAGCGAACAAGCCTTTGGAAGTCACGGCAGAGCCTGAGCACGAGTGGATTCTGCCCACTCGGCTCAACGAGAAATGGACGCTGCACCGCCTGAGCGACGTCTTTGGTGGGATAGGCATGGTTCCACCAGCGGCTGAGACAGCGGCCACAGAGGACATGCGGCCAGCCAATCCGTGGAGAACAACGAAGAGAGTGGTACTGGCCACCGTAGATCCCGACAGCACCGTCGTCTACTACATTGTTCACGATGGAGTGGTCAAGCCGCGACAAAATTGAGCGTGGTGCAACGACACAGCCCTTCCCAACAATCCCTAATATACACGAGGCCTGCAACACACGCCTTGGCAGTTGTACCGTTACTACTATGGTACGTGCGCAAGGATGGACGGGGTTGGCTGTGGGTATACAGACTCCGCCTCGCTCGGAACGTTGAATTCTCTACCTGCCCGTCGCTCGAAACCTCTACGGTATCTCTGGATACACCTTGTCCCCAGGTTTTGGCATCTCATAGAATCGGCGCATGTCCACTTCACTCTCCGGCGGAAGCTGGTGAGTCTCTGCCCATACCCTGATGGCTTCATAGTCTCTACATCTGTGTTTCGTGTTGAAGTCGACGAACGGAGTCGGCTTCTCTTCTCCCTCTAGTTGGTACCAGACCTGCCCAAGTACGCCGATGTCGGTCACACACATCAGCTGCTGACGGAGTATGTCCAGGCAATGCGTTACGTGGTATCGGACAACGTAATCGCTATTGACGAACGCCCCTTCTTTCCTTGCTCTGTAATATTCGTAGTTTCACCAGAGAGCTTTCCGGAGAAGATTCTAGGTGTTTGTCAGCTAGAACGCTGTGCCTCTCCATAACCTAGGCGCTTACCAAACAATGGAGATGGTGCAGTCCCTCAACATTTGCAGGGAAGCCTCCACCGTAGTAGTCGCTGACCTTGACCTGGTCTGAACGCAGACCGGTTCTATCTGCCTAGCTCTCTGGAATCACTACGCTGCGATCTGTGACGATATCAGCCTTGTACATGTCGCCGGTTCGGAGCAACTTGCAGTCTACTCCCAACGCCGTCCAGGCCGCGTCGACCTCGTCCGAGGGAGGCTTTCGATATATGCTCTCGTGGAAGAAGGATCCGTTGAATCGATGTGTATGCCAGCCTGGCTTCATCTCCTTCACAACCGGTGCTATCTCAATGTAAGCATTGGGCTCTTGTTCGTGTTCAAACTTTGGCAGTATACAGTATTGCGAAATATGTTCAATGCAAAAGGCGTCTGCGTCGCCCGTTTGAGGTTCCCTGCTCATCAAACTTTCTGCGCATATGCCAAGTACAACATAGACGATGCTGCACCCTAGCATTGTCCATAGCGCAACTCTGATATCCCGTTTACGACGGTCATCGCAGACACTTTGCAGGTGTAAGGGGTCTATCGATGGCGGCAGAAGAGATTCAGTGTCGGCTTCTTCTTGTCCTTGGTCGGGTGAGCGCTCGAAAAGTTGGCTGAGCATCATGAATTTGCGCCGACCGACCCCGTTGATGTCAAGAAGAATAAAGAATACCGATGAGATAGAATTGTGGGTCAGTCCGGTGAAAGGCCACCAATGCCTACGCTCTGCCTTCCGCCTGCTGTCAATCCACTCACCCACCCGATGGTAACGGGTACTCTTGCCATTGCAATATCGATTTATGCGGGTCGCCGGTGAGGTGCGACTGCGCGGTCTGAATCACTTGTCAGGTACTGCAGAGTAACCAAGGCTGTGCGCATCAACGCTCAGTCTGCCTCGAATAGCAATGTGGCGCTCTGGTCGTGCGGACTATCGCTGGTGTCACGGCCCTTCAACGACTGACATGATCCATCTTGCTGCCAATACGACGCTCTCGTTTGGCTGCTGCGATTGGGTGTGCTTCTCAAGGCCCGTTTCCATCGAAGCACCTATGCAACAGCAGACACTCTACCTCGCGATTTGACAGGGTGGCGCAACCTTTCAATCTTCGGTCGAGGCTGCGACTCAATATCAACATTACGACTTGAAAAGAGCTCTCATTTGCTTCGCTACATTCCTTCCAGATGGGCTAGCGTCGTCCCCTGAGCAGTGTCACTGTGTCTCCGCTTCTTAATGGGACATCATGCAGTCACTCGAAACGCAGCTGCAGGCTGCCGTCGGCAGGGTGTTACTACCGGCATCCCTCTCACATCCTGAGTAACTGCGATGGACAGCCTCACCGGCACTCTGATGCTACGCAGATGCCTCTGCAAGACAAGGCAACATCCCCTAAGAAGACGACTGCACGTTACAATCCATCACAGTGACCAGGTTGTGCCTATATCAACGCTCATATTCTTTGCTTTGCTCAGGGATCTACCCTTCTATCCACACTGCGAAGACATCCGTTCTACCCATATCAATTCAAGTCCAGTACCGCTACATCGTTACCTCAATACTTGCACCCTCTTCTACTCGCTCGCCATGCATCTCATCTCGCTCGCCTCCGCAGTGGCTGCTCTCCTCCTCACGGCTACCACCGCGCCGATTGGAGCCCGAGAAGGTATGTCATACCGTCCTCCCTCCTCCATCTTCCAAGTACCCTGCATGCTCAGATAACAGCAGATTCGCTGACAATCTCGTCTCGTAGATTTCCTCACTCGCCGCACAGTCGCCGAGAACGGGAACGGGAACGGGAACGAGAATGAGATTATAGCACCAATCGTTATACCTGAAAGGCCCGATGCTTGTAATGCCGCGAAGTGGAGCCATGTTCAGTGTAAGGAGAAGAGGAAGGGGATGGAGAAGAAGAAGGGCATGGATAAGGATAAGAGGCTCGTGTATACGTACTATGCGTAAGTCTCTTTCTTTATACCTTATTCTCACTCCCAACTGCATCACCTCATTCGTATCGCTCGCCTTTCTTCTACAGTGTAGATTTACACATATTGCTCGACGCTTCACATTCGCTGTACACCTCGCGTTGTCCATTCATCTGTCTGTCTGTCTGTGTATATGTCGATGTCCGCTCACGCACACACTCACGCCCATAATCACGCTCCCACCCACGACCAAATCAACACTAACTAACGCTAAAAAAAAGTCAGTCCGTATGCAGCGTACGGCAGATACGGATCCAAAGTCAAGAAGCAGGCTGAGAGTCTCAACGCCAACGCCACCCCTGGATCCGAATTTGTTGAATCTGATGATACCAATGCGGGCCAAGCTGAGTCCCAGGGCGAGGTCAATGCACACTCTTGAGGGTGGTGTTATGGGTGTGCAGATGGAGATAGATGTGTAGACGGAGATGGAGATGGAGATGGAGATGGAGAGGCAGATGGAGACGGGAGATGGAGATGCGGATCGATGGGGCTTGGTTGCTGTGAGTCTGAGTCTGACTGGGGGAGTAAGGTGGGGAGGTAGAGAGGAGAGGTGAAACGAAGGGTGAGCGTGCTAAAGCTAGCTCATGGAGGAGGGGCGCGTAGGGCGTGTGCGCCCCGAGCCGGCGCTGTTATCTGTAGATGGAATGAATGAACGGTCGATTGAAATATGTGCATTCTGCGTGGTGTTCGTTCTCGCTCAGGCTTTCACGGGTTATTGTACAACATCCTGGGGCGTCGTGTGGGTCGGGCGCAGGCAGGTCGAGATGCGAGTTGTTGTGCGTGGTACGTGGTGTGCGGGATGAGGGATCAGGGAGTTTGTGCTGAAAAATGAAATGGACTGGACGGGACTGTATTAGACTGTATTAGACTGTGTTGGACTCGAGTGGACTGGGTTGAGTGGTGATGTAATGTGTTGAGCACTCCCCGGCATATTGGCATTAGCATTGCCTTCCCTATTCTACATGAAGTTGTGTTGTATGTCGTCTATATGTACATGTATATACAATACACATCATATCCCCAATTCCAAGTCCCAACTCCCAAGTCGCCACAATACCCGAAGCCAAGCCGTACGCTTCTAATCTTCTACTCAGAGTTTCTGCGCTCGGTATAACGCTCGGTATCAGGCGTACGTGAAGGCAGTGTGGGTAATATAGTGGTGGAGTGAACTTTTTAGAGTAAAGGTACGGCGTGCTTGGGACAGGGTTGGGATAGGGCGGAGAAGAAGAGAGAGAAGAAGAAGGTAGATGTAAGCTGCGAGAGCGTGCCCAGAGGCTCTGTTCTGGTACATTATGGTGATGTATGCATTAAGAGAACGGGTATGGTATGGATGGCAGACGGCATATGAGGATTGGGAATGGGGATAGAGCGCGCCCGGACAGTGTTGTTCTTCTCTCTAGAGCTAGCTGTACTGAGCAGTCAGTCTGCGAGTGATAGGATACCCTAGGCATGGTGCCACGTCCTCATCCTCATCCTCGATCTCGTGTTGGAGGAGGCTTATTGCGGGGGTTCTACGCATGTCTGCTGTCTGCTTTTCTGTCTGCGGGTTTGTGTGTGCGGTACCGTGGGGTGGAGGCGAAGAGAACTTGGTCAGTCGGCTGGCACTAACTTGTAGCTAGTTCTGCAAGTGAGGGAAGTGCATCCAGATGCAGGGTATTTCTTGCAAGGAGAGATATATGTAGATCGATGTAGTGGCTCGATGAAATGGAGGACGAGGAGGAGGATAGGAATTTTTATCTTCAAACTGGAGGAAGTCTCGCTGTGCGAGTTTGTGCGGGCGTGGCACTTTGCCATCTTGCAAATTCTCGAAATTCAAGCACGAGGACGAAATTTGATCGGGAGGACATCCAGCTTGAACTCGACAATACTTGCACATTCTTGGTCATATAATCCAACTTGAAATGAAAGTATTACAAGTATTGTACTTTTTGAGGACGCTGCGGTAGTGGTCATACCATGGGAGGTATAGCCGCATAGATACATCCGCTTGGAGTGCGCACAAAAGACGGTTGATCATAAGCAATGAGTAAGTTGGAAGGCTTTGTCATATCCAGAAGCGTGTCTAAGTATAATATTCATCTACTCGTGTCTGAGGTTGATAAGCGCTTTTACAGGCAACCCACCTAGAAGCCTCTCATCTCGCTCGCATGCCTCCGACGCACGCCCCATCTACAGTCCAATCCCGTCAAGTCAAGTCGCACACATGGCATTCTGCTCTCGCAGTCGGAAAAACCTGGATGAGAGTCGCTGAGCACGTCCCTCGCTCCAGTCGTGTGACATTTTTCCCGGTGGAAGAAATCTTGTTTTGAACCTGTCATGGTCATAGTGCGGGGAAGCCGACGAAAAAAATCTTTGGAGAAAGAGATGTTGATGAGCTGGTGTAACGCGGGCGAGGGGAGAGGTCGTGCGGGGAAATTGGGGATCAAGGGAATAGATGGTGAGGGTGAGGGAAGGGCTTGTTGGGAGGCCATATCGATAGCTTCTTCTAGCGACGTCAAGGTCGACGTTGATATTGACGCGAATGGCGTGTGCCAATCTAGATCACCGCAAGGGAAGGCTTGCCAGACTAGGTGGTTGCGAAAGCGGAGATGTTATATGGCTATACGTTAGGCCTTGGTTAATAGGGACGCGCAAGGAGGTTAGCACGAGAGGCGGATGTTGCCGTCGAGATGCGCGCTGCTGCTTCGAGAGTCTCGTATAGTAGACCGTTGGTGCTAGGGCCCAAACGAGGCGAGGGTCGACAGAAGTCCTGCCGGGTTTGAGCACCCAAGCCCTCGCCAGTATGCAGCATGTATAGTGTACTTCCTATTACATGTCGGTGAGGTGTCACGCACCCAGAACGAGACGAAGCGATCTACCAAGATCTGCCCTAGCCTCCCCAAGCTGCCTCGTGCAGATGCGCAGGGTGCTCCCATGGCGCAAAGTAATTTGGGCGTCTGTGCATGGCGACCTTGAGACGGCGGACGAAGGGGAGGGCGACCTTGGAACACTGGAAGGCTTCCATGACAGGGCCGGCTGCAGTTGGGCGGGTAGAATGCATGAGGGTCTGGGAAGCAGAGGGTCGCTCTGATGAAAGAGAGGACGAGTCTGTTGATGGTTCAGCCACGCAATATATATGCATATGGGAAATGTAGCACAGCATGAGATTGCACAGGCGCCGGATTCTCAGGGAACGTCATTGCGAAAACGTGGAGAAATAGAGTAAGTGGTGATATGGAAGGATGCAAGACTGGTACGAAAAGTGTGGAGTTTTAGCCAGAATCCACCAGTCATAAGCCGGGACCTGGGAATTTCACGACGGCTGCACAAAAGAATAATGGTCGAGGAACGGTTACGAGATACAGATATTCACGGGAAAGATACGGCTGCGAGATTTGATAGAGAAAGGGGCCGTGTTTCCAGAAGGCAGGCCCTGGCTGTTCACGATCGACGGCTTGGGCAGGCATAAAGTCCGCAGGCCGCGCGAATCGAAGAGCAGCGATGGACCCGGCGGCTCGGGACGACTTTGCTGACAACGTGCGACACATGTCATGGTGCTCGCGGCGCGACAGCTGAAACCCAATCTGTGGTTGGCGTCAGCTGCCGGGCAGCCTCGCGTCCAGTTGCTGGTGAGCATCACGAGGAGAAAGAGGGTGGGAAGACTGAGGAGCTGATCGTCGGGCGCGACGTGGCAGCGGCGGTGAAGAGGGGAGGGGGTTGATTGTGGGCGGTGATTAGCATGTTTGCACAGAGTGGTTTGCAATTGATATGCATGTCTGGCGAAGCGCGAGGACGCCTGGAGGCGGGTGCCCCGCAAAGAGCAGCTCTGGGCACGACTGGGGCCTGCCCGCCACTGGGAGTGCTCGTGACCTTGCAGAGCCCGCTGCCTGTCACTGGATGGGAATTCGCGGGGAGGCGTGGTTCGCGTGAAGGGCGAAGGATGCACGACGCAGAGTACACTCTACCGCGAGCGGTACAGCGCCGATCGCAGCGCGCAACAGAAGGGCGGGCGATTCATGCTCTGCGGGCGGCGGCGGTCGCAATCGTGCTTTGTCGTGTCTGAATAATCGAGCCGTGCACTCTGGGGTCTCGAACTGGGCGCCCCGTCGCCATGTGGGGAGCGGCCGGCGCTGGCGTGCAGTAGCCAACTTGCGGCCTGTGACTGGCCCGAGGTTGTTCGCTTTGTACCTTTTTCGCGACCAGACGTCTCCGAGTGCGTGCGCTGCGAATCCTGCTCCCGCCATTACGAACGGGCGCGCAGCTGTACCTTGTACTTTGCGCCCGCGCGACTAGTAGCCTGCTGCTGCGAGTGGTGGTGAGCAGTCACTGGGCAGGCATCTGTCCGCATACTCCAGGGCTGGCTCGCAGGTTGCAACCCTACATCACGGCCGGTCATCGCTCTGCCATTCGCCTCTGCAGTTCGTGCAGCCCTCCCTCGCCGCTGCCGTCAGCCTGCCCTGCCCGTCTGCGCGCTCCCAACGCCCGCGAGACGCTTCACTGGCGCCGCCTGCTGCTCGTGCTAAAGCCCGCCGAGCTTCTGTATCCGTCTGGGGGATCCCGCAGCGTCCTTTTTGTCCCGTCCTTCGTCATCCGCCGATCGGCTCCGACCAGCCCTCGAGGCTCCATCTCTGCAACGCGCTTTCGACTCCACGACCTTACCCCGTAATGCTGGCTGGGGGCGTCCATTCCCGTTGTTGAAGGCTCCCCCGTCCAGAGATTGCGTGCATCCAATGTGACAGCGCCCGCTGTGCTGCACGGTTGAACAGAGACGCCTGGCGTCGAGGAAATGGGCGAGCCGGGCGCATCCACCTCCACCATGGCTGCATCGCACACGCAGACTTTCGACCACGACGATCCGCTGACCCTGAACGAATACGGCCTGCCCGAGCTGCGCAGCTCGCTCCAGAACCCCTCCCTCTCCGGCAACAGCCCCTCCTCCATGATGCCTTCCTTTTCCGACTTTGGCTCAATGGCCTTTGCCCAAGGTCAAGCCTTCAACGCCGCATTCGAGCAGACTCCCGTGGGGACGAGCCCGCCTGTCAAGACCAATTTCCAGAACCACCGAGGTAGTGTCGGTAATCTCAGCGATGAGAACATCAGCGGAGGCAGCGCAAACCCTCACCGATTGAGCATCGACAGTCTGGGAAACTACGGTCAAGATGGCAACAATACAAGTCCGGAAAGTGCGCCCGCCCTGGGAATGCTGGCCATCGGAGACAACATGAACGATGGCATCAAATTAGACGAAAGTGTAAATGGAGACGGTGCAGAAGGCTCGACAACTTCGAAGAAAGACAAAGATTCCGGACTAGACCCTCCCCCGTGGAGCGAAATGAAGACCAAGGCGGGGAAGGAGAGGAAGAGGTTACCGCTCGCGTGCATCGCTTGCCGACGGAAGAAGATTCGATGTTCTGGAGAGAAGCCCGCGTGCAAACATTGTCTGAGGAGTCGGATACCGTGCCTGTACAAGGTTACGGCTCGCAAAGCTGCGCCGAGGACTGATTACATGGCCATGTTGGACAAGCGTCTGAAGCGCATGGAGGACCGCGTCATCAAACTGATCCCGAAGGAGAGCTTACCCTCAGTATCTGGAGTCGGAAGATCTGTCGTCAAGCCCGCGCTGCCTGGCGCTCCTCCCAAAACCCCTACCACCAAGAAGAGGCCAGCGGAAGAGGCATTCGGGACTGAACTGGACGACTGGTCAAAGTCCAAAACGGCTAACCCAGATGCAGCGGGATCAGCATCGCGAGCAAAGGAGTCGGACGACAGCAGACTACTGACTGAAGGTGCAGAAAGCTTGCCGTCGAAAGAAATACAAGAGCACCTAGCCGAGGTGTACTTCGACTACGTCTATGCGCAGAGTTACCCTCTGCTGCACAAACCGAGCTTCATGAGGAAACTGGCGCAAGGGAAGGTGCCGCCTGTGCTCATATTAGCGATATGTGCAATTTCCGCACGCTTCTCGACCCACCCACAGTTACGGACGGAGCCGGCGTTCTTACGGGGCGACAACTGGGGAGTCCGAGCACGCGAGATATCGCTGCAGCGCTTCGACACCCCTAACATCACCATACTTATCGTCTACCTGCTTCTTGGTCTTCACGAATTCGGCACATGTCAAGGCGGCCGCAGCTGGATGTTCGGTGGCATGGCGCAAAGAATGGCATACGCCTTGCAATTACACAAAGAACTCGAATATGACCCTGCGTCGAACGAGCCGGATCGGAAACCGTTAAGCCTCACAGACCGAGAGATACGGCGACGGACGATGTGGTCGTGCTTCCTCATGGACCGATTCAATTCTTCAGGCACAGACCGGCCTTTATTCGTCAACGAACAGTACATTGAAGTGCAACTACCCATAAAGGAAAATCTGTATATTGATGAGATCCGAGCGCCCACGGAGAACCTCGACGGCAACATACCGAACCCTGTTCCTAACCATAGTGGGCAATTATCGACTGCGCGAGAGAATATGGGAGTGGCTGCTTTTACTATCCGCCTAGTCTGCATATGGGGCAAGCTGGTCAAGTATATGAATTTGGGAGGGAAAGAACGCGAAGCCGAGTCTATGTGGTCACCTAAATCAACGTTCTTGAGTATAAAGCGAGAGGTCAGGGAGTTCAAGGAAACACTTCCCGAGATGCTTCACTATAACCCCGAGAATCTCAAGAGCCACGCGATAGGGAAGACTGCAAACCAATTTCTGTACCTTCACATCATGTACCAGCAGTGCATACTCTTTATGCACCGATTCTCGCTCCCCACAAGAACGGACAGTCGGCCTCCGAAGGATGTACCCCGCGATTTCCTGACCGAGTCTGCGCGTACGGCGCTAGATGCTGCGAACCAAATCTCGATCCTCATCAACGAAGCGATGGACTATAACGTTGTCGCTCCCTTTGCCGGATACTCGGCTTTCTTCTCCTCCACCGTACACGTTCACGGCGTCTTCTCGAAGAACCCCAAGTTGGAGGGCCTGTCCAAGAAGTACCTTGCTTACAATGTAAAGTACCTCAGCAAGATGAAAAAGTATTGGGGCATGTTCCATTATATTGCCGAGAACTTGAAGGAGCTATACCGGCAACACGCTGATGCGCAATTGCGAGGGCCAGGCTCGAGCGGAGACAAATCCAGCAAAGCCAACATCTTCCAGTACGGCGACTGGTTTGACCGATACCCACATGGAGTGTCGAAGACCGACTACGAAGACGCGGCAGAAGGAACCACTAACGAACCAGGCACTGATGCTGTTTTAGGGCAGAAGAGTGACCTACAAAGCGTGGAGGAATTCTTCGCTTCACTGTCGCCTCCCTCCAAAGCTGACTACCAACGCAAGCAGGCGCGCAAGAACAAGTCCAAATCCGTGTCGAAACCCAACGGCCAGGGCTTAAGTGCAGCAGAAGCCGCGCAGATACAACAACACGCACAGCAACTGCACCAGAGCCAGCTACAACAACAGCAGCAACAAATGGGTCACGTCCACATCGCTCCCCAAGACGCCATTGACGCCAGCGCCTTCGATCCAGCGTACTTCAACCAAGCCACACCGCAACAACAATACATGCCCGAAATCCAACATCCGCAACAGCAACACGGCCTCATGCTCAACACTTCGCCAAACTCCCTCATGCCGCACCAAATGGTAGATATGTCGCCCTTTCCCGACATGTCCCCCCATGGAAGCCACCCCGCCTTCTGGAACCTCGACCCTATGGGCATGGGAGGTGGCGCCTTCTACGACACCAGCAATGCATGGTTCCTGCCATTCAACATGGAGCCACCGACATTGGGTGACGACGGCGGTGCGTTTGGCGGAGCCGAGGCTTTCAACTTCGGCCTCGGTGCTGGGACTCCTGTTGATCTGGGGATGAACGGACACGCGCCACATGGACATAGGGCGAGTGTCAGTCACGGCCAAAGTGGGCAGACAGGACTAGAAGGGCTGGAGGGTTTGGATGGCCGGTGACAACGACGATGATGTTAAGGCATTTGTATACGAGGTAGACGAAATCTTTCGGCTTTTCGACACGGTTACAGGGTTGGATATGGCTATGGAATAGGAATTAACGATGCGAGCGGCGGTTTGGATTCATCAGGCTTCTTTGGTGTGGCATCTTTTAGCGAGTTTTGCGTTTGGCGTGGATGCTTGCTTAGCTTTGGGTTCGATATCTATGTTGTTGGCTATGAAATGGGAGGGATTGGGGGTTCAGATGCGGCTCGTTGATGTATAGTAGGTGTAGGCGGGGCGGATTCGCATGGTTGTGTCATATCCCATCCCATCATATCAGATAAGAGCATATGAGAGAGTGAGAATACATGGACAAGAGGACTTTAAGGCCGAGCTGCTCGCTCTGCTCTACGTGGATTGCTGGATCGTGGGATAACGGACAGGCATGAGCAGATGATGACCATGGACAAACTCGTAATGAGCATGATACATGTATACAAGGAAACGCGCGACACGGCGCAACATGGCGCGGTACGATAATACATACACAGCTCCCAAATCGCAGTTCCAAAATCCAAACACACTGCGCTCAAAACAGACATCTGGTTGAGTAACGTGTGTGGACCGTAGTCCGCAGCCTCGCCACAGTAACACAGGGAGTGTGTATCTGTGTATGTATGTACTCATAAGTGATATTCCTCACCTAAACGCGTATCTGTGGTACCCAGTACTTAGCTAGGTAGGTGCGTGATATGATATGATGTGATATGGAAAGGACGAGTAGAGTGTTGCAAGGGAGTTGGTCTTTATATAGTGAGTGATGTTTGTGAAACTGTGTATTGGTATGATTGCAGACTTGTATGATTCCATACTTGTGTACTGATGTACTGGTATACTCGTATACTACAACCCAGACAGGGAGCTAGAGCATATCCAGAATCTGCTACATCCGCCAGCCCAACTCAAGCTCCCGTACCGCGCATAGTGCCTTCCGCACGCTACAATATTCCATGGAGAAACATCCTAAGATACCTCTCAACCGATGTACACGTTTCCTGTAGTCGTTAGACGCCATTCGTTCATTTCTCACCTCCCATCCCTCCTCACCCCAAACCCAGACCCGAACTCAAACCCAACCCCTCACCTGATACCTCAACCCTCACCTCAACCGAAGGCCTTAGGCGTAGCCGTCCTCAGCCTTCCACTGCGCCTGACCTGCCCCTGCACCTCACCCGCCTTCGTCCCATTCGTATCACCATCCAGCGTCGCCGTATCCGCATCCCCACCCTGACCCTCACTCGCCCCAGCCGCAGCACCCGTTCCTCTCGGCGCCAGAGAAGCCACTCTACCACTCTCCCCCGCCTTGACCTGCGCCACCCTGCCCTTCTGCTTACGCGTCGTAGGCGTCGGCGCGGGCATCGGTGTCGCGCTCGCTTTGCGCTTGCGCGTTGATCGAGCTGCGGGTGTAGAGTGTGCGGTAGAGGCAGATGGTGCGGCGGCGGCAGCAGCAGCGTCGGTAGGTTTAGAAAGGGATAGAGAGGCAGAGCGGATTGGGATGGAGACTGTAGCCCTCGCAGCTCTACGGTGGATTTGGGTTTGGGAATTGGTATTGGAATGGGCGTTGGCGTTGAGCAGCCGACCGTATGCGTCGCGATCGCCGGCGAGGTATTGCGCCCATTTGAGGGCTGGGGGTGTGGGGTCTTGGATCTGGGGGAGGTGGGAGTGCCAGGTTGCGTCTTTGGTTTCGACTTCGTCATCGTGCTCGTCCTCGTCCTGGTTCTCGTTCTGGTACACGTTCGGATTCTCGTCACCACCAGCACCCACACCCCCCGTCTTCTCGGCCACATCTTCCTTCGCCCTCCGCCTCGCCTCAAACTCATCCACAACCTCCAACCAAGCCGTATACCCCTCCTCCGTCATCTTCCCCTGCGAATCGCGCATACCATGCCAATGCTGCGCCCACTTCGTCAAATTGGGTGTATCATCCACAACCCTATCTTTCGCTCTCCCTCGCCCCCTCGTTGGTGCCCTCGGCAAGATAGCCAAGAAGTCATCTTTCGACAATCTGCCTCTATCGCGCAGTGTCTTCAAGTGCGCCTTGTTACTAATCTTGAAGCGCAAGACGAACGTATCGACGTTGTCATAATGGCGGGTTGTGCCAGAAGCCCCATCGGCCTTGTTCGTGTACGTGTACGATACGACGCCGCGCACCGGCTCCAGATGCGAGCGTTTGCGCTGTTCCTCGAGCGCGGCTCGTTGCTGTCTAGCTTCCTCTGCAGCCTTCTCATCAGCAGCCTGCTGCGCAGCGAGGACCTGCGCTTGTCTCGCTTGTTCTTGTTTCGCTGCCCGTGCGTCCTTGCGTTTCTGGTCGGCCTCCCGTCTACGCTGCAATGCTTCTTGCTTTCTCTGCGCCTCTGCCTCCATGATGCGCCGCATCTCTTCCTCTTTCCGCTCTCGAGCCTCTTGCTCCGCTGCGATCTCCTCACGCTCGGCGGTCTCGATGTCGCGCTCTACACGGTATTGCGCTGCGTCGAGGAGGAACCGCTCTTTGGTGATCTGGTCGTATTCGTCGTTGACGTACCATATCTCTTCATCGAAGGTCCAGAGCCGAGCCCAGTCAGCGTTGTATAGGTCTCGGGCCTCGTTCCACTCTTGCGGGGTGACGATGTTGCGGATTTCGGCGTACTCTGCTTCGATAGTGTTGGTGTCAATCTCGTCCTTGCGCGGGAGGCGCCAGAGTTGGTGGATAGAATATAGTATCAGTCGTTTGAGAAGCGAAATGCCGTCTGCGCGTAGCTTATCCACGTTGTTCTCTTCATCCACAGCACTGATGTTGGTCATCATAACATCACCCTCTTCATCTCTACTCAACCCCTCGCATTCGACCTCGTTCGCGCTCACCGCTTCACCGGGTGCCCAAACTTCCCGGACGAACTCAACACACCAAACAACATCCCTCGTCTTGTTCATGCTGCCCAAGATCTTCCTCATACAAAGCATCAACCACTCCTGGAAGACTTTCAACTCGAACTTGGCTGCGAACTCGACATACATCATCGCGAACTCCTCAAGCTGTCGACGAGCGGTCCCATGATCTTGCAATATCGTGGACGGAAGCAAATCCGGCAGCTTGTAGGCGCTCGGCTTGTTGGAAGGGCCAACAAGAGGACGGCGAGGTAGGGCGAAATAGGACTTCATGAACGAGAAGTAAGTCAGGAAGGGCCGGCGGTATGAATCTGGCACGATGAGAGCGGTGACTAGAGAGATAGTCTCGTTGAGCGGCGACTCCATAGCATTGTGTGTTGCAGAGGTGCCTACATCGTTCTCCTTTTGTCCATCCTCGGTAAGTTTCTCGCCTTGAACATCTGACATGAGAGCATCGATGGCCATTTCCTCGTTCGCCTGGCCAGTCTCGTTGCCCTTCTCGTCTTGGCCAAATCCCTCTGCATTCTGCAGCACTTCGGGTGTAGGCTCAACCGCAGGTGTGTTGGTTACTGTGGACTCCGTTTGTTTGCTGATGGTGCCATGTAGACCGAAAGCGTCAACGAGTTTCGGCATATAAATAAGCCAAGCGGATTGAACGTATATATCCGCCTGGCAACCTGTGGTGGCGCGTACATCTGTCTCCGAAGTCGTGAAATAGACGGGCACAAAGGCCGAGAGAGCTGCTCTCTGGCGGTCCTGGATTGCAGACACCGCCGCCGGAGCCGTCACGCTGGACTTGGAGTTTGTTTTGTTTGCCATAGTTGTGCTTGTTGTGCCTGTTGCGCGCGCGAGTGATGAGAGTGGAGCGCAAGTGAGAAGGAGGGACAAAGTAGGTGGAGTTGATTGACGTGATTGTGTTGCGAGCGCATCACCACGAGGCACGTCGCCATAGATACAGCAAAGGTCACCGAGTCAAAAACAATGGAGTGAAAGCAGCGACCAAACGCTGGTGAAGAGAGGTTGTTGATGAGGGCGCCTCTTCTGCTCAATCCTTGCCAAGTTTCGTCTTCAGGTTGAACAGTTCATCAGGTCGCTCATTGTAGTCCTCCACGAGATGCTCGATAGAACCACCACGCCGTGAAACAGAAAGGAAGCATTCCAGCCGATCGGAGTAAAGACCAACGTACCGTGGAGTCAAACATACCTGACTAGTCGAACCCTCCAAGAGGAACAGACACTTATCATCTCCATCACGGGTCGCACACTTTAAGCCGACTCTGAGGTCGAGCAGCCCCTACCCATTATCATAACACCATAGCCCAAAAAGCCAACCAAATCCCATTCTCACCGCCGTCCATGCAGCTCATGAACTAGTCCCACCATGACCCCCCACACAAAGTTCGGCTCCATGAGTCGAGCTCGATTGAGAGAGGAAGAGAAAGACAGGGGAAGTAGTGCAAGAACAGGGAATTGGGTAAGGGGATAGAAACCAGCAAATGCGAATAGACTTCAAGCAGTGTATACGTACCGTGAGAGCCAGAAAGTTTGGCACAGACCGTTGCTGCTAAGCCTCCATTCTGATGTCATCTCCATCATCATCATTGTCACTGAGCACCAACTGCCTCTCCAGCTGCCTCTCCAAAGCTTCAAGTTCAGCTTGTTGTCCAGCGTGTTGTCCGGGTTGTTGTGCAGGTTGTTGTCCGGCTTCTTGTCCATCTTCTTCGTCGGGCCAGTCGTAGTTCCACGTTCCATTGGCTTTGAATGGCTGCGTACGCATGAAGCTAGAGACGTTGCTTTGCTTCTTTACGACATTTAGATAGCCAACCACCTCGCGTAGAAAGTCACTTTTCATCTGCTTTTTGGTACCCGCAAACTCAGGAACCTCCAACAAGTTGAAGGGTTGGGCAGATGCCTTCAGAAATGAATCGTCGATTAAGATGGTGTTGCGCTGAGTAAACAGATTTTTGTCGGAAAGCGACCAAATATTCAGCTGAATGGACTTGTTCAACCACACCTTCTTCAGATCCTTGTAGACCTGCACCTTCTGAGCGTACTGGTACCCGGAAAGTCCAAATGTATTGCGCGCCCAGACAGCGATAAGGTCTTTCTGCTGCTTGTCGGTGAAAGCCTGCTCGATCATACCATTAACGTTGGCGGGCTTTGCACTGGACCATACCATGACGCAGAAATTGTCGAACAGATAGCGAAGAAACGGCTCCAGGGAAGGGCGCGGAATGAAATGCGTGGGCCGACCTCTCGTGGGGCGATGGAGGAGAGTGCCGTTCAGGTCGAGGATGACGAGCATCTTTTGTGGGGTATCGGCGACGGTAGGTTCCATAGCAGCCACGCGAAGGTAGTCTTGGGTCGGCTCCGGAGCTGGAGGTACGATGGCCGGGATTTCTTTTCTCGTCTTCTTCGTCGCCTTTGGCTTGGCTGCATCGTTTACCTTCTGTCCTAGAGTGAGGTTCTCCATTTTCAGGATTGCATCTGCCATGGCTGATGGAGTTTGCGGTTTCTGTGGCTTCACGACCCTGCTGGAGCTGTTGGCGTCAGATCGGACGGCGTGGAGAGGATTCATCTGCCAATGTCCGTTGACCTTTCGACGCCTTGGAACGGCAGACTGGCTAGCTTGCTGTTGGAAAGAACTGTGCGCGAAAGGGTTCGGGGGAAAAGCCTGTCCAGTCACTGGGGCTCCTGGAAATGGCTGCGTGCTGACTTGAGGTACAGGGAGCGGCGGCAAGCTATAGAGGTTGTAAATGGGGTTGAAGAACTGTGGGTCAAAGCCGAGACCAGGCCCTGCACCGGAGGCTGTTGGGAAGGTCGGCTGAGCGCTACCTTGGCTGATCTGGCCGTTTGGCGCGAAGAACTGTCCTAAGTACGCCTGGTTTGCTACGGGGTAAGCGGGAGGGAGTCCGTACGGTGTGCTCGACGTATGCACCCCTCGGTTCGCTTGAAGCGGTAGCGGCGGCGGGCAGATATGCGGCGGAGGGGGATGCGGCAGCGCAGACCGCGGTGGGAGTGGGAGCGAGCGCAGGTATAAGAGCGGCGGCGGTACCTCCCACGGCCGTGGCAGAGGCGGGTGCTCCGGGAGAGAGAGCTGCCGGTCACCTGCTCCGGGATCCTGAGAGTCAGTCATGGTGGTGGGCGAAGGTGGTGGCTCCTCGCGAAGACTTGAGCCACGACACTCGGGCTGTTCGAGGTGGTGGTCAGTCTTCACTTGCAGGCCAGGGAAGGGGAGTAAATACCGTGGAGGAACGCGCACGGACAGCATGTTGCGCGGGTGATGCAATCTGTTGGAGTGAAACGGCAGGCGCGTGTGGGCGTGATGTGTGTGCGAAGTCGAACAGGGCGCATGTAGTGAAAGACGATGTATATGCGGAGAGTGAGTTGCGGAGCGCTGCCTGACACGTGAAATTGGCTGCAGGGCCCAGGCTGAATCATCCGTGGGTGGGTCTCTGCACGGACGTGTCAAATGTGGGACACTACAGGCTGGGGAAACTTTTTAGTACGCGGGCAGCAGAAGTCGCATTCGACCACCACGACTGCGCCGTCATGCCGCTCGCGACCAAGCTCGACCGCAAGCTGCGCGCAGCAGAGGAGAGCTCCGACGAAGGATCCTACTATGAGATCTCTGACCGCTCATCGCCGTCGGTCATTGACACCGGAGATGGTGCCGAGATAGTTGATTCTTCCTCAAACGGAGAAGACGAGGATGCGGGAGACACGGTAAGACCCTTCTATTAATAAGCAATTCCGATCTGACAAGTGCAAGTCAGATGCGTCCAACGACGAGCAATTCCAGCAGCAACTAAGCAAGGTCTCGTTCGGAGCGTTGGCCAAAGCTCAGGATGCCATGTCGAAACAGAACTCTTCTCGTCGGAAGCGGAAGAGGGGCGAGGAAACAACTGCACCACAGGAAGACAAGCTCCAGGCATTGCGGGAGCGGCTGCGGGAAATCAAGGCACAGAAAGAAGCGCAAGGATCCAAGGCCAACGCGAAAACAAACCTCTCCGCAAAAGCACAACGCACGCAGAAGCACGCAGAGGAAGAAGATGAGAAGGATGCATCAGCCGATGGCTCTTCGGACTCGGATGGAGCTCCCCGTGCGCGCTCCAGCAAGCATGCACCAGGAGTCCAGTCCAGCAAGCGCGCCGTCACCCGTCGACGCAACATCGTAGAGGTCAAAAAGCCCGTATCTCGAGATCCGCGGTTCGACAATGTTGCCGGGCCCCCACCCGATGAGAACACGCTCAAAAAGCGATACGCTTTTCTGGACGACTACAAGGCATCAGAGATGGGTGAGCTGAAGGCGGCCATCAAGAAGACCAAGAACGAGGACGACAAGGAAAAGCTGAAGCGGAAGCTGCTGTCTATGGAGTCCCAGAAGAAGGCCCAGGATGCAAAGGACCAGCAGCAGGAGGTGATACGGGAGCACAAGAAGAAGGAGAAGGAGCTGGTGAAGCAGGGAAAGACGCCGTTCTACTTGAAGAAGTGTACGTACCTGGCATTGCTCTTGCATCGTTCTATCACCATACTGACAACTCCCTAGCTGAGCAAAAGAAACTCGCATTGATCGACCGCTTCCAGAGCATGAAGGGGAAGCAGCGTGACAGGGCCATTGAGCGCAGGCGCAAGAAGGTCACAGCCAAGGAGCGAAAGAATATACCTGCGGAGCGTCGCGTGGAGCGGTTCTAGTTACTCGAGGGTTGACTGTCTTCGAAATCAGGTCGATGCGGCATATCAAGCGGGTCAAGGGTTGCTGGCTATGGTTGTATTGGTAGCTCCACGCAAAATTCGCATCAGACTTGAATACCATTCGGATGTCGAATAATCTCCAGCCAAGCGTCAGTGGCCCAGCCATTGATCAAGCGCAAGTATATCCAAGCTGTAAGACATGCCATTGGGTCGAGGAATACTTCTCTACTTGGTCTCTCAAATCGGAGAAGCAGTTGACAACCCGCTGAACACCCTTCCGCGACAACATCGCGAAGCTCACTCCAGCCTCATGGGTTCGCGCCTGGCCTGCTATTTCGGTTAGCAACATCAGCATGCACCTCAAATCTCAAACCCACCCTGATTCTGCTCAATTCCGTCTCAACTTGCCCAACTCGTCGCTGCACTAGCCCTATCGTGGAGCACCCAGCCACCGCGCTCTAGCCCACCAGCACGCTCCCAGCCCTCCCAAATCCACTCCACCATTCACGATGACCCTCCAACGCCCAACGTCCAAAACTCGCGTCAAAGGCGCATGGCATTGGTGTCTTCGATCGCCGTCATCCCTGATCAGTGCGTGCCGCTAGCTGGGATGGGGCGTTCAGATGGACTGCAGCAAGGTTGCGCCGGGACGTCATCTACGTCATACGGGTTCGTCCAAGTCCCAGCCTCTCGCGAGCTCTAAAAAGCTGGCACGGCCACATCTCTGACTGCCACCCCTTACCCTTACTTTTGAGCTTGTGACGATCGACACGTTTACGTTCAAAGTTTCTGTTGTTGCTGGTTCTGTTTGAGTTTGACTGCCTAGCTTGAGCATTTGCAAACCCTTCGAAGCATAACCCACTTTACACGATATCGTAATACCGCCCATCATGCCTGAGATCCAGCAGGAAAAGCAGCTCCATGAGTACGTTCCATCTCAACCATGATCGACATGGATCATCCCATCCCAAACTCTGCAGGGGTCCATCAGATTCAATGACTGACAGCGTCCCAGGCTCCTCTCCCGCTCTATGGTAGACATCTACGTCGGCACCGACAACACGCACTGGGTCCTACACGAGAAGCTCCTGTGCCACCACTCGCCCTACTTTCGCCGCATCTTCTACTCCAAGACCAACTCAACCAAGACCTACGGCCTGCCCGACGAAGAGGACCTCACCTTCAAGACCTTCGTCGGCTGGCTCTACTCGTCCTCGCTGCCCGTCCCGCGTGAAGAGGCAGATCTCGGCAACCTCTTCGACCTGTACCTCATGGGCGAGAAATTCCAGATCCCCGCGCTGATCCAAGACGTGCTGCAAGTGGTGCGCGAGTGGTACAAGTACAGCGAGTCGTACCCCGGGCTGCGGCGCGTGCAGTACATCTACGCGAACACCGAGGAGGGCAGCCCCATGCGGCACATGCTCGTGCACAGCGTGGCGCGCCTCATGGTGCTGGAGAAGGGCATTCCGCAGCACTGGGACAAGGCGCTGCGCAAGAATGGGCAGTTGGCTGTGGACATCATCCGTGCGATCCAGGACTGGAGACTGGATGAGGAGGTTGTGCCTGATGCGCGTGAGGAGCCTGAGCTAGCAGAGGACCTAGTTGAGGAGGAGGTTCAGGAGGCGGAGAGGGAGAATGAGAAGGCGGTGCCGCATGATGATGGGGATGAGGGCGCTGATGCGGATGCTGAGGATACGGCGGATGTTGACGACACGGACGACACCGTTGTTGAGAGCCCGCAGCCGGCGAGCAAGGCGACGGATGCAGCGAAGGCTGGCAAGAAGAAGGGCGACGATCTCGTCAATGGTGTCGGCAAGCTTGGATTGAAGCAGATGCCTAACGGCATCACGAACGGCGACTACGGCACGCTACAGCACTAATTCACCAGGCTCTCTACCCTTCATGACAATTCCCTGTTGGTTTCAATTTGCGACTAGGCTTCATTTTCGGAGGTTCAAAATCTGCATGGCGTTACGGATCGATGTTGTTCCTGTGAAGTTGGGCTCAGCTCAGGCACATCAGCTGGAGATGTAATACCGCTTCTATTGGGCTTTTTTCCTCTTCTCTTCTATTTCTCTTCTATCTAATGATTGTTCTTGTACTGTACACGCATTGCCACGGCCTCCGGTCGTCGAATGACGCAAAATTGGTTTCCCGTCTCACCTGCCATCTCCCATCATATCGAAGCACTGTGACGTACAGACTGACAGGGTGCCTTTTCTTGCTAGCCGTACCCCCATGCTAGATTGACTCTCCTGAACATATACCGGCTCCAGGAAAATCATCGTTCGCGCCTCGGTAGCTTCTCGTACCTCTGCCTTTTCCAATTCCCAACACAAACCCAGCCCAGCCTAGCCCTACCAACCGCCTACGTACCTCATACCATTACATATACTACTCAAGCCCCCCAGTACAACTCCCTATAACGCACAACGTCACATGACCCACCCTATCCTCCCAACCTGCACTCACTGCCCAAACCTAAACCCAAGAAACATCTCGCATACCCACCCAACGTCGCACAAACCGGTGCCTCATACGCCGTGCGCCCCACTCGCACACCGATCACATCACACAGAGAGCACGAGCAGCGCACTGTCTACGGGTACTATACCGTTGAGAATGGGGGAGGTGTGGGTGTGGGTGTGCAGTTTGGGCGAGTAGAATTGCGGCGCGGTTGGGTTGAATGAAGTAGGAGGAGGTAGGATGAGGTAGAACGATGTAGATCGTAGCCAGGCAATTCTTCGTAATTGAAGAGGAGAGGTACCAATGTGTGTTTCCAGCCTGCCGAGTACGATACGGGCACCGGCTTAGTGAGTGTAAATGCAAATACAAATGCAAATGCGAGTGCATGACGATTGCTCATAGAGATAGTTTTGAATTTGCCTGCCCATCAGAGATCTCGCATTCAGAGATTCCGCATTCAATACTACATTGTGAGAAGCTGTACCTGTATGAAAATGAGTACGCTTCTCACCATCTCCTCTTCTCCTCAGATTGGTTGGGTCTAAGCTGCGGCGCGGTGACCTATCACCCACCTACCTACCTACTAGGTACAGCATGAACTCCCCAGCTCGCAAAGCTCGTAACTCCGTCAATGTGGCGTCGGCATACACACATATGCCGTGTACCCAAATGCAACTTAGCTGCATCCCCAATGCGCGATCCTGCAAATGAGCTGTGTGCGACTGGATTTCGCATTTCGGGTCGGGTTCTGTGAACCGTGCGTTGGTGGACAGAGGTTCAGGGTCCGGGTCCGGCACCGGGGCTTGGATGGGAGGGGTTATGCTGTGTCACTTTACGCATTGGGAAGGCTTTAGTGAGGATATCATTGAGGCTAGAAAGGGTGATGTTCAGTCGGGAAGGGGTAGTGTTTAGTCGGGATGATGGATTCGAGAGCTGTGTAGTTCGGAGGGTCCAGTGTGTAGTGGGTATGAATGGGGTCGTGTAGTGAATTGGCGATGAGAGAAGAGAACGAGAAAATCGAGCGAGTATTTCAGAGAGCACCATGCCAATGGTGAGAACCTACCAAATCAGGACTCGCCTAGGACTTGTCGAGAGTACGCATACCCTTTCTTCGTCCCCAGATGGGCAATAGTCATAGGGAACTGAACCCAATGTAGTAACCTAGGTGCTACGGATACACGCTGTGCGACTGCGGGGAGCGACGAATGCAACATACGAACGGGCATGCGCGGCTCAAGCCGGATGAAGCGGCGTAAAAGTATTGGATGTGGTAGACGACGTGGGACGGCGGCTGGAAGGGTATAGTTTGCACGACAGTTGGGTTACACGATGATGTACGGGAAAGGTAGACTTGGAATATATGTGGTAAAGGGGAGGCACGAATATCGAACAAGACTCGGCAGCTAAGAAAAGACAGTGTGACGATGATCTGGAGAGGAGGTGGAGCTCTGGATGCCATATCGAGGCTCCGTGATATCGCCAGCTTCATATTGATGGGGGATACAATATCGATGGTGCGATAACCATGGGTGCGATGCCTGACGTTGATAGCGAAGATCCAGCTGCACTTCCAAGCCAACCTCGTGACCCAATACAGACGTCAACGGGTGTAAATGTCCAACAGCCAAGTCTCTTAGCGTAGCGACGTATGGAGAGAAGGCAAACCCTATCCTGTATTTCAGCATGGACATCTCAGCGTGTTCAAAAATAGAGCCCAGGTAATATATAAATGTTCGGTCTACAGTCTCCTGGACGCATGTAGATCGGATTTGATCTTCGCATAGTTCCCTGTCCCAGTCCTTCGGCTGGTTGTTATAGGGCTTGTCGCTACCATATTGCGACTGTTCCTGAGGGCTACGGTTATCTAATTATCCAGATCCGGCCCGTACGTGTGGCCTGGCCTGGTCTGGCCAGTCGGTTGCGATTCGTACCTGTCTAGGGACTGGGGATAGGGTAAATTGGAGGAAGAAACGGACGGACGGACAGAAGCGAGGATTAAGATAACCGTTATAGGAAACAACCTTCACTCAACGACGAGCGTTTCTTTGCATTGACAATAGACCAATTGGGCTCCTTGGGCGAGGACTTCGGACTGCTGCCAGTCTGTCGTACGCATATAGCGGTCAGTCTGACCAGCTGGAGGTCCACAGACATGTTTCAGATGGCGGAGGTCCGAAGGTCGCGCATAAGCAGAGAGGAAAAAGGGACTATGTCTTTGACGCGTCGATTGAGTACGAGCACACGGGATGCACCCAAGCCGAGGTATCGTACCTAGTCTGCTGTATCTCGAGGACCGGCCTGGAGGTAAGTAGAGTGCTCACGTGGCCAGCGGGTGAGGCTGGGCGCGCGGGGTCGTGTTCGAGCAGTTTCCGATTTGAGGGAGATGACAGGAAGCCGCTGGTGCAGTTCGTTTCCTGATCTTTCTGCGACGGGCCTGCGACGGTGTCTATAAGACAGTCGGCGGTCTGCCCAAGAGCGTGCCAGGCTGCGGCAACGGACATGGGATGTGTCTCAGAGTAGAAGCATTAGGGTTGTGATCCGACGTGCAGTGCGTCCAAGGTTGACGGGCGGGCGGTGGTGCTATATGAGATATTGGCGAGCTGCAGACGGGCTGCGCTCGACTGCGGGAGACGACAGAGATGTTAATCTATCTCACGCGCATCGTCGCGACGACGAGGAAAATGCGCAATCTGACTAGCCGGGGGTTCCCCATTTGGGAGACGCGCTTGCGAGCAGCTGTTAGTGAGGGCGATCCTAAGCGCCGTGACGAGCGAGAGATGAGCCCTGAAGGGCCCCTCAGGCCAGCTCCCACGTGGAAACGACACGGCGGGTGCTTTTTCTCAGGCACGCTGGCCCTGGCGGCTGAGGGGTGTTGGCAGTGGATCCTGGCCCAACGTCCTGCGAGCGCTCGCTGCGCGTTGGTGGTGAGGAATCACGAGTCTAGCACCCACTGGCTGACGAGGCTGGCGTGCCGTTTGCCGTCCACAGTCCCGCCAGCCAGCTGACCAGCACATCTGAGGAAATAATTCCTGGGCGAGGAAACAAAAGGTCGCGATCCGCCCGCTGTTGCCCTCTCAAGCCGGCTGAAACGCCAGCGCGCGCGACGGCCATGAACGGCAGCCCCGCCAATCTTGCGCGTGGAGGAGTGTTTCGAGCAGCGGGAGCAGGGCCACCGCTTTGGGCGGCCTCAGACGCAACCTGCGTCGCTCATGCTTGGGGCGCGCAAAGGCGTGAAACACTGGGACACGCCCCTAATGGGCGCTGGAGGGCCAGCGGCTGGGCGCGTCGTGATAGGCCCGCCGCGCATGGCTTCAGTATTGGCAATGGACGTGCAACCTGGCGGCCAGACGCTGCAGCGGCGCAGGGCGAATCACGGCGGGCCTCTGCGCGCGAGCTGAGGGGGCGTCCGAGGCAGCACTCGACGAGTCTTGCGCTTTCAGCGAGCGCAGCAGACGACGGCGCGACGACGGCGGACGGCGGGGCGGTTTGTGCCCATGCCCGTCAACTGGGTGTCGCGACGAACGAGATGTGCATCCGGCGCTGGCTGCGAAACGGCTAGGCGTGTGGTGCCGGGCGTGGTTGGCTGTGGCGTCCGAATGCTCTCCCCAAGCGGCAGCCCGCTGGGATGAGAGGAGCCCTGGCGAGCCCTGGACGAGCCCTGGAGCAGTGGAGCCCTGGCAGGCTGGAGGGAACCTTTTGCTCGACCAGCAACCGTGACCCTGGCCGCCGCTTCGCTCCCAGTCCGGTCGCTCTCACGTCCGTGCGAGGCCATTTTTATCAAATCCCCTCCACCACCCGCCGGCCGGCCTTCAGACGCTCTCACGGCGCTCCACCACAGCTTCCTGTCCTCCACGGCTGCCATCTCTCCCCTCCTCCTCCCTCCTCCACTCCTCTCCGCCGCGCGCCCTCTCTCTGCTGCGTGCCCGCATTTCTTGTCCTGCGTCCGCTGCCAGTTTGCTCTGTCCGCCGACGCCCGCCGTTACATCTGCGCGCCAATACCGGCCTAGCTGAGCCCATCCTTCGACACGTAGTGTAGCGGGCTGCTCCCCCAGCATTAGCATTCTGCGACACTCCTTCATCTGCCTGCCCTCTGCCCACGAGTCCCCTTCCGACAGCGATCCACCGCCATGACAACGGCTGTCGCTGCCCCCCCGGTCACGGCGCCGCATGCGCCTCTAACCGCAGACGGAGTCGGCTCCAGCAGAACATATGCCACCATCGCGCCCTCCACTTCGTCTCCGCACGTCGTGACGCCCAACTCCAAAGTCTCCAAGCTGCTCCCCGACAATGCTTCACCTACTTCCTCCAGTGATGGCTCCGCACACCACCACCACCAACAGCAGCAGCAGCAGAGACCGGAGGGCAAGCGTTCACCACTCTCGTACGTCTGCGTCCATGTCGTCCCAACCTCGTCCCTCTTCTTCTTCCTTCCGTCCCCCCTCCTCCTCCTCTGCTTCTACTTGTGCCTCTGTGTCCATGTCTCCTCCCAGGCAAGAAGCCCCGTCTAACCGCAAGTCTGTCTCCAGGGCGCGGGGTCCGCAAGCACCCAAGATCGTCGTCAAAAAGGAGCCCTCCTCGCCAGACATGACCATAGCCCGCCATCGACCACGACGTCTCGACCTGACCACCAACACCAACATCGTCCACTCGTCGGGCGCCCTTACGGCCCGTCCGGCTGGGCCCATGAGCGGGAAAGACAGTGCAAGCATTCACGATGTCGGCCTGGCCTGCCTGTCTCCGGGCTTCCACACTCAGGACCCCACTATGCGCGAGCAGCTGCAGAGGAGCATTGATGTGAGGGAGCGGCAGAGGCAGATCATCGAGGCCCGCCAGAAGCACGGCAAGGGCGGACCTCCCGACGACGAGGCTGTCCGACAGGGCGACATGAACCCATTTGGACGAGCTATGAAGACGCCCAACACCTCCCGGAGGAAGGGCCCGCCGCCCGGGCTCTCGATCGCGCCGCCGTCTCACCAGCAGTTTGCCAACGAGCGTGTCATTCAGTCTGCGCCAATCAACCAGTCCTTCTCGGGTCTGCGTAACCAGATGCCGCCCTCCCGCCAACTTGCAAACGGCCCATCCAACCTGTCGCAAACGTCGCATATCCACCACGTTCCCGCCACGCAGACAAATAACAGACTGCCACCAATCTCGGATGTGTTCCCGGAACCTCTTGGTGCTCCCCGCAGCCACTACAACAGCCCCGGAAACTCGTCGCACTCGAACCACCCCCCTCCACTGCCGTCTCCGGGATTCCCGCACCACCACCAGCAAGCCCCGACTTCGGCCCGACCTCGCGAGTACAAGTCTGCCGAGGAGGCAGTACAGTCACTTTCCGGAGGTCGCGAAGATCTGCTGCCCCGCATTGTACACTATGGAGGCCACCAGCCACCGACACCCCCATCCCCAATGCCAAAGCAGGGTGCGTCTCAATCTTATCCTCCCAACGTTGATCTGCACCGCAGTGGTAGCTCAAGAAGACGGCCACGGGACGAATACGAACGGGATATGGGAACTCCGCCACTCGGACGCCAGCAAACGCGCCCAGGCCCCTTCGGAGAGGGACGTGACACGCCTGAAACAAATCGAAAGAAGAAGGAAGAGTTCATTCAACTTTGCGCAAGAGCCTGGGATCTGTTCCATTCGTGATACGTGCGGAGCAGTGTGCATTCTTCTTCCGGCGGTGCACTGATAATTTGAGCGGCGCAGTCTGTCCCGGGTCGTTTCGGCGCGTTTCGGAGTTTTTGGAACCGGCTAATCGATGTCCACGTGTTTTTGTTTTGTTTCGTTTCTGATAGCCAGATTCACGGATCTCTTGCCACGTTGTTATTTTTGTAGCAAGGTCCAGCCGCCCCCATACCCATTCGTTACCCCTACTCTCTATTTTCGCTATACTGAGCACGCGCGCACTTTATTGTCTCCTCACGTATACCATACCTTTGCAAAAGCGCCGGCAATTAATAGGGTTCGCGCGGATGTCCACCTCCGCTAACGTTTCATTTCTATTCTTCATTTCTACTACCACTTCTATTCTTGCACTTCTCTTACGTCCATACCACGAGAAGATGAAAAGACCCTTTTTATTTTGAGATGGAAGATTATTGTTCGATGTTGCTTATGTCACGGGATGGGATGGGTACATGATGCGCTGTCGATATGTTTTTATCATGAAACGTATCTGGTCTCATGCTATCTATGGATGGAAGTGCGCGAAGGGCTATTTTTTTGGGACTGGGCATGCTACTTTGGGGTACATTTTCCCCTCAGGCACAATACCTTTCTTGACCTTCTATTTACGGTTGGAAATATGTTCATATTCGAAACCGCTTCTTCTCTTTTGTTGTTGGGATGCGAAGGGGGATCGAGATGGGAATGCGCTGCGGGTCTGAGGGTGGCACAGTCGTGACGTGTCAGTCAGTGTCAGTCAGCACCCACCACGGAGCGCAGGCGGATTCGTAGGCCGGACTGGGAGCGGCGAGGGAGTGGGGAGGATGGATAGGTCCCAAGTACATGTGTACTTGTACGACGTTGCGCTGGTTGTAGGATGTCGCGCAAATCAAATGCTATAACTCGTTCAATTTGTTGGTCTGCAAGAACGAAACGTGATCGTCGGTGCCGTGCTACCATCATCCTCTAATCCACGTCCTGTACGTCCTCCTGTCTACCGAGGTACTGTATCTCACTCTCCCAGAGTCGTGATTCACATGTCTAGCTACGTCTCAGCAGTCAGAACTGGATTATCACGATTATCACCTCGCAAGGTAGTCGGGAATATCACAATCATCTACATAGTCACCAAGTCGCGTGCAGCGTGCGAGAAAATTGCAGTGCGGTAATCTGAGGATTACGACGGATCGCCGGGATCGCCTTGCCGTTTGAAACATGGCACGCCCGCACGGACGCGTGCGCGATGAAACGCTGCTATAGTGATCGGCGGGCGGCCCCAGCCCAGCTAAAGTGTGTCGCTGTCGCGTGTTGGTAAGGGCGGGGTTGGTGGTTTTATTGCACGGGATGCTGGTGGACGACGGGACGGGAGGGGAGGGGAGGGGTGAGTCATGTGTAATGAAGGTGGGAATGTGATGGAGAGGGGGATGGAGAGGGGGATGGAGAGGGGGATGGAGAGGGGGATGGAGATTGAGATGGGGATTGAGGACTTTTCTGGGGTTGGAAGAGAGGGCATTGCAGGTGTGATGTAAGCAGACTCAACTCGATTCTCTTTGCTCTCAAACTGTAGAGTCGACCTTGGTCTCTTCCTCTCCTACGACTACTTGCTACTGCCATGTATGCACCGCCACGCAAATCGATATTTGCACAGCCATTCTAGTTCGCAGCATCTGTGCGCTTTCATGCGTTTCGTTTCGCTTCGTTTGGCGACGCTCACCTGGGCATGTCTGACTTGCATCCTCAGCTTACCTACGCAGCGCCTCGGTCCATCTCACTCCGTTCGTGTCCGTATCGATAACTTGCTTGGGGAGTTATTTATCGATAATCGATGGTAAGCGTGAGCCCGGACTCGGACGGATGCTGACGTGCAGCATGCGGGAGCGGAAGAGGTTGCGCAATTGGGAAGGGAGAGGTGTTGGAGTAGATGCGCGTGTGAGTAAGCACTTGGGAGGGGTGTTGAGGATGCCTAGGTGGGGTGTGTCATGTGTAAGCGTACGAGACAGCTGATATGGAAGGCAGGAAGTACACCGACTGCCCATCTGCCAGTTGGGTTGAGGAAGCGCTCTTGTCAAGAGTCGGGTCCAGGCGCATTTTCTCTATCGTAATAATCCATTGCTTGACGTCGATTTGAGAGTTTCTTGCTGCCCAACCTGAAGAGATGTACAGCAATTTTACTAGTGTCGTTGGATTATCGAGGTTGAACTCATTAACAGCGTAGTTGGATGAAGGAAGGCTCGACGCATGTTCGTCCCCTCGTTCGATGTCCACTCGAGCTTCTTTCACGATCAATCGAGTGCGGCAGCCACTTGTATTTGCTGCACTGGTAGGTCCGTGGGTTGAAGACTGCGTTCCTTGGAGTCTGTATGGTGGCTTCGCCTGAATTTCTTCTTTCTTCTTTCTTGCTCTCATTCGCTTCCGAAGTTCGTTGTAACATGGTATGATACTGACGTAACACACAAGCAAGAACTGGATCCTCTGAGTCCCGTCGTTACCTAATTAGACCGGGAAGGATATATAGACTCATGATTTCGTGCACTACGTGGGAGTAGATGACTAAGTCACCGATAGTAAGACCTCTCAGAGCACTTTTGTTAGCGGTACACAAAACTTTTCGAGCTCGGCACTGGCCGTAGCACTTGCTTCCTGAAGGGGCACTGCATGATTGCTCGAGTCGAACAGCACCCAGCTCCAGTGTTGGTCCAGATGCGGCAGCTGGCGAACTCCCTAATCTTCGCTGCCAATTATGCACTTCTCACCAACTTTCAAGAAAAACATAGCAAGCTAACCACCCAGGATTTCAAGCATTCTCTGTGGGTCTAAATCAACGTTGGTTCTGTCCTTAGTACAGTAGAGAGAGGTTTGGAGAATTGAATCCCTGCCGGTTCGCTTCAGTGGTTAATTGCGGACCTGCGCCATGCATATGGTTCCAAATTACGCTAGCGATCTCTTATATGAGTTTTTGCGCGGTCTTTGGGCTTCCACGTATTCCAGGGTTACATTCCGAGCTCACCTACTGTGACCTACAGACACATGAATGGCGACAAAGCAATATGAATTTGCGAGCGATATTTGAACGTCGCACTGGAACTTGGGCTTAAGCACATATACTGTCAGATGGTACACAGTCTGCTTTGTGTGCCCGGTGAAGTCTCTCTAGATTTCTCGCTGAAGAAATGAAGTCCGCATCATTTCTTGTTGTTGGCTCGATGCTAACGAGCGCCAACGCTCACTGTAAGCCCTTCTCCGCTAACGACAGTCATGAAACAGCACTGACACAAGAACTTTTGCAGATTTCTTCGATCGATTGATGATCAATGGTACATGGTCGGAGTCTTGGGAATACATCCGGTACAGCATCTTGTGCTACTCTTCATGACTCGCGCCGTTTATGAATACGCGAACAGACATATCAGTCCAAACCAACCAGCAAGCAACCCGCCACTAGACTATGATTACATCATTCCCGTTGTAGACCCAAGTCTACTCGATCTACGGTGTGGCAGGAACGCATCGAAGGCCTGGTCGACACCGAAGACAGCAACAATATGGGCAGGGGATACCGTTGGGTTTGCAGTGAACACAACGGTTGGATCACCTGTGATCGGGGCGCCTGTGAATCCCTGGGATGTATGAGCTGCACAATTCCTACGATGGCTCTATTGCTGAGGAGACGTACAGCGTTACCCCAACTTGTACCACCCCGGTCCCGCCACAGCATGGCTTTCGAAAGCCCCTGGAGACTTGGACACCTACGAGGGTGACGGTGACTGGTTCAAGATTCTGAGTGTAGTCAATCGCACAGCACAATCTGTACCTCCGAACGACGAGTACTACTGGAAACACCAGTGGGGAACTTATCAAGCAACAAATGTAAGCTCTGTCGTTCTCTCGCAATACTGCATCCCATTTCTTGGTACGATTCGGCTGACACTGTGATTGTCTTGGCGTAGTGGACTTTCGAGATCCCCACAGCGACACCGCCAGGAGATTATCTTCTTCGCTTCGAACACATCTATCCGTTGCCCGTGGACTCGTTACAAGGATCCCAATTTTACGTCAACTGCGCCCATGTCCGGATATTGAACCCCAGCATTTCGAATGCGGAGAGCCCTGGACCTACAACTAAGATCCCCGGAGTCTATACTTTTGGGCAAAAAGGTACGTCAGATGATCGGGACTGCTAAATGTGAACTAATTGGACTCGTCATGTTAGAAATCTACTTCTATGCAGACGTTGGTACTGAGACGTACAACATTAGCGATTTCGTGGAGCCAGCACCACGTGTTTGGACAGGATTATAATTCTTGAACCCTGCACTAGAAACATGTACACATGTAGGCAGTGTGGGGAGCATACACATGCAACACAATGAGTCCCGTCCCGAGAAGATGAAGCTATCAGCGTACAGTGACAGCTTGTAATTACAACAGCGTTCCGCAAAGGTTCCTCGCGTCGAATTTTTCTCATCATTTTTCTCAATCTTCCGTCATTCTTACGTGTAGTTTCTCCCGCCCGTCAACGCCCAGCCAGAGCAGGTCTGGCCTCGAGTAATGACCCACAACATCAAGAATATGTTTCACGGTAATGGCAAAATCCATCGGTAAATCTGCGTACACGATCCCTTCCTGGCCACTAGCAATAGGCTCGGTCAATCGCCGTCCATCTGGACCGTACACAGCGGACTGCCCGCCTCCGACCTTGTTGAAGAGGGCGGTAGACTCGGTCTTCATAGCGGAGATGCCTTTGGTACTCAACACAGACGTGCAATGCAACACAAAGGTTCCGGATTCAATAGCGTATGCTTGTGATAGAGATTGAACCCCTGTAAGAGTTAGCTCCACAGTGATGGAGAAAAGGCCCTTGTCCTCACCTTCAGCAGATATCGAAAACACGTCTTCTCCAGCTGGATCGAATGGAAACAGAGGCGGCCATGCGGAAACATGAATCTGTTCCTTCTGAGAGATCGTGTGATACTTCAAAAGCGGTTGCGTGTGCTCGAAGCAGTTCAATGCTCCTACTCTGCCAACCCCCTCGACATCGACGACGTTGAACAAGCTATTACCAGATGCGTCACCGAACACTGTACGTTCCATGTGCGTAGGCTTCAGCTTTCTGCGCTTGTTCAGTATCTCGCCCGTGGCAGAGATGGTGCATTGCGCTATATATAGCGAATTGTGATCGTTCTCGGAAAACCCGAGAACAACAGTGATCTTGTGCTTTTTGGCGGCTGCGCAGAGCTCGGCCATCTCAGGGGAGTCGTAGGACAGCGAGTTCTTGATATAGGTAGTTGCCATTGCTGGGTCAATTGAGCGGCTCCTGATTGTGAATCAACATCAGAAGGCAAAGCTCATTGGGACGAGGATTCAGAGGGACGTACCAGATCCACGCGGGGTACCCGCAGATCCAGACTTCTGGGAAGGCGATGAGTTGAGCGCCGTTGTTCGCGGCTTCTCCGATGAGTTCGCATGTTTTCCGAATGGCTCCGGCTATGTCGAACCACAAAGGCTCTTGCTGCGTGACGGCGACTTTGACTATCTTCGAAGTATGTGACATTTTCCACGGGTCGGTATTTGCGGAATGTTAGCACCGCGAAGGAGGGGATGAATACTATAGCGGAAGGTTGTATGGAGTTGCGCTCATATACATACACAGAATCTTGTAAGTAATCACAAGTACGAGCATATCTCTACGGCATCTCGGCATGTGTACGGCGACCGATAAGGTGTCAGGCAGCGCGTACAACGATTAGTGATCATTTACTGGGTCTGAACTCGGGGTATGTTTACCCAATAAGCGTCAACGAGTGTCAAGGGTGTCTGACTCGGATTTTCATGCATATGTAGCTCACGACTTCTAGCCAACTCAGTTTCACAGGAATGTCTGTTCCGCGACTATTGGAGGACCAGATCAATGATCCCATCTCCCGCCTTTCAGAATGTTATCGCTCAACGATCGTTATAGTGCGTCGTTCAAATGCAGCTAAACTCATTGTTAGGAAGTAGAGGCGCTAACGTGCCTCATAGAGAAACCTTGATCCGTAATGCACAACGTGTCAGTCCACGTTTCCTGACATCTGAGTCGACACATTTGAGGAGGTCCAATAGGGCAAGATACCCTCAGGTGCGGCGCGAAGCGATCCTCGGCGGTCCGATTGACCTATTCCGATTATTTCGAAAAGTGAATCCAAAGCAGCCTCGCTGTAGACTGGTGGAAAGGAAGGCGAGGCTACTGCTCTTGCGGACTTGGCGCTCAATGAAGAGGAGGAAATTCTTCCGATGATCCGAGTGGAATTGTTTGTTCATTCTTGCTATGGCCGCAGAATATTTCTCCCTCGTTTTACCTTCGGCAGAGTTGAGATCCTCAGTAACGCTCTAGGCCTCGGTAATACAAGCCTACAAAGCTTCTTGGAGTGAACAGACCTAGGTGATTGAGCATTTCTTGACATTCTAACTGAAAGGGGCAGATTTCTAAGATGGAGATTTAGCTATATACGCATTCACGTCGAAGCAAACAAAGTTTAGATCGCTGATTGGATATCGGAAACGCATCTCTTGGCTTATATTACGAGACTTGTTGTGCTGTCTGTTATCATTTCTTTCGTTCATGGTTTGATCGACTTTGTGTCCGCTTCGCATTCACGATTCTGGTAGCTGAGATTATCCTTGTCCACTTCCTTGGGTCTATCTCTCGCCGTCTAGCATTGTCGTCCAATATCACTCCAAATTTCTCGTCATGCCTCGAATCACAAGCATATTGGTATGAGTTTCTCTATCTGGGATTCTCGAAAGGCTGTGTTGTTCTTGTTGTGGCTTCTTAGGAGGTGTTACATGACTGAACAATCTCAGAAGCCACAAGGCAAATGATTCAGCCACGCGTCATGCACCACTGTCCAAAACGAGCTACAAGGACATCGATTCATTCCGAGGGCCCCTAGATGACAGCCGTATATACGTCAGCTGATTGACGCCGCCGGAACACCAGGATCTGGACCGCATGAAAATACTGAAGGCAACAAATCACGCTGGTTACTCCGATCTCGCAAAAGCTTCATTATAGAGTGAATGGCGAAGTTCCCGCACTTGGTGAAGTGGGACTTGAATGGTCAATGTCGCGATCCCCCCTACCTACGGCTTGCTACGGGCTCAGCCCGCAGAGGCATGGGAGCTTAGTCCAACACCAGCTCACCGTAGCGCTTTGTCTGCGACTCGCAGAAGGCTATAAAAAGCCCCTTTTCTCTCTCAGTCTTGGGGGACCTACTTTCTAGATCACCACAATCATTCGACCAACTAGATCCTGCAACCACACTCCCTTTGATTCCCTTTCTACTCCTTGCAATTGACTGCGAATTGAGACTACTTCTTCGGTTCCTACCCACAACCCTGGAGCCTCTCAACCCAACATGACTTTAATGATTAATATTGCTCTCTTCGGCCTCGCCATCCTATCCTCAGCCCGTCCCCTCAATGAGGAGCCAATTGTCGATATCGTCACCAATGGCTTCTACGCCATCAATGCTACCACCGGCAACACCCTGGACGTCGACTCCGGTCGCGAGCCTCGCAAGCGTGGAGTCTCCTTCAACAACGGAGCCTACCCCTCCCTCTTCCACGACTCCAACTCTCGCGTTGCGTGGAAGTATAATTGGGGCTCGAACACTGGCGACTCGGACCACGACTACGAGTTCGTCCCTATGCTCTTCAACTCCGATCCGAGTGCCACGAGCCATTGGTTCGATGATGTCGCTCGGTGCGCGTCTCAGACGAACAATGGTCGTATGAATGTTCTGTCGTTCAACGAGCCCGATCAGTGCGGGTACGTTTGTTCATACTTAAGCTTTATTAAAGTGTGACTGGCACTAATCTACACGTAGCTCCGGAGGAGCCTGCATGAGGAACGTTGGCGATACCGTTGCCGCGCATCGTCAGTGGATTGAGCCGCTTCGTAAGTATGGCTCACGCCTCAAGATCATATCTCCGGCTGTGACGAACGGCGCGACTACGAGCGCTGGACCTATGGGACTGGACTACTTGCAACAGTTCTTGAGCGGGTGCAGCGATTGCCAGATCGACTACATTGATATTCACTGGTCAGTAAACCCGTCCTTGACTTGTGGTCTTCCACTATCCCTGCCTTTCGTACCCCTAAGCCCGTTCTTCCCGACCTCAACTTACGCGGACTTAGGTACGACAAAGCAACCAACTTCGACTACTTCAAGCAGCACATCTCCGACGCGCACAGCAAGTTCAACAAAGACATCTGGATCACCGAGTTCGGCCCGCAAGGCTCCGACAGCGAGATCCAAGATTTCTTGCAACAAGCCTTGCCGTGGTTGGATAGCCAGGATTACGTTTACCGCTACGCTATGCAGTGGGCTGGCGCTGGCTCGCTTGTCAACGCAGCTGGCAATGGACTGAGCTCGTATGGACAGACCTACAACACTTTGTAGAGCAGTCTGCACATTCGGTTTCTGAGGCTCTTGGTGCTTGGCGTTTGATTTACGCACTGTTATCACGGTTATGGGTGAGAATATGGATATGGATATGGATATGGGGCTTATACGACGCGTTACAGGGGGAGGATAGACGACGTCGGATTTTTGATCTACTTGTTATTTTGGAATATTTTCAGGAAGAGGGGCTCTTCTGGATATTCGGAGATTCTTTGTACATCTTATACGGACAGGATAATACTCAATCATCTTGAAACCTTTTGCTGCAATCACGGGCTTAGTGTTCCCCTTATTCAATGACTGCATCCCGTTGACATCTCTACATTATCACTTCTTCGTTCTACAATCCGCTCTTCCAATGTGTCTTGTGATCGGACCTCATCCCTCCTTGGCATCACTCAGATACCTGCTCCACATCTTGTACACCCAAACCCTGTTCACCTTCCCGAATACATCTGGAATATAATTAGAGATAGTCAGTCCACCAATCGAAGAAGAGTTCCACTTACACATCGGCACACAAGTCACAAACCCACAAACCGTACAAATGCCCCAAACTCTCGCCATATGCCCCGGCCCGCTCTCCGCCGCAAACTCATTAATAAACGTGCTAAAAGCGTAGAATATGAAATTCTTGATCATCATCTGCAGGATGAAGATCTGTGTCGAGTGGGGTTTGAACGCGTCGCTATATGTCCCATTAACTTTCCCCTCTCCAAACCCGCAACACAGGGACCTAGTATCGCGAAAACGTATACTCACAGGATATAAAGCCCGCCACTTGTGCTAGCAACACTAGTCCCAAAGCAAATCGCGCCATAGCAAAAACTGCACAGATAGACTCTATTATGGGCTGGATGATCCAAAGCCCATCCCCACGTAAACCACCCAATCGCAAACACAATGACGGCGAACAAGCACACCGGGATTCTGAATTCTGCCTCGTAGACGCCCTTGTTTCGACGAGCTAGAGAGCGAGCTGTGAAATCGCAGAGTGGACCCGCAGAGACGCCGAGGATGCCGCCGATCAGCGCGCCGGTAAAGAAGAAGCCGTTTTGGGCAACGGAGAGATTGTAGGGTGGTGGTGTGAATATCTGGGCGAGGGTGTAGGCTGTACCTACGAAGAAGGACTGAGGGATTCTAGGTCAGTATGTATTTGTGACAAAGAATGTCTGGGAAGAAAAGTGGGAAAAGGAACGATGGACGTACAACGAGCACAGCGCTAACAAGCATAACCCATATGACTGCCGGGTTCAAGAAGTGCACAAAGATCTCCAGCAGCAACTTCAACATATTCTGCTCATTGTAGGTCTCTCCAGTCGCCGGCCGCAGGTCATGTAAAAAGCCACGTTTCACGATCGAGCTCGATGTCCCATTGGCATGATTTGGAGTTGCTTCGTCAATGTGCGTATTCGTCGCCTTCTCTTTCGCCCGCACAGCCTCAGACGAGGAGACCGGCGCCGGCGCTGCAACAACACCGCGGTTGAACTGCGATTCCGGCATAAAGAACAGCACGCCCAACATCCCGAAGATTTGGATCGGTAGCAGTATAACGAAGAGATTCCTGGCGCCGAGGTGCTCGAAGCCTGTTCCTGCAATGATCGCGACGAAGGAGGATAGACATGCGAGCGTCAGGACGAGTAGCGCTGTTCGTAGACCGCGCTCGTGCAGGAAGAACATGTCACCGATAGCAGCGACAGAGAGCGATTCGAAAGCTGTGGTTCCGATGCCTTGGACCATGCGGCCGGCGAGCAGCACGACGTATGAATGTTTGAGGGAGGACTGGTCGAAGCCTGCGATGCAGATACCGGTACCGATTACGCCGAAGAAAGCTGCGAAGAGGAATTGTGGCCGCTTGCCGTACTTTTGTGCAAGCACGGAGACTATGGGACTATATAGGCGGGCACTGTCAGTGTCGACCCTTGCGACCATCGTCTTTGAGCATGAAAGTAATTGTGGGTACTCACCCAAGTGCTCCCACGATCAAGAGCTGATAGCCTGAGAGTTCAGCTACCTTCTTGATTGGTACTTGTAGTTGCACGGCTAACGCAACGGTTGCTGGTGCAATCATTGGGCCGGGACAGGCAGCGAAGATGATACAGTTGAAGAAAAGGAAAGCGAACGAGGCTTCCCTCTTCCATGTCGGCCATAGCTGTCTAGCGTGAGTCTGAATCAACCATGAGATGTGACGTCGGGATGGCTGACTAGAGGATCATTAGGATCATTTGAAGGTTGTGGAACTAGGACAATGTCTGTTTTCTGCACTGGTGAGTACAGATCTGTTACTAGCATCTGGCAATGCGTACTTTGCCTGCGCCATGTTTGAAGTTCTCATGTTCGTACGTATGCTCGGTGGTCGATTGCTCAGTGTCAACAAAGAACTCAGTGCCCGGAGGTCGTGTAGCCGTTTTCGGCTCAATGATACCCAGCGTCATCTTGAAAGATGTTCGATGGGCTGGTGAGCTCAATTGCAGATGCTGCAAGAGTCCTAGGAGCACGGAAGCGATCCATGTCGATTAAGTACCGCTTGGAGCTCTGGCATTTGCTGCGAGGGTATTCCCATTGGAGCTATACCCCGCTCACAAAGCCCCTTACCAATCCCTGTATAATGCTGTACGATGCAGCTGACGAGTGGCTGGAACATCCTTGCCAAGACCTGGTCTATGCATTTCATATCTGCCGTTATTCAGGGCTTCGGCTAGCCTGACGATCTGCAGATTTGCCGGGTATGCCCCAGACCCTCTCCAGAGAATCGAGAAACACTAATATATGGGGCATAACTGCTGCTCAATTGGGTTAGAGCAAACCATGACGAGGATTGGGCCATGCTCTCTGTATTGATCGAAAGAGAGTGCATATGCGCGCGCGAAAAACAGCCCACACAACATCTTATGTGCATTTCGCCCCAATCTACGAGCGCCGCACTTAAATTGCCAATTGATGGAACTGAGCTGTGCCAAGAGCAGATACTTAAGTGCTACGGCAAGTCGAAACCAGAGTACACTTGCGATGGATCTATGATGATCGAGTCATCCAAATTTGTGAAGTGCAAGATCTCTGAGTTGAGGTCAAAGGAACTGGCGTCATCGAATGCAAGATCGAGGCTCTGCTGCGTTTGTAGGGGAGTCATGAAATTCCTGTGTGTAACGTCAACAGCGATAGGCCTATCGAGAGTAGTGTGGACTTACGGGTCAAGGTTTCCCCATAACTGCGCAATGAGGTCGTCGTCTAACAGCACACCCGCGTTGGAAAGCTTCTCGTCCGTGATCCCAAGTTCCGAAAGTCGCATCGGTGTTTCCTCTGTAACCATCTTGCAGAAGCCGATTTGTGTCATCCCTCTGAGAAGTTCCATCCCGGCCTCAATTTGGCAGCGGTAGTGCTGCTGCTTTGTATGGCCGAATGCGAGGATCAAGATCATTATGACGCGCAAGATGCCACTGCTATCAAAGGCAGTCAGACTAGACAGTACATTATCCGCAGCCATCTGCTGCAGAATCGCCAGACTCTTTTGCGCAGCGTCGATACAAGTTTTGCCCATCCGCTCGAACCAAACTTTCTTGCTGCTGTCCAATGCACTGTACTTGAGTACGAGGTACAGGAGGAACGGTCGACAAAGAAGAATGGTAGAACTCCAGTAGTGCAGGTGTAGTACAGCGACGGCGCGCTTGTGCGTCGGGGGTGAGGGTACGTCATGTTTGAGGTGAGGAGGAATGAGTTGTAGCCACTTTTGGAGGGACAAAAGGATGGAGGAGATAGTCGAGAATGATATAGTCCGTGCTTTGTTGGACCGCTCGGGGTATACAGCTTGAATTATTTCGCGCTTAAGGCGAGTGAGGGAGATGTACGTGGGTAACCACGCCAGTGGTGTGTGCATGCCTGGGTATAGTATCTACTCAGCGTCAGAGACATCCTATGCAGACGAGATAGACCCTCATTAACCTGTTCAGAAGGAAGCGGCGTATCGATCTTCAAGTTTTTTTCGTCGACGATGGATGGACTTCCTCCTCTAGAAGCAACTTCTTGCTCAAGCGAGAACAAAGTCCACCATATTCTCCGATACTGCTCTCGCTCAAGAGAGGATCGAGACTGAGGCATCTGATCGCGATGTAGGCCAAGCGAGAAAGCCATTTGGATACTAGCACCCATATAAAGATACGAGCTGACTCTAGAGCAGAGATTCTCCAGAGCAATGCTCTATTATTGGTTAGCTGACGTGCTATATGGCCTTTGACTGCATTACCAGGATAGCCATTGCTCGTATGCTGTCAATGTCGGCTTCGTCATAGACAGCTCTCGGGATGTTAGCTAAGAAATCGGTATGAAAGGTGACCCTACTATTTGCAGGCCGACTGACATACCTGGTACGAGTGACTTCGCCAAAGAGATATAATCTGTTGAGGTCTTAAGGTCTAGAGGAGAGGTGGAGCCCGAATCTGACGAGGACTGGCTGCCCTCAATCCCACTACTAGCAGCGGCGATAGCAAATATGGAATATAGGGAACACATCCAGGAGCTAGTCACGTTTGAGAATGACCCAGAGTATGTACTGTCTACCCGACTGAGAAATGTCTCTATCGAGTAGAACCAGTAGGTACTGTGAACATCTTCCAAGAAGATGGCAATGTAGTGATCACACACCTCCCGCGATGGAAGATAAAAGCGCTCACCTGGAAGAGAGCCTTCCAAAGATGGTGAGGGTGTCGGTAGTGTGGGTGGGTACGCCCCGACCTTAGGGGGATTGATAATATTCGGGGCTTTGTTTTGATCGGCTCCTATCGAGCATACCGCATCGTTGAAGGGAATTTCAGAGTGAGCGCCGACGTAACCTACCTCGTCAGGTGGATGCAACGTAACAGGTTGTGTACTTACGGAACCGTCCTTGCGAGTCTTTCATCAAACACCCTAATGGTTCGTGTAGATCATTGACAGATTCTACCACAGGCTCGGCATCTTGAGGACACTCTTCGGACCCGGTGGAAGGTTGCTCCTCTGCTGGAGTGTGCACCTGCTGTGGAGTCGAACCATCCAACTTCCCGTTTGAGACGTCCTTTGCAATGGATCTCAACGTCTGTAGGTTGAGTTCGCGATCCGGAAAGAAATGCTCCAATATACGTATCGAACATTGATACTCTTCTTCGGTGACGTGGTAGTATGGACGCTTCCTTCGTGGTGTTGCTATCCTGCATGGAGCTCCTGTGCGGGCACAATAGCGGCATGGACCGGGCACTGAAGATCGTCAGCCCATTGACGACCGACGGGGTGATCTATCTCAGGGAAAGCATGTTTCGTACCCGGGTCGATGCACTGGGAGTAGGATTAGAAGCTTGGCGTGACATATATACTAGAATCGTGATGGCTTACCTTGGTCTTCCTACTTCTACATCGATCACAGCTGCTATGTACCCTGTGGGGAGCTGGGACCCTACTTGGCATGGTAGACTGGCTGGTGATGCTCGACATGATGCTACCTACGGCTCATCAAACACAGCCAGGGGGACAGAATATGACGCAATATCAAATTGTCGATATTGATATCATGACATACAGAAGGGAATACCATGAGAATAGTTGGGCACCTAGCCGATGGTCAGGGCATCAGGGCCTCAGAAGGGCCGAACGGTGGAGTCGAGGAATGCGGGGAGAGTTGGAGATGTGGGGTCGGTCGTATTTAGACCATCTGCAGGGACAGACTAAGCTACTGCTCAGGACCGGACAACGGCTGATAACAGGCTAATACGAAAGCAGACGGACAGAAGGCTGGATCGTTAAACAAGCGCGATATATTGCGATACTCGCAGCTATCCGCTATTGATTAGTCCAATTTGATGAGTACGGTCTTGACCTCCAAAAAGTTCTCCAATGAGTAATGCGGCTTTCCTTCTCGTCCAGTGCCCGAGGACTTGTACCCGCCAAAGGGCATGTCTGGACCGAGGCTTGGAGATGTGCAATTCACGCCAACCGTACCCGCTTCGAGACCCTTCGCAAACCTAATGGCGCGACTGATATCCTTGGTGTAAACGGCGGCGTACAGGCCAAACTCAGTATTATTGGCCTTTGCAAGAACCTCTTCTTCCGTCTTGAACACGTTGATGTTCACCACAGGTCCAAAAATTTCTTCTTTCATAACGGTCGCATCTTCTGGGGTGTTCGTGAAGATCGTCGGTTGGATGTAATAGCCTTCGCGATCCGAGGGAGCACCGCCTCCTAAGACGAGATCACCACTCTGCTTTCCCATCTCAAGGTATCGTAGCACTGTTTTGTGCTGAACCTCATCAGCCTGTGGCCCATGCCTCACATTCTTGTCAAGTGGATCGCCCATCCCGACGTCTTTCCATTGGTCTTTGAAGAGATCGATGTACTTCTCTGCAATCGTGTCTTGGACGTAGATCCTTGAATTAGCCATGCAAACCTGGCCGCTGTTCCATTGAATACTGTACGCAGTCTCCTCCACAGCTTTCTTAAGGTCTGCATCATCGAATATTACCGCAGGAGATTTGCCGCCGAGCTCGAGAAACACTTGTTTAAGATTCGACTTCGCCGCAGCAGCCTGGATAAGACGCCCAGTGCGACCAGAGCCTGTGAATGAAAGTGCGCGCACATCCATATGGCTGCTTAGAATCGAACCAGAAACATTGCCAAACCCAGTGATAATGTTGATCACTCCTGGCGGGAACCCTGCTTGCTGCACGAGAACTGCTAGTTTCGCAGACTACAATATGTTGAGTACATCATCGACGCACGAAAGTGAAGACTGACCGTCAAAGGGGCCTTTTCGCTGCTCTTCAATACAACAGTGTTGCCAACAATGAGAGCGGGAGCTATTTTGTTGGTTGCGAAAAGCAAGGGGACGTTCCAGGGAATGATGGCCGCGACAACACCATAGGGTTGCCGCAACGTCAGGTTGAGAAAGCCTGGTGTTTGTACACTTGTGGTTCCCTGCACGTTATAGCCGACTTCAGCGAAGTGATCCCAAGACCCCGCGCTGGCCACAGCATCGAAGAATGTGCCTAGTGGCTTCCCCATGGATGACGCCTCAAGGGCGGCTAGCTCTTCGTTGTTCTCCCGTATCAAGTTGGCGAGTTTCTTGAAGTACGGAGCACGCTGCATGGGCGACAAGGCTGACCATGATGGGAATGCTGCCTTTGCGGAGGCGACGGCACGGTCCGTGTCTTCCTCTGAGGCTTCATGTACTGCAAGTAATGTCAATCGAGAGCCAGATGAAGGATCCACGCTACCTACCCTTCGCGACGAACTTTCGTGTTGCAGGGTTGTGAATGTCGAAGGTCTTCCCATTCGAAGAGTCGGCGAACTACAGCGTGTGAGCAAATCGCATGCTGGAATTGAGAGATCAGTACCTCTCCATTGATGAAAAGTCGCGTCTCGATGTGATCCGGGAGACCCATGACAACGTCGAATCAAGGAGAAAGAGGAATCGCGAGGGAGTGGGTTTCTTCCTTAGGATGGCGTGGTACAAGTGCGGTCAAAGAAATGAATGGGCTCCTGGGGCAAGATTTCTAGTTTTCGACCTCGCGTGGGGTTGGATGGTGTCGCGATAGCGTACTGTCTGAACCAATGACTGGGTTTAAATCCTTCACATGTAGATGACTTCAAGACTCGGGACGTGGAGTATCGGGGAGTCTGACATCCGCGATCTCTTAGCTCTGAGCAGGATCGGTAGGGTACACAGGCAGTGAGCAGCTGGGAACAGCGGTGGCGTGCAGCGTAGCTCTCTCATGACCCCACACGTACCTAAGCGCCCTGTGGAGGGGTCGGCCAGGATGACCACGATACCCCGCCACGTCTGGTGCTCGGATAGATGAGCCCGCAGCATCTCGCCCGCGACTGATTGATTGCCGGGCCATTGGAGAAGTCTTATTTGCGGAGGAGACGGGAGTTCTTGCGTGTCTAGGGGTGCCGCGGCCATGGGATTCGAAGTCTGCAGGGCGCTGGAGCTATGGAGAGCTTCGCGGTGCGCATGCGACGACCTGTTAAAGAGGCACTATTTCCGGCGTCAATCGAAGTCCAAACATAAGCAGACGGATAGCTTGTTACTTTTGAAATGGGCGACATCAACGAACTCAAGGAGGTGGTGGCACAATTGCAGAAGCAAGTGACGCGTTTGACAGGTGAGAAAAGTCCTTAGTCATGCAGTCGAAAACGCGCTAAGACACGTCCACAGACCAGGAGGAGGTTCGCAAGCTCCAATACAAGTACGGCTACTATCTCGACAAGTGCCTATACAAAGAGGTGAGGTCATCAACGGATTTGCTCTTAGAAGCGAGCTGACGGGTGTAGGTTGCTGACCTGTATTCCGACCACCCCGACACGTGCGTCGAGTTCTTGGGCGGCCGCTACAACGGCAAGGATGGCGTGAAGCGCCTCTATATTGGCCGTTTTGCGAAGGCCTTTGTGGCCGGGCGCAATGGCCCCGTTCATGGCTTTCTGCTCGACCATCCCCAGATTCAGGGCATTGTTGATGTCAACACCGAGGGCACGCGCGCCAAGGGCCGCTTCCGTAGCATGATGGCCGCTGGCACACACGAGAGCATAAAGGATACACACCCGCGCGGCCTAGTTCAGTGGTGGGAGGGCGGCATATACGAGAACGAGTACATAAAGGAAGACGGTGTGTGGAAGATCTTCCGGCTCAAGTACTTTCCCTTCTGGCACGCCACGTTCGAGAAGGGCTGGTCACACACGAAGCCAAATTACGTCCCATTCCTGTCGACTACATATCCAGAGGACAAAGATGGGCCCAACGAGCTCTGCGAGAATCCCATGCTGTGGCCAGACACTCGTGTGGTACCTTTCCACTACGAGCATCCCGTCACTGGTGAGCAGGTAGCAGAGACAGATCTCCAAGCTCCGCATTATGGCCAAGATCCGAGTACGAGCACGCCAGCGCTGGTCTTGAGTAAGCCCAAGTCAGAAGCTTAGATACAACCCATTGATCTTGATCACACGCTGTGCCAAACTGTGCGTTTTGACCAGTCATACGAATCTTTCCTTCCATATTTACTACACTACCCATTTTCAAACGTGGGATACAATCATTGTCTATTATCTTCACAAAACTGGTTTGGTCAATGTTCAAATGATCCAAAGTTCGTACAGACTATCAATACGAAGCCTCAAAGGCGCAAGGCTCCTATATACACGTTGAGCTAGATATTCCACCTCTTTCTTTGAGGGCCTGGAGGTATTGCTCGTACCCCCGGTTTTGTCTTTGCCATTTTGCCCTGGAAAATGGGGCCTATGGGGATATGGATACACTGAGCTGTGTACAGATGAATTTGATCACCAGAGGGTTAGAAAAGATCGTCAAACGGCACTTGGTACTTTGTGACATGGTCCAACAAGCACGTTACTACGACGAGAATAAGTATGTATAGCATTCGGTAACTGTCTCTACTATTAGTATGCACTAATTGCTTAAGACTCATGCCTCTAGCGGGAGCTTGAACAGCCTGATAGCATTTGCTCTCGCCACAGCTTCTTTTTGGTCTTCCGGCAAATCCACAGACTTCCACCAATTCTGGCCCTCTTCCACGGTCTCATACGGCGTATCTGCAAGATTTGTCAGCCACGCTCATATTATGCGGTTGCTTTGCGTACCAATAGCGTATAGACACCTTTCGAGTCCGATCTCCTCAATGCAGAACTTCAACCCACGCGTATTGTAGTTCCCTGATGTGGTTATAGAGACGTTATGGGTGAAGTAATAGCTGTAATCCTTCTTCATTGGTCTCGTGGCTTGCTTGAAAGGATGATTGATCCAGTGGCTCGCCCTCCAAAGATTGAAAGGTATACTGTCACGCCATTAGTTAAGCTCTCGATTCTCCGAATTTGCTTACCCTTCTCCTAGGTGCCCGGCGACAATCTGCACCTTCGGATACTTGTCAAGGAACCCTGAGGACATTACCGCATACAGATGCCAGCTGAGGTCAAGATGGAATTGCACGCCTGCTCCAAGAAGATGCTTTCGATCGCCATACTTTGTTCCTGATTGAAGGTCCTGCTGTATGGCGTACCGCGGATGGAAATAAATCGGTACGTCGAGCTCCTCGGCCGTCTTCCAAAACTCATCGTATTCTTGCGTATCGAAGTACACCTTTAGCTCGCCATCGTCGCCTTTTGACTGATAGTCGTTCACCAGGCCCCCGAACATGCCTAATTCTTTCACGGCTCTCCTGAGCTCGTCCGCCGCGTCCTGCCCGTTGTGCATGGAGAGCGCAGCGAGCGCCCCGAAGCGCTTTGGGTTCTTGGACGCTTCCTTGGACAGATAGTCATTCGCAACTTGAGCCAACTTCGTTGCCTTCTCCGGATCTGGCTCGCCCTGCGCGCCGGGCGATGTCAGAGAGAGTAGCATATACTCGACTCCATGTTCGTCCATGCTCTTCAGCCGTTGATCGTGGATATCCAGAAGCCGTTTCTCATGAGCCGACAGTCCAGACGTTGGATCGCTGCCTGGCCTCATTAAACTCTGCCATTGCGCGAAGCTATGCGCTTCTACGCCCGCCTGATCTATTATGGCTTCTTCGACTGCTATGGTACCCTTCATCAGGACAGATCTCTGAATTATACGTTATTTACGCAATGTTAGGAATCGCTGTACTCGATGATGACTTACGAGGTTCCTTTCTTTTCAAATTGGCTGACTTCCCAAAGTTTGTTCCTGGACCACCCCACAAGTCTGGACGATCGAAGAAAATGGGGCAGGTCGATGGTATTCGGCCGCAAGCGACTCCTGACCGAATCAACAGTCTCCGCATTGAACTGGAAGATTGCGTGCATAGCTGCTACGCAACTAGAGGGGGCATCACATGGATCGCATGTGGCGCAGTTGGATTCTTGAACTGCCATCGGTCCCATCTCACCGTCCCGCACCGATGTACATCGCTTGCGGTTGTATAAAGCCGATGGGCGACGACCCCTGCATTCACCCGCCGCTACCCCGCGCACTACTCTTCCCCACATGTTCCCAAAAAGGAAGCACTAGAGTATGCGGTGTGTGACTTTGTACATTCGATCGAACCCCATTCGGTTGTGGTATATCGTCTCGATTTGAGCAAATCGATTTCCGCGGGTTACTCAGACATCGTACGCGCATCCTGCTTTGATCATGGCACACATATTCTCGCTCGCTGGTCCACCTGTACCAGCCTACCATGAGGGCAATCGCAAAGGCGACCAGGTCAAATTTCCTGACAGCGGCTTTTTCCAGGGATTCAATAAGCCCTCGCGGCTCGAGGCGGATATCCTCGAACTCGAAACGACTGGCGAGATCCCGAAAGATATCAATGGCACGTTCTATCGCATACAACCAGACCATCAATTCCCTCCGATGTTCGAGGAAGACATCCACTTCAATGGCGACGGCTCAGTTTCAGCTTTTCGCTTCGAGAACGGTCACGTCGATTTTAAGCAGCGATATGTGCATACCGATCGGTTCAAAGCGGAAAGAAACGCGAGGAAAGCATTGCTAGGGAAATACAGAAATCCATATACGGACAATGAGATGGTAAAAGGCATCATCCGAACAGCATCGAACACGAACATCGTGTTCTGGCGAGGCGTCTTATTGGCAACAAAAGAAGATGGCCCGCCGTTCGCTATGGACCCCATAACTCTCGAGACAATCGGGAGATACGACTTCGATGGGCAGGTTCAGCATCCTACATTCACTGCTCATCCCAAATTCGACCCTGACACTGGCGAAATGGTATGTTGGGGCTATCAGGCGGCAGACGATGGTCACGACGCGAGCAGTGACATCGTCGTCTTCACCATCGACAAGGATGGCAAGAAAACCGAGGAGTGCTGGTACAAAGGCCCCTTCTGCGGAATGATACACGACGCGGCGCTCACAAAGAACTACTTAATCCTACCGTTGACACCAATCAAGGCGAATCTAGAGAGACTGAAGAAGGGTGGTAACCATTTCGCCTGGGATCCAAATGAAGACCAATGGTACGGTATCGTTCCGCGGCGAAACGGCAAACCTGAAGACATCGTATGGCTTCGCGCTGACAATGGTGTGTATCGCTCCACTTCAAAGCATCCGAGACTGACACAACATTGCAGGCTTCCACGGCCACATCGCCGGCTCCTACGAAGATGACTCTGGCAAGCTCGTCGTCGACCTAACCGTCGCCTCCGACAACGTCTTCTTCTTCTTCCCGCCCGACGCCCCATCACCCACGCCCAACACGCTCCTACAACGCAACAAACTAGTATCGGACACGTATCGCTGGGTCTTTGACCCCAAGACTCCAACAAACACCCGCGTACAGCCTGCCAAGATCTTCGGCATCAACGGCGAATTCTCGCGTGTCGATGACCGCTTCCTGACGAAGCCGTACAAGCACTTCTGGCAATGCCAAATCGATGGCGAGAAACCTTATGACTTCCCCAAATGCGGTCCGCCTGCTGGAGGTCTGTTCAATGTGATGGGGCATTTCAATTGGGAGACTGGGGAGAAGGACACGTGGTGGGCAGGTCCGACATGCACATTCCAGGAACCGGAGTTCATCCCTCGAGAAGGGTCGACGGAAGAGGGTGATGGGTATCTCATTGCGCTGCTCAATCATTTGGATGTCTTGAGGAATGATATCCTGATCTTTGATGCGCAGAATCTGAAGCAAGGGCCGCTTGCGGCGATCCATTTACCAGTCAAGCTGAGGTTGGGGCTGCATGGGAATTTCATTGAGCAGAAGGAGATCGAGGACTGGGCGGAGAGGAGGAAGGAAGGTGGTGAGGTTGGGCCCGTTAGGGCTGCCACGGAGTTGTTGCCGTGGCAGAAGAGGATGGTCGATAGAGGAGAGGTGAAGGAGGAGAAGGTTAGAGGGTTGAACAGAGGGGAGGTTGGGAGGGAGGCGAATGGGGTCAATGGTGTTAATGGCCACTAGGAAATTCGATTCGGTGAGACTTGACCTTGACAAATAAGAATTCAAGACTTGGAATAACAGCCATCCATCGGAGGATGCGAGGTACATGTGATCACACAATTCGTTCTTTCTCAACCAAGATTGCATCTCAATATCTCTACCTACCGAGACCATTGAGGAACTTACAGGTAGTGGTATTATGCTAGCATTCAGGGATTCTTGGCCAGGTAAACAAGTAAGCGGCTGACACCTCACAGCAAGTGCCGTACTTAGACAGGTTCGAGGATTGTGAGAGAAGTAACCGCTCCTAGATCTTTTACGATAGTACTTTTGTACTTCGCCTAAATTTGTCTGAACGCTCTGAATTGGTATCCGAAGCCCAATCAGCATTGGTATAAGGTAGTAATGTCCTATTAAACATGTTTTCGCGAGAGTATTGGACGTGGAATGCCTCCGCATGGAAAGCAGCGAAGCAACGTTATATGTGATCGCTGTCACGGATCCAATTTCATCTTGCTACGGAAAAAGAACGAACTGGTGATTGGCTTTGTATCTACTAGACTCGGTTCATGAACATGTACTTTCAATGGACAAAAAGGCTGTCTTCCGATGGATCATCATACTCAGCTTCCACCTCATTCGTTACATCTTCCATAGACTCAGCTTCCTCATGTTTTCTCAAAGCAGATGCCAACGTAGCGAGGTTGGGAAGCAAGTTCAACCTTGGCAAACAAACTAGCGGCGGTCCTTCGCCGATTCACTTCGCGACTCGCTTCGCGCACCGTGATACCGTCTTTGAGCTCACACCCCCCATCTCTCTCCACAACAACTGCACTATACCTACAACGACAGCCGACGCATCTACCTATCATGGCTACCATTGCGGGAGTCGATCTATCAGACCTGTCACCACAGGCACGACTTCAGTGGATCTCCGCCGTGCGCCGAGCAATTCAGCAGAACCCGAAAGGGATAAGAGTTGTCGCCAATGGCCAGATGAACACAATGGAGAACGTCGGTGGCTATCTCTGGCCGTTTGGTCCCGCATATATCGCCAGCCTTATCAGAATTGTTCGGCGAGATATTCAAGATCCGAAAAGTGAGGAATCCCTTTGGAGGCGCGTGAGCTTCTTCGAGGAACACACAAACCACGGTGTGATTACACAATTCGTACAGTCTCTCAGCCAAGGATGGCATCTCGATATCTCCACCTACCGAGACCATGCCCTGACGCTATCCGATTTTGACAAATATATTACGACCTCATCGGAAGTCTTTGAAAGAATCATGAAGAGCGAAACCGATGACGCCAAATTCGAATTCAATGAACTCCCGGAGAGTGACAAGGTGAAGTTTTGCTGGGTGAAGGGTCTGATGACGGTGATCTCAGCGCTAGACGATTGGTTCATTATGGGGCGCGATATAAATGGTCCAGACGGAGACTGGTGGGTGGAGAAACAACGTGCTCTGATGGGGATACATCCGGAGGTATGGCATAAGGCGTTAGTCCTGGTCCAGCTAGTCATGGACATGGTCACCAAACCGGACGCCGAGTTCGATCAGATCATGAGTACGCGTTTCATTCATAATCCAGTCCACTTCTTCACAGCCTTGGATGTGGAATATCTCCGCATGGACCCGTACGTTTGATGCAGCGGAACAATATCACCTGGATTTCTTGTCGCACATTGGCAATTGCCTCCCTTGTATAAACTAAATTGGAACACAAAGATGACCCTATATCAGCGACCAGTCTACCCAATGCATCACAGAAGGAACAAAATTTTGAACATCACATCTTGAAGAGCACCAACATCGTTTTAGTATTTCCAAATCTTTTGTTGCCTTTCTATAAACCTAGATCTTGCAAGCAGATACGACACAAAGTATGTATTGAGTGACAAAGAATGTTGTGCCATCTTGCTGCTTTTTCAGATTCAAATCAGAAGGTTGAGCGCCACCGCAGTGAAAGGTCGGAATGTGTTGTCTTGGGAATGATTTTGACCTGTTCCCCAATGGTCCGTGCCAAAGTTGCAATCATTCAATTAGTTTCAGGGGAAAGGGGCTGAGCTTGGCTGCTCGGCCCTAGAGTGGGAAGATCCCGCATCGACCGAGTGTATAGGCCTGTTCGCCGGGCGGGTGGCGCGTCCAATCATCTGTGTATTGACGCCAGAAAGTGAGGAATGCCGAAGTTCAGCAACCTATGTAGAGAAGATAGTGAGCTGGCGCCATCAAGGCACCTATTTGGGTTAGCTCTGCCGATGGTTTTTGCTAGAGATATTGCAGGCGCACTCAGACGCCGCTCATATCTACATCCTTGCCGCCACCTATGATGAAGGTATCCCTACGATCGCTGAAACTGACAGTGGACTTGGGAATGTCGAAGTTGGGGATGACGATAGTTTTGCGAGGCTCAGTGGCTCGCTTCCACCAGATGAACGGCGACTTGAGGACAGCAGTGGCCGATGACGCGGCAGTGCGTAGACCGCGACGCATCTTAGATGTGCCACACATGTACTGTTTCGGTGAACGACCGCCTTTGGTTTCATAGAAGCTCTGAGTGTTGCCGTCCATGGGAATGTCGCCAGTCAGCACATAATTGTACCGGCGACGCTTGTTGATATCTGTTTGCGTGTTCCTAGAGACTAATTCTCGGAGATCTTCGTCGGAACGGGTAGCCTTACGTTTCGTACCAACCGTTAGGGAAGCCATGGCCTCAGACGGAGGTAGGGGTGGAGCTGAGACATGATTGAGCTTTTGTAGTCGAGTCTTTAGACGAGGAGTTGACTCGTCTTTAAGGGCCTCCTGCAAGGCTTGACCGTCGACAGCTGTGCATGAGAAACCTTGAGTCTCACGAAGGAGCTCATCGAAGCCAAGAGGGTTGCTCTTGAAGCAATCTTGGAGCGCATTGATCTGAATTGGTACAGGAGGGCTCTTGAGGGTACCAGGGAGGTCATCATCCTTTGGTGGTGGAGCGTAGAATGATATACCGCCCTGTGGGCGACTGTAGAGTGACCTCAGCTCCCGCCTGGAAGAACCATCACCGCAAGGAGTGGAGCTCACACCTGTGATGTTCACGGTTGGGTTCGCTGAGAGAGCAAGTAACGCTTTGTCTCCACGCACAGTGGTCGACAGTTTGTTCAGTTTTCCCCAGCCAGACTGGAAGTAGTCTCCCCACCCTGGAGTGACTAATTCATCTGGGCCGGGGCGTACGTCGATGTTCTGTGAGACTTGTGCACGAGCGTCGAATTGGTATTTCTCTGCCATTTTGAATGACATGGTCGTGCGTTTGCCAGGGAAGCGGCGTCCGAGTGCAGACTCATCATCGCTCACGTCATCCTCCCAGCAGGTACGGCCAGTGGAGATGTTGAGACCACGAGACATATCGACAACAACAGGAGTTTGATAGAACTGTTGTCACTTTTGTCAGCCCCACAAGCTAGAAAATCATGGTTGATATACCTACGTTGAATCTATTGTGTCCCTTGAATAGCAGGTGCAATAGCAATGAACCTTTCTATTTTCTATGGAACTGCAAGAAATGGTAAGATGACGGATTCAGTTTTTACAGTTTGAATTTATACCTTCAGCTTCCACGTTCCTCGATGAAGTAAAGATGATTGAGATTGGTTGTGGGTAGGTTGTTATCGGTATAGTGGTAGTCAGGGCGAAGGATCCGCTTGAGATTGTAATCTCAAGCGAAGAATACGGGCTCTATATATGATCTGCGCTAATGCAGGGGCGGAGCATGCATATGGACAATATTTGAATTTTTGCTACTCGATGACTTCACGTCAATATGCAGTCGTCATTGATTGCATACGATACTGGGTCCCAGAACTATAATATGTCCGTGATTAGGATTCATCACGACCATAGGAGGGCATTCATAAATTGGGCTCAAAGAAGGCAACGAAGCATCGAGTGCTCTTCAAAGCCGATCAAATTGCACTCGGGTTTAGATCCGCTTCACGGAAAAGCTTAGGGAATTTCCTTTCTTCGAAAAATTCCCACTCATCTTTCCAGCCAAGGACTTATTTAGGCTACCAATAGTTCGAGAAACTCGTGAGGAGGCTTTTTTCTTAAGTGTTAGTCTCCTTGAACAGTCATTGTACGAACGCTCCAGATGTCTATACTTGGAGCTTTGAGGTTCTTTAGACGCCAACTTTCGGCCTACCCTAGGCACTTTGTGATGTGCTATGCCACAAGCTCGCACCTACCATCCATTATTGGGGGTATATGGTACCCCGGTCATGAATCAAACAAAGCCTTCACAAAACAAGCTCAGTCTCAGACATCCAAGACTCGGACGATCAAAACGGCGGCCTTAGCGGCACCTTGGAGCTAACTTCGTATATTTTCATCGTACTTGCTTCTATCATGTAGTCAGTCCTGTACTACTGGCGTACATAGATTGTTCGGTTGCCAGAACCATTCTCGTTGTTTTCATGTTATCTTTGATTGGAGCATATCTCGAAGGGCAACAAGCTTCTTCAATCTGTGCGTTGGAATATAAGCGAGTTACCGTTCTGAGGACAGAAGGCGTCTTCTTATCTTGTCTCAATCTACTTTGGGATGCTTATATGAGTGCCTGCGCAAAAGTTACATGTAAACACACTGTCATCAACAATGGAAGGACGGAGTAAAGCACTGTCATTAACAATGAATAGACGGAGTAAAGATTCAAAAACTAGGCGGGAAGTAACTAGAGTCCGAGTTTGGGCCGAAATAGTAATGATGAAATTGTAGTGAAAGCAAGTTCCTGATGGTGTTACGCAATACTGACCGACTTCACACTGAAATAGAGGTACACCGCAAAATTGCGGTCAAGGTCACGCTGCGTTGAACACTCATAACGTCAACGCCCCACCTCGCATTTCATCAGCTCTAGCTCCTCACAATCTTCCACCTCAACCGAACAGGAGTCGACGCACTTGCGCTTTTCGTTGTGTGCTACAATCGCTTCAGCTCTTCCAGTATCAATCGAGCGTACGGTATTCCCTTTGATTGCGTAGATCCCGCCAGATGCCTCGCACCTATAGCGCCGGAGTTCCGGAGAAAGATCTCCTCGCCATGATCAACGGTTATCTTGCCGAGACGTACAAAGGAGAGCCGGTGCCCTATACCCCCGAAGAGGTCGATGGAGAGCTCAAGGATATAATGAATATGGTCAACAAGGCGCATGGCGACCCATTCACCGGCAAGATTCTCGACCCTCCTCTCTTCGTGCCACACTTTCCAGATTCGCCTACACCCGTTCCGGCGCACCTGATACTGCTTAGTCAGAGCACTCTCGAGGTCGAGAAAGAGAATTACTCCAATACCTCTGTTGTCGATTCTTCCGTCAACGATGACGACGCTTCTACTTCGAGCGACAAGTCCTCACCCGTTCTGCCAGTCAAGCCAGCAACAGATGAAAAAGACACCCGCCTTCCGCAAGCCGAAGCCATCACCGAGATGCTACACGACACGGCGGCCAACTTTCCGCGTTCGGAGATGGAGGAGCTTGGACGCTTCCACAAACTGAATCTGACGTTCGCTCCAGATTCCCAAGCTTCTTCCGCCACGCAAGTTGAGGCCGACGAGTACAAGAACCAGGGCTTCGATCCCGACAGCTTCGGCGAGACGGACCCCGAGGTCGCGCGCAAGTCCATGGAAGACAAATTCGGGAAGTGGCTCTCCAAGCAGCGCGATGGAGTCGACCTCACGAATCCCAACTGGTTCGGCACCGGCGAGAACGCGAAGAAAGGTGGTAAAGACGCGAGCTCTTTCACCAAGTTTGTCACTGCATCGTCTTCCAACTCTGCCAAAACTGGCCTCAAACCCTCTGCAAACACGCTCGAGCCTGACGCAGCTATCACCGAGCTAGCCTCAAATGTCTCCAAGTCGCTCGTCATCGCGTCAACGTCCACTGCCGCTGTCGACAAGCAAGCATCCGTCAGCAACGAAGACGCCGACTTCCGCGTGACCGACCTCTTCGCAGGCGCTCCCGCCACAGCCGACACTGGCAAGAACGGCAAAGGCAAGGGCAAGGAAGCAGTCAAAGACAACTCGCGCGCAGCGCAAATCGCCAAAGGTAAGGAAGTCCTCAGCACCCAGCCCCTCTCCCAAGTCGCGCGCCGCGCACTAGCCCGGCAGACTAAGAAGAAGCACCGAAAGCCTCTGCCGCCGCCTACAAAGCGCGAGGCGGTGCGCAGCAAGCCGGAGCCAGAGCCAGAGCCAGAGCCTGCGTCGTCGGCTGTTCAGTCTTTTGGTGGGACGAACCTGGATGCGCTTGCGTTTGGCCGGCTTTGGGGTACGAATATCATCATCTTGAATAATTTCCAAAGTGGTATGTTCGCGAATAGAGAGGGATCTGGACAAGAAGCGCGGGAGGAGCCGCAGGATGATACGGATCGCGTCCTGGATATCACTGATGATGCGAGTGATGACGAGCCGATGGACTTCGAGTAACGGCATTGTCGAATGGCGCTGACACAGGGTCTAGGAGGTCATTGACGGTCTTTCAGTTGAGAGGACAAGTATCAAAGGGGCATCAAATCAAGAGAAGTAGATATGACGAGGGGAGGATGAGTGGGACATACTGCGGGATAGAATGACGGTTATGTGAAGGCGAAGGCAGACGAGGGCATTTTGGGATGATCTTCAATCCAAATGTGATTGAAAAGATTTGACCATGCTGGGCTTTCTGCTGAAGGCAATGCCAATCCCAGCTTACTTCTCATCACAGCATTCCGCTTGCGAGCATCAACGTACTCTATAAATTGAATCACAGTATCACATTACACGGCATCCAAGTGAGCTTGTAAATTGCACGCTTCTAGTCTTTTTCCTCCTACGAAATGCGCGAATACAATGACGTATAACTTATTCAAGGGCTGAGAGGCTTCGTTAGTCTACGTCAAACCCTGCAATGCCCTTCAAGTGCTCTTTTACAAGGGTAACGCGAGCCTTCTGGGTATGGTAGAATCAACACCGCCATCTCGTAATCCAGAAAGAGACGTCGAATGCTTGCATACAAGCATCTCAATGGACTGAATCCAAGCACGCAGATAACGATGCGAAGCCCATACCACAAGTTGATACGGCTACGCTCAGAATCGCTGACACATTGTCGACCGACCTCTCAATACCCTACTCACGCCACTACGGTATGAGTCATTTGATCACCAAGTATACTCCAACATCCTCGGCCGTCCTCAGTCCCATACGCAAGATCTCAACTACCACCAACATATCTCAATCAACGTCCCCACCTGCCAGGCAAGCGAGACTTCGGAATAGCCTTTCGTCGGCCACCCGGATTGCTCGGCTGATTTGGTTGCATCGCAAAAGGGTTGTTTTCCGCAGGACCTGCTTGAAAGGTGAAGCCACCACCAGTCTGACCGGGGCCTTGAGCGTTCGCGTTGTTTGCGAGACCTGCTGCGGGAGGGTTGAAGGGGGTTGGGATCGACGCTCCTCCGTTGAAGGTTGGCTTGAAGATGTTTCCACCAGATGCTGTGTTGGCAGTGCCTCCAGTGCTACCGAACAAGTTGGTATTGCTACTATCTCCAAATGGGCTGTTGTTAGGCTGTGAGAGAGTCTGCGGAGCACCATGGGCTGCTGCATTGTAGAATGGTGTGGTGCTAGCAGGTGAAGCTTGTCCAAACAGACTTGTGTTGGTTGGCGCGCCTGATGGATGATTTGCATGCTGAAATGGGGTATAAGTGGATTGTGAAGATGCACCACCAAATGTTTGGCTGGGTGCAGGAGAGAAGCTGAAATTGTTGTTCTGCGTTGGTGTGGTAGACTGAAACGAAGGATTGAGGGAGGGCTGCGTAGAAGCACCTCCGAAGGGTCCATTCGGCGCCGGGAACGGAGTAGGGTTCTGATTCGGCGGCGTATTGAACATACCAGCCTGCTGAGTTGGAGCCGATGGGCCGAAGATAGATCCACTCATGTTACTATCCGTCGCATGATTTGGGACAGAACTTGAAGAGACAAAGTGGTTGCTTGATGAATCTGGAGTAGCTGGCACAAATTGGATAGGATTAGCAAGTCCCGTTGACCGAGGGGCGCTTCCTTCAAGGTTCTGACTTGGCTTCTCCTCAGACTTCCACGGTGACATGGTACTACCTGATCGGCTGAAATCGAACCCAGATTTTGCCACACCGCCCGGGGTATGCGGTTCGCGATAGTACTTTGCGTAAGTGGGAGCGTCCGGCTTCTTATCAAGGTTCCATCCGGGTGAGTTCTGCAGCTTAGCAAACGCGTTTGGCTTAGACATTCCTTGTATTTCCGGCGAGAGTTTGGAAATATCAAACCCCTTGTCAAGACCATGCTTTTTCTTCCTCTTTTCCAGAAGTTTCCTCAGACGCGGCTCGGAGAAGAGCTCAGAACCATATACGTATTTGTCGACAATCTCATCGAGCTTGCCCTCTTCCTTTAAGTTTAGGATCTGCCAAGCAGCCAAATTGATGTAGTACAGCCCGAAAGGTGCACTGTAAGGGCCCGCTGGCCACGATTCAGCATCGGGACGCCGCTCAATGGTCGATGCAAAGTTGTCCCAGATCCAAGAAACATGGTCAGCCTTGAGCTCAAACTGCGCAAAGAGATGCCACATGTGTTCGAGGAGAATCTCAGCCTCTTTTGTCATCTCTAAGAGTGTTAGCACAATGTGCGCGTTGATGCACACGATTGGGTCATCCTCTATGTCCATGCTGAAACCTTTGCCATCAGTGGCACTGCGCAGCGCTGTTTGGACAACGTTTGTCAGGATCTCGTCGTCAATTCCATTCTCCGTTCCGGGCAGAAGAACATGGCCTGACTCTAGGACGTATTTGCTGAGATTCGGAATTTGAGAGAAGACTTGATCTCGGGGGACTTTTGTGCAAATGATACCGCCATACGCACTGTCGCTGCGCTCTGTGGCAATCTGGACGTAGTATGCAGGATCATCTTTGTCATAACTCTGCCGATGCCAAGTGGAGGTCTTGCTTGTAGGCGTATCAAGTTTGAAGACAGGTTTCTTCTGTGGCGCTTTCGAGTTGTGCGACATTCCAGGTATCGCTTCAGGTGATGAGGTATTGAGTCGTGTTTTCGCGCGGGATTGTTGGTCAGGGTGCAAGATTCTACAGTTGTAAGTCAGGAAGATCGAAATGAACGCAAGAAAAGCTGCTGTTAACGGGTGGTTTGATCGTGAAAGAGGTGGATTCACTAAGCCGTGTGCCCAATTCGATGTTTGTGTTGTGCGATCATAATCGCGAACCCAGGCGGGAAGTCACGCGCGTGTGCACGTGACATGCACAATGCGAGCGTTTGCCTTGCAAGCATAGACTAACCGTTTGCTTCGCGCATGGTAGTCAGCATTGTGTAGGCCCCAAGGTGTTTCCATCGCTTCCAACGCGGCATGGCCTCTCCTTTGTGATACTCCAACACTTCGATGCATCGCAAACATGTCGTACACGCTGCAATTTCCTCCTGTGCCTTTGCCTGGCAATATCCGCTCCTTACCTCATGTTTTGATCGCCATACAAGGACGAGATGTTGCCGCCGAACTTCCACCTAATATTCCGCTAGCCATGCTACTTCACTTCGCTCCAAAAGTGAGACACTGGATCCTTCCACCGCTAGAGGCCTTCGGTCCGGAATATGTGGGCATTAACATCCTGCGGCCTATGAGCGCGCGAGGATTGAGTTACATTGTGAACCGCATGTGTCAACTGGTAGGGCTACCTCGACCGAACTTTGACACATGCCCGAAGATCATGGAGACGACGCAGATCATAGAGGCGTGGGGATTGCTTGAATTGCCAGTAACGGGTATCGAGAGTCTGAAAACCCATCTGGTCATGCGATTGATGTTTGGGGAGCCGATCAGGTGCATCGAGCTTCGCGTGATGGGGGCAGTGTTTCCGACAACATCGACCATCATGCGCGAGGCAGCTCATAACTTCATTCGATCTCATCGCGGAAGCTGCTACTTGAGCTCAGGTAGCAACAAGTTTGGCGAGTTCCATGCAATCCAAGATTGGATAAAGGAAGACAAGGTGCGGGTGGCCTTCTTTAGAGAGTTGAACCAGCAGTATCAGTTGCAGGATCAAGGAAAAACAAGTGTGGTGAAGGCAGAGACATCAAAAGAGAAGATTGATCCTGAGCTTAAAAATGAAACAGCCTTGCAAGAAGAGGCTCCTGATAGGAATCATGAAGTCCTTGTGAGAGGAAAGACTCTTCGATTGTCATTCAAGCAGAGGAATGAGCTGGTGGACAAAGACAGAACGGAGCTGAGATACCGGCTCCGACGCCTGAAGTCTGACGACACTCTCCGCTCACTCAGTGTAGAACATCTGGACCTCGAGTCTGAGGACGAAGCCCCACCAGACAGCTCGATCAACCCTCGCGATGGCGCCGATCAACTCGAAGAGAAGGCGAAGAAATCGTCTGACAAGATGGAAGTGTGCGGCAACAAATTTCCTCAGGGCATAGATATCGATGTCCTTGAGAAAGCTCTGGGAGAGCTTAATGAACTAGGAGCGCGTGCAACGAGAGGGCAGGAGCGCAGGAAGGAGCGACGAAAGCCAGGGACTGAGGCACGAGAGGAATTCGATGGTGATCTGGAGGGAAGGTCGACGAGCGAACAAGAACGCGTTGAAAAGTCACGAAGGCCTGTCATGAATATAGGATATGGTCTTGACGCTGAACGAGAGGAATATCGCGATGGAGGCGAAGGACGTCGAGAGGCACGACGCGACGAACGTCGGAAGGAGCGGCGAAAAGCGAGGACGGAGACAAAAATCGGGCGCGAAACGACTTCTGGAAAAACGAGGAAACTCTTGGACACTGCCACAGACGATCAGCTTCTCTCCGACGCGGGGCGTGGTTCAAGGCTGGTCGAATCGTTAGAGAAGTCTGCCCTAGGAGACAAAGCGGGCGGCCTCGCACATGACAAGAGCTAAGACTTATTGAATGGGTATGAACAGAGCCCTGCTACGATGCGTCTACGGAATTCTTGTCCAGTCTGGGGTGGATGTAGTCTAGCTACACAACATTTCGAGAGCTGCCGCAGCGGTAGTGTAGTGCGCACGCGAGGGTCGCCAGATAGCTGGTACATAGTCTGGGTATCATGTTAATGTGCATTAGGCAAGCTCGACCGATCTCTACGTGCAGTCCATCAAAGCAGCCAGGAGGTAAAATACAATATCATTGACTGTAGAAATCTACAGGGGTACATGCATGAAGCTTTGTGTATATGCTTCGTTCCGGTCAACTTGACGTTCTAATACGTGGTATCACATAAGGAAAACTTTTGTAAACATAATGATACAAGCAAGGGGACATACAAACATCGTCCCTGAACAGTGCAAGATCGTGGTCCTGTCGAGGACGCGGTATCTGCCTGTCTAGCCACAGCCATACTCAGACTTCGCTATCTTTTTTGGAACGGGACAGAAGCTCTTTCACGCGCTGCTTAATTGAGCGGCGCGCAGTCTGGTCGTACATTGGTTTGTGTTCCTCGTAGGGGTCGTGTTCATTTTCGTAGTCGACGTGAACATATGCTCTCTCGACGTCAGCGAGACCTATGAATGAACAGTTAGCGTGAGACAAGCAATGACAAGTGCGAGTACGCGTACCTTCTAGCTTTCGTTGCAAAGTCTGGCTGACATCATGGGTAACCTTGAGAGGCATGTCTTCATCCATGACAATATCGACTTCGACATAATAATGTTGACCGGCATGGTAGGCTCGGCACTGTAGCAGATTAGAGGCTGACGAAAGCAATTCGAACGGCTCTGACACTTACTGTATCGACCTTACGGATGCGGGTATCGTGAGTCACGACAAGATATATCAACTTGGAGATATATTCTTGCGGGGCACCCTTGCCTACCAAGAGCCAGACGTGCTCGAAAGCGTTGGCAGCCCAGGATACAAGGATCAAGAGACCGATCAGAATGGCGCCGATCGGGTCGAGATACCACACCACGCGACTCCCGACGATGGACATAGCAAGACCGAATGCGTTGACGATAATGTCATTCCGGTGGTCGACGAAGAACACATGTACTGAAGGGTAACGTCTGTAAAGGAAGCAGAACGCGCACAGGGACCCCTTGCAAAAGACTGGAAAATATAAGTATACGCCTCAAGCCGAAGGTGATAAACGTACTGGCCACGGCAACAAAGATGATGGGAATAATATGAAGCTCATCAGATTCGCTTCCACCGCTACCAAGGCTGCGACCTGACTCTATCTAGATAGGTGTCAGCAATCGCCACTTAGGGCAGGGTGCAGTGCAAGCTCACAATGAGCTGAATAGCGACGGTAGTCATCAAACAGCAGAACATGATGATGCCAATGGTTTCAATACGTGTACGCCCCACAGGATACTTGTAGACGCTTGGTCTAGACGCCATCCGGGAAGTGACGAGCATGACGATGGAGGACACGAGGTCCATAAATGCATCTGCAGCAGTAGCGAACAGGGACAATGACCCTGTCGAGATGGCAGCATACATCTGAATGATAAACAAACAGAAGTTGACTGCAAAGGAAGCGTTGACGGCAAATTTGACCTTTGGGCCATTCTCTATGGTGTCAAGGGCGGCTAAGCGCTCCTCGTCACCGGACTGCAGAAACTGATCGATCAGTGCGTTCTGCCTAGTGTAGAACTTCTTCATGTGCTTCTTGTTGGCCGTAGGATGGTCCTGCTTCATTTGCCGTTGGCTAACATCAGGGCGGCGGTGTTTGCCAAGGTCCAGAGGGTCGTCACCAGTGAGTGTGTTGACCTCGACGATCTGGTCCTTGGCATCAACATGGACAGCACCTCCTTGGTTTGACGGAGCACTGATGGTATCTGCATGTTCGATAGCGGTGACTGCAGAGTGATTAGATGGACTCTTGGGTGATCCAGCACCGCCATCTACTGGAGCAGTTGTTTGGTTGGCAGCTTGGCCGGTTGGGGGTGATGAGGCTAAAAATGGCGGTCAGGACAGGGCTGTGTGAGAGAAATAGGGATCTGGTAACTCACGAAGAGATCCGGAAGCCATAGTCTCCGACTTGTGATGTATGGAATTATGGGTGGATCTGAGGTGTGAATGCCTGGAATGGACTACAGAGACAGGCAGTATAGGGACGCGACTGTATTAAAACCACAGCGAGAGGCGAAAAAGGCGGCCACGCTACCGCGCCGCTAGACAGCCATTTCGCATGCCCAGAAATCATTCTGTGCTTCGACTGCAGCGTCGCCTGCAGTGTGATGGAGGATAAAGAGCTTGAAACGAAAGCTGCTGGGATGAGGCGGAGGTCCTCCGCGCGTGCTCGCCAGCGCCTGCCCTGCGACGCGAGCGGAACTTTGTCATGGTCGCGTGCGACTACCGCCAAGCTTTCGCGCTGGGATCGGCATTCCTCTTCATGCTTCACCATCCTCCGTGTCAGACTTCGTAGCCCCGAAACGCCTTGTCCCAATCACGCTCGCCCCCGGCTTCTTGGACGTTTCCACGGCTCGCCCCTCCCGACCTCAGCCAAGACCTGCTTGTACTATGCCCGTCGCGGTCGTAGCCACGGGCTCGTGACTGCCGACTTGGCACTTCATGTCACCCCCATCGTCTGCCCCCCATTGGCCCGCTGGATTTGTATACGTCCAGCCTCTCACTAGAACTGCAACAGAACATTCCATCAAAAACAGCAGCCGCAACAGTAGCAGCACAATTCACTGCCAATTCTGTCATTCGCCCCACTCGCCCAAGACTCCTCTCGAGCCACGTCTGTCTGCCTGCGCTTGGTTTCCTTGGGTTCCTGGAGCAAGTGGACTCCATAGCTCCTCATGTTATGCCAATGCTGTCAAATTGAGCCTGAGGGCCTGGGGAACGATGCTTCTTTGCGTCTCGCGGCTCCAGTCTTCGTACAAATCCAGGTCCTAGATACGTTTGGACTTCCGCCTTGCTGTATCAAGCCCTATCACAACCGAATGGTGTGGCGTGGGCCCTCTGTTGAAGCTTCTCTACCTGTGCTTCTCTACCCTGGCAGTTCTGGTACTATGCCGATCAGTCCAAAATAGTTAGTCTATTCCCCAGCAACGAAAGCCTTAAAGCACCCAGCGCCGAGCCTTGAGTTCCACCACCTACACGCTGTGTTTGTTCTCTTTCTTCACTCTCTGGAAGAGATCACTTTTTGCCTTCTTTCTTCCCTTTTTTCGTTCTCACCTTGTCTTCATCGTCGCCGGCGACGTACTTCATTGCTTTCCTTTCTACTCACCTAACGGGGTGGGGCCTCGGGACGTTCCTTCTTATATACTCCCTAATTTGACGAGTCAACATGTCCGACATGGAAAAGCCGCAATGTGGAAGTGGAGATGATGCCGCTGCGTATGACTTCCCTCTTCACGTCGCTGCTGTTTGTAAGTAAAAGCTCGTTCTTCCAGCCTGCAGTGAGCTTACGTGGATAGTCATCGTGTTCGCGGCCAGTATCGGAGGATGTGGTTTCCCTGTGGTGGCGAAGAAAGTCAAGTGGATGAACATCCCGCCTAAGATCTTCTTCTTTTGCAAGCATTTTGGTACCGGTGTTCTGATCGCCACTGCATTCGTCCATGTAAGCATTCTTGTTCGAAGTGGGAGAACTTCACTTACAATGATAGCTTCTTCCGACTGCATTTGCCTCTCTCAACGACCCTTGTCTTCCGGATCTCTTCACCGAAGATTACCCTGCTCTGCCTGGTGTTATCATGATGGGATCTCTGTTCTGTCTCTTCCTGGTGGAGATGTGGCTCAACGCAAAGACCGGTGGGCACAGCCACGGGAGTGCAACTGGCGAGGAGTTTGGCGCCAACCGAGGTCCTGCAGCTGGTATTCAAGCTGCTATCGCTCATCCCCTAAGGCGCACAAACAGCTACGACTCTCAAATGACAATGGCTATGCGGGACGAGAAGAAGGGTTGGGTTGAAAATTCGTACCCAGTTGACAACTTCCCGTTTAAGGAGAACCAGAACGATTTGGAGCCCAAGTCCGAGATGCCCCCATGGTTTATCGTCTTCTATGAGCAGTACGTTCGCCAGCGGGACGAAATGGTGAACATGCTCAACCGCACTCTGCCTGCTCTTCCCGGGTACAGCCAGCAACAACAAGCCCCGCAGCAAAGCGCCGTTCAACAACAGTCTTACTTCGAAGACGATGTCGAGCAACAAGTTGATCCCATGGTTCTCAAGAAGCAATCTATGCAAATCACCCTTATCGAAGGTGGGATCCTGTTCCATTCGGTCTTCGTGGGCATGACTGTTTCCATCACATCAGAGGGATTCGTCATCTTGCTTATCGCCATCGTTTTCCACCAGGCTTTCGAAGGTCTTGGTCTCGGCTCTCGTATTGCCGCCGTCCCCTACCCGAACGGTAGCTGGAAGCCTTGGGCTCTCGTAGTCGCTTTCGGAACCACCGCTCCCATCGGCCAAGCGCTCGGACTGTTCACCCGCGGCTCCTACGATCCCGAGAGCGCCTTTGGTCTCATCATTGTCGGTGTTTTCAATGCAATTTCTTCCGGATTACTACTATATGCCGCGCTAGTCGATTTGCTTGCCGAAGACTTCCTCAGCGAGGAAGCCAATCACACAATGACGACTCGCGACAAGACCTTTGCATTCATGTATCTCCTCATGGGCGCAGCGGGTATGTCCATTGTAGGCGCTTTCGCCTAAGATGTCATTCTTGACCTCGGCCTTTCTTTTCGTGACGATAATAATCATGGTTGTCTACGCCATGCTGCTAGAATGGGTGTCACAAGGCCTCCGCACAGCGCTCTCCACAGAGCATCGAGCCATCTGCTATGGATTACTTCCGTCGCGGCTTAGGGCTTCTCAAATTTTCCTTCTGTCTATTTTCGAGAGGATGACATCTCAGCCTCCAGTATGTGTGGGTAAGGCTTTACGCGGCGACGTCACAGGATTACTGTACACTATGGGGTTTCGGTGTTGTATATTGCTTTTCATGAATACATTTAGATTATCTAAAATGGGGCAACCAGTCTTTCTTTATGATGGTTAGTCGGAAATGCCATGTATTCAGTTGCCTATCAACTACTATACTAGAGGGATCGCGAGGACGCTCTAATCGAGAAGCCAGAGGAGACACATGTTCGTAGAAGCGAATGAATAATATCATAACAAAGCTTCTCCGTTCGACTGTCTGCTGCATCTGTTTCGTGACTTGGTTATCCTCAGATTTGCCTCCTCCATATCTCCCCCTTGCCATTGCTTTCTACCACGATGAAAGGTCATGTTGAATTCCCATGAATGTTTCGTCATCTATGCCATAAAGACGATTGGTCTTCAGCAGTAAGCCAATCGTTGACCACCGCGAATAAAAAGGTTCGCAGTCCCCCTGTAGCAAAATTTGCCAGAGGTTCGTTCTCCAAGTAGAAATCTGCCAGAGCTCCGCCACATGGAATAAGAAAGAGAGAGTTGTGTCGGTCCTTGGATGCCCTCCTCTCACCATCCCACCTCCCCATCTTTTATATTTCAGGATCAAAGACTCCCACAGCACTCTGCATCCCCCTCCTCCGATAGATGATCGACCGGAACCCACAACCGGCCGCCACCGCCCTGCCGGCACTCACCACAAGCCGGCAAACGTCGTTTCCGCCACACGCAGAGCCTCTGCGGGCTTGTGCATAACGGCTTGTCGCTTATGGCATTCGCCCTGTCCGCACTTGGCTACTTCAAGCCGTCCGGAGATTTGCAATTCGTTTCTTGGCACTTTGTCATGGTGGAGTGGGCGCTGTTTGGACTCCAGATGTCTGCTACAGCAGCGCGGCTTGGCACACGTCGTCGTCAATGGGGCTCAACTGGTGTGTTGCAGCCTCGAAACAAAAGTGTGGCCTGGTCGGGCGTGGCCGTGACAAATATGATCGGTGCCCAGCCGAGCTGGGACGGGGGTGCCCGTCGGCAATGGCTGAGAGGAATGACTAGGGGAGTGCCGAGCGAGGAGGCGTGCATGAAACTTGGAGACGAATCTGTGAGACTGCTGCGGTTGGGGTTGCGTGGTGTGACGGGGCGAGGTTTGAGAAACGGGCTGCTAGCCTAGGTTGGGAGATGTGCCAAGAGCGGAAATGAGTCGTGGGGAGGATCTGGAGGAGGTTGGGGGTTGAAGGTCCACTCCGAGCGGAGTGGAAAGTTGTGTCGGTGTCTGCACCGTCGCCCTTTCAACCCCTTCCTTCTCTCTCTCTCTCCCTCGCTGCGACTCTCTCGAAGATGGCCAAACTTAGCGGTCGTATTAGCTTGCATACTATCTTTTATCACCAGGCAATTCTGAATCTGCCTCGAAGGCTTCTTGCTCACCGCCATCTGCGGACTCCGCTCGAGAACTCGATCTGCACTAATTGTCGCCTAATGTACAAGGCGCGGGTGCTCCGCGCCTGCGTCCGCACCTGCTTAGGCGTTAAGGCGATCCCATCTGACCCGCATACGGATACAAATGTTTCCGCGTTGTTTATCGCAAGGTGCGGTAGTTCATCATCACGAGAATAGTTCAAAGCCGCTCTTGGGGTCAAGAGTCGGGTATATCGTCATTTCACCACTGGTTTATTTTTGGGGTTGGCGGTTGCCGGATATAGACTAGCACTTGTTCTTTCTACAGCCCTGGAGCGTCCCAAGGTCTTCTCCTGATTGCGCGCTCTAGAACCGGACCGAAAGATTCAATCGATGATTTACATGGCTTCAACCTTCGACTTGGTGTTTGAGAGCACGATGTAGTTGTAGTAAGCCCGATCCATGCTCTCTTTGAAGACAACATACAGCTAGCGTTACTAGACTCCTAGAATCGTACAATTCATCGTGCTGGGTATGGCAATGTAAGAGCGGTTCCTAGACATTTAGATCTCATGATTCTACACTCCGTCCAGCTATACAGGCTAACACCCCTCTTTCAGGTCTGGCTACTGTTCATCCTTTACTCGGACAACGACCTTTCCTCTCGCCCGCCCAGTCTTCAGTCTCAAATACGCACTAGGTGCCTCATCCCACTCGAATTTAGTGTCGATAACCGCTTTCACCTTTCCTTCCTTCATCCAGGTCCCAATCTGAGCCAGATGCTCTGATTGAATTTTCGCAAGAGGCATCTGATACTTCCTCTTGCCGCCACCCAGACTCGCCGGAACCAGAGAGTTATGCGCGAGTCGCATAGCAGATTCGAGCCCAGACCCCATGCCTATCTGGATAAACTTCCCACCAGGCACGAGGAATTTGTGTGAGACTTTGTAGAGGCTCGACGGCGTGCCCACATTGTCGATGCAGAGGTTGAATATCTGGCCTTTGCCCTGGAGTTGAGTGATGATGTCTGCAGCTTTATAATCGAGAACCTTATCAGCACCCAAGCTCTTGCACAATTCGATATTCGGCGTTGAGCATGAGGTAGTGACATGGCAGCCAAGTACTTTCGCAATCTGAAGAGTCCAGATACCAGTGCCCCCCGAGCCTCCGTTGACGAAGACCCTGTCACCTGCCTTGGCATTCTCTTTCAGCGCGCGGTATGCCGTGGTACCCGCGACAGCGATGCTCGCTGCGTCGTCGACTTCCAAGCCTTCGGGCATGGCGGTAAGACACGTCTTTGGTACTGCGACATACTGCGACAGCGATCCATGTCCCAGTGGACTCATGACTGCACCGAACACCATCTCGCCTATCCTGACAGTATCGACCTTATTTCCCGTTTCAGCGACTCGGCCGCAGAAATCCATTCCAGGGATGAAAGGATTCGGTATAAACGGTTTGACCACGGCTCCCAGCTCCGCGACCTTGTAGTCAGCTGGGTTCAACGCAGCGCTGTAGACCTCAACAAGCACTTGATCATCTGTGATCTGGGGCTTTGACACACCCGAAGCGGGCTGGAAAAGGTTGTTTTCGATACCGCCGACGGCCGTGGTGAACTGCCATGCTTTGATTGTGGTCATGCTTAGGGCTGTTGGCAAGGTAAATATGAATACAAGCGCTTCTCATGAAGTGCTTTGAAAATTCCAAGGCCACGATTCTTGACGTTCGCCCGGTTCTTGTAATCATGAACGGAGGTATTTTAGCGCGTGATCCCGTCGAAAATCGTCCGCAGTGATACGTACCATATCGGATCGGATGCGAAGAACGATTGGCGAAGTATTGAGTGAAGAACTTCGTAATGGGAATCAGGGCGGTTCGTCTCTGTTACGATCTGAATATCGCAGCAACTGTCCTTTTCGCTGCACTGGGTACACAACGTATACAACTAGTAACATGGGGGACCGAGAAGGTATATAATAGGACCTTTCCTTATGCCATCAATTGGTGTTCATCGATTAGTACTGTCACCTCTGCAGTAGTGGTAGTGTACGGAGGACTGTAGCAGTGTAGCTTGTATAACTGGGCTTCTGTTACCTACGGTGCGGAAAGGTGTGCAGAAGTCCAATGAAGTGAGTGGCGCAGTGACTCAAGGTGGCTCATCGAGCGCCTCCCCCATAGAGGCTCGAATCGGACTAGCATCGAAGTGTGATTATTGAGGCCGCCTACTCGCACGATAGGGGGGTTTGCGTGTTCGCGAAGGTTGGCGTTGAAAAATCGGGACCAGAATAATACCGAGTTCGAGATCTAAGTGAGGGTAGAAGAGGCGACGCCGTAGCTCAGCATACCAGAGCTTCTGTGAGTAGACTTGCTCTGTACATGAAATCTTCCTGACGCCATGGTATTTTGCCTCTTCGAAAATCAGTTAACTCAAAAGGCGAGTTGGAAATAAAGCTTTATGGCATGCAAATGAAGTTCGAGAAGCCTAACGATTGCGTAATTTGGCATGTTCGGATTCTCCTGGACGCTAAGGTCATTCTGTGATCGTTGTGCGCTCTGGTGAGCAGTCGTCAACGCTGCGGCTACCCGCGGCAGATTCGAAAACCAGTGCAACTGCTTCCAACAACCAAACAGTGGGTTCTGAGCATAACATCTTTTGAATGCGATAGATGTCGAAGTTCAGAGATTACTGTCGATAGATATTAGACATCCTGGCATGCGCTCAGTAAGCTCTCAATGTCCCGTCGAAGCGGGGATTGCCGGTAGGCTTGGCACCTCGGCAAGCGTCGGCCTCCAGAAATCTCTGCGCCTCTCACGCCTCTCAAACTCCCCGCACTTGTTGTCGCGTTCCGTCTATATCCTTCACACTCCACCCCTCCACTATTGTTTCCATCAATCTACCGAAACAACATGCCACCAAAGGAGGACCAGCAGACGGACTCGACCTCCGCATCCCGCAAACGGACCCATCCCGAAGACTTCAAGCGCGCTTACAAAGCATGCATCAATTGCCGCCAAAGAAAGGCAAAGTGTATCTTAGGCACAGGGCCTGATGGCGTAGAGCTCAAACCACCTTGCCAAAGATGCCGTCGCGAGATGAGGGAGTGTGTCTTCAGGTCCGAGCGGTCCTGGGTCAAGCGACGCAAACCTGGCGAAGAGCACGACAGCGTGGAGCTTCCCGATACACAGCAGACCAATGGGACTAGTATACAAAATGTTCAGCAGACACCGAATCATTCACATTCCATATCAGGACATGGGATCACGCCTACAGAAACACCTCGTAGTATAGACAGGGCTGAGCACGAAACCATCGTCTCTCCGAGTCTCCGGCGGATTTCGACCTCACAACCAAACCTGGCACATTCGGTGATGAGGACTGTTGTCTCGAGTGGAAATGACGCTCTGAATCTACTTTTTGAAGCTGCACATCATCGGGACGCGATTGAAGCCCAGGATAATGCCGCCAATGCGTCGCAAGCGTACGAGACGCCGCAATCAGGACCCTCTAATCCGACAGCTGCATCGCCTTTTACATTTCGAGCGCAGCCTGTTCAAATGTCTCAACCATCCCCTGAGACGCTCAAAATATGGACGTCATGTCGATATGTGCAGATGGGTTGGTTTTCGGCCCACGAAGCCGTCACCTATGTCGATCTCTTCTTCAAGAACTGCTCCCCTCTGTCACCTATACTGTCCGATTTCTACTCTCATCACTCCAATCATTGGTCTCTTATCGCATTAGACCCCTTTCTTTGCGTCACAATCTTGATGGTATCCTCCAGGTACAACATCCTCCCTGGGGTCGGTGGGTCATCTCGTGGCTATTTTGTGCACGATAGACTCTGGGAACAGTGCCAAAGATTCATTATGAAGATCATGCTTGGTCAGGTTAAGCCGTTCAAAGCTCAAACACGCACGATCGGATCTATCGAAGCTCTACTTCTCCTATCCGAATGGCATCCGCGAGCGCTGCACTTCCCTACAGCCAGCGATGGCTGGGATTGTGAGTTGATGATTGGCGAGAAGAACCACTCTGGCTTAGGGCACAAATTGCTCGAGGGTGACACTACTTCTAGCCGATGGCTCGAAGATGTCATTGAACCAGCAAAACGGTCTGACAGAATGTCATGGATGTTGATGGGCTGTGCTCTGTCACTAGCGCAGGAACTGGGGCTGTTTGAGGACAACAGCAATATCGACAAAGATCAAATTTCATATCCGACGTTTGGCGGAGAGTATCTTGTTCTCCGCCGAATACGGGCAAGGAAGCTTCTGTTCGTGTTCATTGAGCAGTTGTCCTGGCGGCTGGGATGTACCTCGATGATTCCGCAAAGCTTGAACCACGCCCTCATGGAGAAGATACCCATTGACTCAGCTTCGGGAGCAGTCGAGCAATGGCAGTCTTTCATGAGCGCTTGGGTCGAACTTACCAAGCTGGCTCGCTCCGTGTCAGACACGGTCTATCCTTCGGCATCCTTCACACGAAATCTACTGCGGACAGGACGATACATCGGGCTTCTGGAGCACTTTCAACCGTTGCTGGTCAACTGGAGGAAGAAGTATCTGGACCCAAAGAGTAAGTGGTTATCACGTCACGAGGTGTACTGGATACATACTGATCATTTCTAGAGCTAGAAGTCGGTCTACATGATATGCTGATGATCGAATACCATTACGTCCGGATTTACACCAATTCCTTGGGGATGCAAGCCGTAGTCGAGCGGACTTTGGCCGAGACAGATCCGGATGCTCAAGACGATGTTCTGTCAATGACTATTGAACCTCGCGATTACGAATTCATCCAGGAGGTCGTAGACGGCAGCCGTGAGATTTTAGAGAAGACCACGCAATTAGCTGCATCTGGAGCTTTGCGATATGCCCCCGTTCGAATCTTTCTCCGCATCACCACCTCTTCCATCTATCTGATAAAAGGACTGAGCCTGGGAGCAAGGAACACCAAATTGCAGTCTTCACTCGATATTCTCGACAACGCCATCCAAGCCATGCGAGGAAGTACGCTCGATGATATGCACCTCGCTTCCCGCTATGCGACTTTACTTGATCTGCACGTTTCACGTCTGAGAGAGAGCTTTGTCGTCTCCTCCCGTCCTCCACGTTTAACACCACGCGGGCAGTCTGTGGATAGAAGTGCGACCTCTGGGATGGATTTCCTGAACAATCACAACGCCGGTAGCTCGGGAATTGCGGCACTGGCCGAGGATGTTACCGGACTCATGCCAGAGGATGATTGGCTAGCCCTACCTTTCGATCCATCTATGGCTCCCTTTGGATTGGACCCACAGCAGAGCTTCCAAGGCTTCGACGACGGAACACTCAACCTAGATTTTCTGTGGAATATGCCGCCCATGCAAGGAGTCTGATGGTAGTGTCTTCATATATGCTCATGTAATTCTTATGATAATGTACATGTGGTCTCACAGCTCTCCTTTCCTCTCTTCCGCCAATGCATTTCGTACGATAGCCCCACACATCTTCGCATATGGGTTCGTCCGCACGCTCATTTCACGCGCTGCTTCATCGCCGTAACGTGCTGCAGAAGCGAAGTCGTTCGATGCTAATTCCTCCAAGGCATTCTTTCCCTGTCCCTTGAGACTTCTTCCTGTTTCCACGGCCTTCAAATATAGGTATCCACGATGCGAAAATGCTGTTCTTAGTATACGCGCTTGAAAGGTGGATACTGCAGATGACGGAGCGGTAGGTGACAGAGAGGTATGAATAGCTCGTGAAAGATCGTTGAATATGACCTCGACATCAACCTCCTCGGCATCAAACAAGCTCCGTCCTTGTAATCTGGCTTCCAGCTTCATCCGGTGCAGCATCGCCCGATTCACGAAGGCGCTAGGGTATGTCGGCCACTCTTCGATTACTGCATCCATTCGAGCGATTGCATTGTTGATGGTGAATGTATCGGAGCTGGAGGATACCTCGCGCACTATATCGTTTTGTTGTCGCTCTAGGATCAAGAGTGTTTCAGAATCGATGTTTGGGTGCGGTGGTAACGTTTCGTCGATTGATGACGGCTCTTTTGATCTGGCGACTGAGGATGGGAGGGTCTCGGGGTCGAACAGCGCGTTGAGAATGCGCGTGTCGTTCGCAGACAGCTTTGTCGAAGTTTGAATGGTCATGTCTCCAACGGAGGGTCTTCTTTGTATGTCTCTTGGTTACAGTTTGCTCGATGAGCTTATGTCGTACTACTGGAGTGCGAGCGCTTTGTGGACGATTTTCGCTCGAGGGCGTACGTCGGATATGGTGAAGAAAGAGGAGGTTGTAATCGTTGACTAGGCTTCAAGCTGTGCTTCTTAGAGTCAGCAACCCTTGATACCTTCCTATTGCAACTGCTCACAGGAACGCTGATATGCCACCAGGTGAAGGTCGGTTACTTCGGCAAATCACGGAAACCTGGACTAGCCGAGATCACGTGCACCTCTTTGCAGCCACTAGGAGGCTGACGCATGCGGCCAACTCAGGAATTACATGGCGTCTGGGGCTCGGCTTAGGAGACAGCCAGGAACGATCGTCACGTCGGTTGCACAGAGCGTGACTGCGCAAGTGTCGCCATGTTGGCGATGAAAGATAAAGCTGGCAGCTGGATCCGCTTAAAGCACTCGAACTATCTCTGCTTGTTGCTGTTCAACCTACTTCCAGTCTTACATTTCTCTCCTTTTTATCTAAGCATAGTCTTGTGTTCATACCTGCATCCACATCATGGCACCATCAGCGATATCACCACCCAGCTCCCCAGGACCCTCTACTTTACCGTCAAACGACTCAGATATATCAGCATACAGGGGGTATCACCATGTGCACTGGTACGTTGGAAACGCAAAACAAGCTGCTTCCTTCTATGTCTCGCGCATGGGGTTCGAGCGTGTAGCATACAAGGGGCTAGAGACGGGATCACGGGCCACAGCCTCGCACGTTGTTCGAAACGGCAATGTAACCTTCGTCCTTACCTCACCACTACGATGCCTGGAACAAAGCGAACGGTTCAGTACAGAGGATGAACAACTCCTGAAAGAGATTCATGCCCACCAGGAACGACATGGTGATGCAGTCAAAGGTAAGCGCAACACCTACATCAGGTTTTGACACCGACTAATTGTTTGTCTTAGATGTGGCCTTTGAAGTCGATAACCTGGACGCGATATATTCCTCAGCTGTATCCGCCGGGGCAGAATCCGTATCTGCACCCCGCACAGTCTCCGACGACAATGGCTCCGTGCGACTAGCCACCTTCAAGACGTACGGCGACACAACACACACCCTGATCCAAAAAGAAACATACAATGGCGTCTTCCTCCCCGGGTACCGCCGCGAGCCGACGACAAAAGACCCACTATCCAGATTCCTACCTCAGATCAACCTCGAAGCAATCGACCACTGCGTCGGCAACCAGGACTGGGATGAAATGGAGAATATCTGTGACTACTACGAGAACGTTCTTGGCTTCCATCGCTTCTGGTCGGTTGATGATAAGGACATCTGCACGTACGTCTGAACCCTCTATCGCCTTTTCTTCAAGCACATACACTAACGAATGCTTTAGAGAATACTCCGCCTTGAAGTCAATCGTAATGGCCTCACCCAACGATGTCGTCAAAATGCCCATCAACGAACCCGCCCACGGCAAAAAGACGTCTCAAATCGAAGAGTACGTCGACTTCTATGGCGGTCCGGGAGTTCAGCACATCGCGCTCCGGACCACCGATATCATCACCACCATTACGAACCTCAAGGCGCGAGGTGTCGAGTTCATCAAGGTTCCGGAGACGTACTACGCCGCCATGCAGCAGAGATTGAAGGCAGCGGGTATGACGCTCAAGGAAGACTTTGAGAGGCTGAAGGCGTTGGATATCTTGATCGATTTCGATGAGGGTGGGTATCTGCTGCAGCTGTTCACAAAGCATTTGATGGATCGACCGACGGTGTTCGTGGAGGTTATTCAGAGGGAGAATTTTGGTGGGTTTGGGGCGGGGAACTTTAAGAGTCTTTTTGAGGCTATTGAGAGGGAGCAAGAGTTGAGGGGAAATTTGTAGTATGTGGTGGTGCGTGGTGCATGGTGCGTGCGCGCGGCTTGTGAGAGCCAGAAGTATGTTGAACTCAAGGGGATGGGCATGATAGATGGAGACAAGAGAGCTATAGGAAGCTTACTATGGCATAGCATACATATTAATGAATTTCCGACCAGTCTTGTGCCTAAGATCTGCTGTTTTTTTGCTTGATGTATCGACAGGCTCTTCCTTCTTCTTGGAAATTCTTACTTCTACTGTGTATGGCACTATAGAAGCCTATGCATAGCGTACGGTTTGGATAAATCTGATCTAGTATTGGAGGCTCAGAGGGGAGTAAATATCGGAGCGAGTTTACGCCGATATCGGAGTAGGTACGAGGCAAGCCTAGGAACTCGGACAGTACCATTCAACGCCGCTCTGTACTTCTTCCACCATAACACGGCATTCCGAGGTCATTTTGTAAATCTCACAGAACCACTATGCCCACAAAATTAGCGGCTTGTGATCCTTGCAGACGTTCGAAGTTGGCTTGCGATCATGTACGCCCTGTGTGTTCCCGTTGTCGCGATCGAGACCGGGCGCCAAGCTGTACCTATCGACCGCGGCCTTTCAAAAAGAAGAGTAGACAGCTTCCTCCAGTTGACCAGCCTGGGATCGTACGTATTCGAGAGCCTCTACAAGATAGAGCTGACTCTAGTGAATCACTGGCGAACCTTACAACTAGATCCCGTGTCTACCCCAACCCAGGCTATCTTGGTTCATCCAGCCACACGACCTTCTTTGACCACCTCCCGCCTGAAGAAGCCCCCGATATGGAGCGATCTCTGGTGTCGGTGAAAGATTCAGATACAGTTTCCGGCGCGAAGTTCATCGAGCAACTTCACCAATCTACCCAGATCCCGAGTTTCGTTGACCTTGTGCGTGTATGGCTTGAGAAGGGGGTAAATCTTGCACTAGCGGGTCCATTCACGAAACACCTCGCCGACACTATGCGGTACCTCTTCGTTGACTCTGGACGTACCTCGGACGCAATGAGTGTTTCCAAACAGCTTTTCAGTAACACGTGTCTTCCTTTGACGGTGAACGATCGTACGAATTTCCAAAGCTATTGCGTCAATTTCTGCCGGGTCAATGCACGTTGGGAAACTCTGGGATTGTTTTTCGTGGCAGTCGCTCGGGCAGTCGCAGATGTTCCGTTTTTTGAACCTCTTCATATTTGTAAGAAGCAACGCCGAGATGTTCAGAGCCTTGCCATGCTACACGCCGATCGTTGTCTGGAAATATCACTGTCGCTCGACTGCTTAAATGACTTGCAACTTTTCTTACAGTATGAGAATTTCATAATTCACGCACAGATGGATGGCGATCAGAGTGCGTACCGCTGATACATCCCCTTAGAGTGTTCTAATATACTAGGTTACCACTCCTGGAGGAAGCTGGGAGACGTCATAAGCTCGCTGTTTGCCCTTGGGTATCACGAGAATGTCGGCAACGAGACTACAACCCCTTCCTTTCTTAGAAACTTGAGACGAGCGGCCTTTGCACGAGCGTACTCCGCGGACAAGAACGTTTCAATATTCCTGGGTCGGCCACCCAGGTTGCTTCAAAAGTATTGTCACTTCGAGCTACCTGGATACGGTCCGGACCACGCTCGAGTAATTCGGTCTAGTAATTCGCACCGACAATTCAACTGGGCTCCAGACGAGGACTTCAATTATGGTATAGATACACGATGGTCGGCGCTTTGCGCTGTCCTCAAAGAAGAGGCCCTTGATCTATTCCGAATGCCGAACTATACCGAGAGGGCTGAGAGTGCGCAGTCAGTAGCAACAACCCCCTCTGTGTGTCCTCACTCATGGTACTAGACGTATACAAGCGGACGCTGAAGCGCAGTGGTCAGCTCTTCCAGAACGTTTTCGTTTGGACTCACCTCTGAAGTCGTACGATTGTCAGCCTAAAGAACGTGACTTCTTGGTCAGCGCGAGACTCAACCATCTTCATGTTCTCGTTCTAACACATTTGGCGCTTCAACGCCGTTCTCATGACCCGGATGGTCTATTGGTGTCGCTATCAGCCCTGATGCTTAGTATAGTCACTGAAGCCATCATGCTAAAAGAGCATCTAGCAAATTCCGGAACGTCTTTGGTTTGGAAGGTACGTTGGCTGGATGAATATGAGGGTGTGCATTGACGAAAATTAGGTGGTATATTACGGACTAGCGGCTGCAGGCATACTCTGCCTTTCTTTGATGAGGCAGTCATTTCCCATCGAGGATGGAGGTATTTCCATGGCCAAAGTCATCCAAGATCTGAATATTATGGTTGCAGAAGTGGATACCGGGGCTCTTGTTCATGTCGATGATCCAAATTATGCCTTGCTAGCGAGAGCGACGCTATTCATCAGACGTCTTCTGACCCGAATCCTGGTCCGCGAGATAGCCAGACCTTCAACAGCTCAGCCTACAGAGAACCCGTTGTTACAGAGTCTGGGTGACGACAATCAGCAAATCTGGAATCCGTGGGACTTCCACAACTTCCCGGACTCAGAGGTAGAGTTTTGGGCCAATCTCGAGGAGCAGCCGTTTCTTGTCGGGACACAGGATGGCATGCCGGGCTTTCTATAACATATGTGAACTCTGTCCGTATAGCGTTGCCCAACCGCTCAATAGCCTGTTCCAGTAGGTGTTCAGGTGCAGCCACGAACGTTACTCGAAGGTGGACCACGCCTGGCGCCACTCTATCGACAGCAAACCAGCTGCCTTTGCTGACCAACACTCCGTACTGTCGAGCTTGCTCGTAGATGCGATTTTCCAGATCCAGGCCGATTCCTTCTAATCTCTCACTATCGATATTTTCGACGAACCGTGGATGATTCTGCACGTTCAACCGCATCCAAACGAACATGCCTATATCTGGAACGCCCCATTGGCAAATATCCGAGGGCAAGTAGCGTTCACAAGCTCGGATGAGTGTGTCCCTGCGGTGACTGTACTGTATTGACAAATACATTAGCCAGTTGATGAATCCTTCATGGCCCCAGCTTTCGTCAAGTAGCTTATACATCATAAGTTGCGACGCTCCGCTCGGGGCTGACGTGCTGACCTCCGTCGCATGTAAGAACTTTTCCACAACCTGGGAGCATCCGGTCATCCATCCGCAGCGAAGCCCAGGACTGAGGATCTTTGAAGTGCTGTCGAGTCGAAGGACGCGCCCAGAAGTATCGAGGGACAAATACGAAACAGGCAGCTGAATCAGATACTGATCCATTGGCGGTTGCGTGGTATTGGTGGCTATTTGCAGCTGGTGGTAGTAATACGGGTCATCTTCGATAATGTAGAGGTCATGCTGCTCGGCCATGCGATAAATAGCTTTGCGTCGCTCTGTGGACTGCGTGACGCCTGTCGGATTTTGACCTGACGGAATCATATACACAACTCCTGGTTTTGGTCCATCTGACTCATCCCATGTTCGAAGCTTGAGATCCAGGTCATCTGGCAAAAGGCCGTCGTCGTCCATATCTACCCCCAAAATATGTAGACGCTGCGACTTTGCAGTACTCATTGCTCCTGGATACGTGTGCGCCTCGACAAGTATCCAATCGCCGAGATCACAGAAGATTCGAAATGCCATGTCGATGGCAGACGTACTCCCACATGTCAGGCAAGTCTCCCAATCTTCGTATTGCGGGCTATGGATCAACTCGACGTGTTCTGTTACGAAGCGAAGGACTTGAGGGAATCCGGCGGCGTACCCGTAGTTCAAGGCCACAGACAGGTCGTACGCTTCTTCGCCCTTGCAGCCTACAGCTGAGGTTGGCGGGATCAAAGGATAATTTGAAGTTCCGTCATTGTACTCTTGCCCGTGCATGACGATCGACTTCCAAGGGAAATATTGTGGTGATGGTCGAGCTGTGCCCAGAGATATCATGTCAGAAGGCCCGATAGCTCTTGCGGCAGACTTCAGCGATGAGACATGCTGATTCCGACTTTCGAGACTGAAGCGGTGGTCCCATCGGTTTGCTTTGTTCGTGTAGCCTGATTGCCGGATTTTAAAGTGGCTTGATGAGGTGAACGGTGCGCTTCCCAGTGGTAGTGGTCTCGCAGTCTCGCGTTTGCTTTTAATATCGGCGAGCCTTTGCTGGAGCATGGCTGCGACTGTACACGGCTGAAAAAGTAGTGATGCGAATATGGATAGACTAGAGTCTAAATGGCATCCGTATCGGGTTTTCGTCCTGCTGTTATCGGTCCGGAGAGGTGCAGAGATTGGATACTAAGGGACGAATGTTTCGATACACTTCGACACCGTTATGTATCTTGTATGCTCGCTGTGAGCGTCGGCATGTTCGGAGTGTTGGGTCGGACAAACCCTCTACGCCGATCGGAACGGCGTAATGCCGGGCATTTTCAGCTATTTGGACTATCAGAACGGGAGATAGCTGCTAACTCGATTTTTCTCTTCTTAATTAGATGCCATTCGATTCTTGTGTCCAATTCCATGAGAGTAAGGAAATGGTGACTGCGGTGTACATCTTCAGTGAGGATCTCGCGAAATTCATGTAATGTTATTCCCTGTCGTCAGTCGCTAGAAAAGTGATTTCTCGGACCTTATCCGGTATTTCGACTCTGTGGAAAGAAATTTACTAACAAACGTTTACATTTGGGAGACTGTACTCCCTGTCATGAACACTATTACATATGTCCAAATACTCATACTATAGTGAACGTTGCGAATGAGCGTCAGCACCTGGAGCAATCGCCATGGATCTTACTAGGCCTGTGGCATTATTCCTCGATTCACGCAAGATCATGAAACAAGGTCTCACCATCATCCCAAGCACCTCCTAGGTTGAGTATATTTGCGACTTGGATTCCAATATTGCCCTCTTTCCATAATACTGGCCAAACGACGTTTACACAATCGCCGCGAGCTCTTTAGAGATAACTTAACAAGCTTACTTGTGTACATCCAAAAAGTGACTCAAACGCTTGCCAAAGCAGTTACCATTATTATCTCGTTAGATTCCAATGACCAAACAGCTTCGTTTCCAAGTAGTTTGTTTATTTTGCAAACTGCTACAAAGAACTGTCTTTGGGAAGAAAAACGCACTGGAACAGCTCATGCAGGTATAAAGTGAACGATTTTACCATGCTTATTCAATGCACAAATCGAAGTCCTACATTCGTCGTTCTACAATCATGAGCCTCAATTCCCATATCAAGGATTGGCAACCTTTCAAGATTGATGCACTTGGACTTGTCACACTGCTCGGAACAGACGCTGTACGCAAATGCTTGGGCAGACTTGTCTACTCGCCGTTCGAGAACTTTCCACTTCTGGCAGGCCACATCTTCGCAGGCAACACGATTGCCGATCCTATCCCAGGATTCATACTCTACAACATTACCGAAGGCATTATGGCTACGGATCTTAGTGCCTGGTTTACTCGCTGGCTTCTATGTCAAAAGATTACGTCAACTGATACGCGTCTAACGATAGATGTAATTGATCCCACCCCCGACAAGACATGGTTTACGGCTACTATCGCGGCATGCACCAATATTGGCCTTGTATTGTTTCCAGCTTTGATCAAAGATTGGTACGGCTTCGTCTCGGCCTTCGGGCTTGTATTAACCATCGGCGCCCGTGCATACGTCCTTTGGGATTTGCGCAAATCGATTGATGGTCAAACTACCGAAGCTACAATTCATACAGAGACTAAGAAAGTCAAAGTTCTCATCAAGCTCCCGAATGGATCGAAAGTTATAGTGGATACGACGACGGGTATTGTCCAGAATTGTCTCCTTAGAGAAGCGAGACCCAGAGAGTACAAGCATCCGAGGATCGCCCGCATGTTAAATTCCTTCAGGATCACTACCGAAGAGATTAGTTACCACTCATTCGCCCGTGCGGTATGCTGGATTGGCTTCGCTTTTCATGCCGTCTTCTTAGGCATGGCATGTCTTTGTGTGCAATTGGCTATAGTTGGACTGACCCTTGTCTGCTCCGTTCTTGCGGTGTCGCAAGTAGGGTGCATTGAATCGCATGTTGGAAGTCGGTTACGCATTGAACTGAAAGAGAGCCTTACCTATGGCAACGCTGGACAGTTGGTGCTTCTAGAGATGACTAACCAGGAACAAGATTGCATGGAAAGTTGGTCTATGGTGCCTGGACGGGTCAATACTATCTGGTGGGATACTTACACGAGGTTTGACGAAGATGTAAGAGCTACAAGCGACGTCGCTAAAGATTCCGTATTGAGAGGTTGGGGCAAGCGTATGAGAGAGGCATCGGAGGCAACAAATGTGTTGGAAGCCTGAGCAGTAATTCCAGATCACATACACTCGTTAACTATCATACCAAATAATCTCAATTTTATGAATACGGAGTGGCACCCGTGCGTCTGAGCAGGGTGAATATCTATGTAAAAGGAAATGCTTCATTAGATCGACATACCTATGAACAACGATCTTCATGAATGAGACTAGGAATGATTTATACTATCCGAGCCGTAAAAGATAACAAGAATTTTCAAAAAGAGGTACTACTACGAAAGCGGGCCTGCTTCTCAGACATTGAGCCGCCGGCTGGTTGCGTTGTCCACCCTCGTCAAGAAATCCCACCTGTGAAGACATTGATACACCAGCAGGTCGTGTCTCCAAGCATTTCCACATTTTCCAAGATCTCTGAAGGCAGCACCGACGCACCCGTATTCACGAGCGGTTTGCGTATAGCCTGAAGTCCAGGTACTGTTGCGAATTCCCAATGTTCCTCTATGAACTCTTCAAGTGCTACCACTCCGACAGCATGTCCAAAGTGTATCCCGTCTTGCGAATGTCCTCGGTACACGATAAGACCTTGCGCCCCGTCTGTGCCTGAGAAGCAATCCCCCGTATCTACAACCATCATGATATGAGACCCACTCGGTTCCGGGATTGGAAGTGGTGAAGAGCCGGATATCGGACCTAGGATCTTTGCTCGGAAAAGTTTACCGTCCACGGTCTGTAGCAGCATAGTCTCTTGGAGGCCTTTCTCGGCAGTGATTTTCAGATCTAACCCTCTGGAACAGAACCGAAGGCCTTCTTCGGTCCGCGTGGCGTTGAGGCTGTTCTGGTCATGGTTAAATGCAGTGGAATCCCCAGAGAGACTGTACTGGATATTCTTTCTAGCACCAGTTATACTGATGTATTTGCGCTTCACCAGTTGCTTTGGGTGTTCATCCAACATGGTCCTGGGTGCCCAGCCAAGCTTGTCGGACCCTAACCTGGCGAATAAAGACCCAATGTAACCCACCGGAACTTGGCTGACCATCTTCCAAAAAGCACACATGCGCTTCTCCGCAGCCTTCTCCGAAGAACTAGGAATTGCCATAATGGTTGAAGTATCAAGATTAAGAAAATTGGCTAGACAGATGGCCTCGTCTGAACTGACGCTCGTGGTCCTGTATCTTAGAGCTTTCACCAAACTGATCAAAACCTTAGAATTGTAATCATCTGTATATGGCAGTCGAAGCTCGTCGGTCATTTCCAATAATGTTGGCTGAATGCTGAACATCAACCGGGTATCGTCAAGGACCTGGAGATGTGAAATTCCGGCTTGAAAATCGTATACGTCGTCTGAGAATTGGAAAAAGATAGACTGGGCGAGTACACCCTCTTGGAAGGTCCACAAACGAGTCGTCCATTTAGAACAGATGATCCTGAACAAGATCTCCATGTTGCTCAGCCCCTTCATTGAAATTTGTGTAAGCGATGCATCCACAACCAATACAGCAGATGCCTTTCGATGTATCCCTCATCTTGTGAATGGCCAGATCTTGTATTTTGGAACCATCTTCGACTGGGCAGCAGAGTGTGTCGAGCCAAAACGAATTCGTCCTTGAGGTCTCTTGCGGTGCCTGGAGGATCGGTACTTGACTCACGAGCTTATCAAGCCTCATTAACTGACAAAGTGGCACAGCGTTATCTTGAGGATTCCCAAGACCGTCCGACCACACGTGTGATATGGCGATGTAGGGTACACCAGCATGATATGGGTGGAGGGAGATAGCCGAGTCCCCTGTGCTCGAGTGTCGTAGCCGAACTATGGGGTAGCTTCCACTCTCAAGTATCTTCGAAAGTTCCGCAGATGACGCGGATACTTCGTGGCAGCCTGGGCAACCTTTAACATGCGCTGTCTGATATCTCTTGTTGTCTACCTGATCATGGCAACAGCTTTCTTGAGAACATGTACTATGATCTGCCGTATCGAGCCTCTCAATATTTGCTGCAAACATCTGACCCGAAGGACTGAACTGTTGACTGAAGTGCTCCACCCGAACGGGACACCATCCGCTTTGCAACAATCTCTTAGATGCTAAGTCCTTGAGACCTATCATGCCGAGGCTAGAAGGAATGTTGGCGAGTCTAGCCGCGTTCGACAGATTGAATGCCGGCTTAGTCCTCTCTACTTCTTTGAACAGTTGGGCTTTACAGATTACTTCGTACAGAAGATAGATAGACATCCTCGTAACATCAGGCAGCGGATCTACATCCACAAGAATTGGACCTTCCGTACAATACGTCGCTAAAGATATGGGCGTTGTTGGCATTAGAACCATTGGGTGAGTACGCTTCATGAGTGTGAATCCATTCTCGATCCTGAGAAGAAATTCCAAGATGGACTTAACGTTGGAAACCTGGGGATCGGGATATTTGGCCATAGCATCATTGATAGCCTCCGGTAGCCTGGTCGTATCGAGAATTCGTTTGCCTTGGGAATTGAATCGAGTCAGGCCGTGAATGGATAGTCGGGGATCCTTTACGGTCGAGAATACTGCGAATATCAACTTGAAATAACGCCAATGTTGCATGAATGCCTTGAAGTCGTCAGGGGGGTCTTTAAAAATTTCATTCCATTCTTTCCAGGGTCTCGCAATCCATCCCTTGTGTTCCGCGAACAATCTAGGATCCCCATCGTAGTCATCGTCCTCGGGTGATACTAAACAAGGGACTTCAAAAGATCCCCAGGTTGGGTTTTTAGGAAGTGGAATATGGTCCATGGGGAAACGGGACTCTTTAGCGGGGATAATCCAGTGCAATGCTTGTATTGGCTCCGATTCGAAATGACAAGCATTTTCAGAAATACTTTCTGAGACGGGCTTGATACAATCCAGGGATCGAGGTGTGGATGAACTTGGAGATAGACTTGCGGATAGCCTTGTAGATGAAATTGCGACTGGAGCCCAGATGGAGTTGCGAATAGATTTGCGGATGGACTTGCAAATGAACCTACAGACAGACCTGCAGATAAAGTTTCAGCAGAAGCCGTTGCAGAAGCCGTTGCAGAAGGATTTGCGGATGAGTCTCTGAGGATGTGACAAGACTAAGATTGAATTTGGCATCCCATCTTGCCCAGACAGACCCTGTTATATAAATATGCCTCGACGTTCACGAGTCTTTCGGGCTGGCTTGACATGATCGGATAGCAAGCGACAAACAGCTTGATACTATAAGCAAAAGCTAGTATGTATTGATCAATCATTGCAAGGTGAGGACTAATTCTTGGTATAACCATACCCGCCTACCATGATATTAATCCTCCGAGATAAAACTCGACAACTCTTCTTTGTACTACGATATCTAAAGAATTACACTTATCCATCTATTTCTATACTACGTTGCTATAAAGCAGTGTTGATGTAAATTTAGATTTACTTTTTCTATAGTTATTAACGGATACAAAACCCTTTGTGCTTGGCTACAGGACTCGTATACGAGCATTAGCGGCTTGTAAACTGCAATTACTCGTAATTGCCAATTGCTGCTCGACAACCCCTAAATGCTCGTCAACCCCAAATGCTCGTGAACAACGACGCGTGTTTGTCACAAATCTTGCTATTTGATTGCTAATAACAAATCCTGGATATCTTACGCTTGCAAGGGACTAGTCTTCAGTCATGGGTCTTACTGGTTTGTTCTTCTTAACAATCTCTCCACAATTCTAGCAATCCTCGACATCTCGGGATCCCGACCGCGTGTCTAGAGCGGTGAAATGGCTTTCGTTCACTCGAGAGAAATTTTCAAACACGGACACGAAGCTTCAAAGAACACTGATAACTACTATGATATTCATTGACCTTAGAATAATCCCACGCGTTCATAGATGTACCAACAACCAACAGAAACATCATCATGCAAAACTCCATCGCGCCCCATCTAACCACTCTTTGATGCCCGCCCCCCCCCCCCTTGCTGACTCCATCATCTCCATCTC